>VWZY01000040.1:408638-460387 GCA_013399075.1 Chloroceryle aenea
GTGCAGGGTCCAGCACTTCTACGTCCTTCTGATAGTGAGGGGCCCAGAACTGAATGCAGTATTCAAGGTGTGGCCTCACCAATACTGAGTATGGCAGAACAATCACCACCCCATTCCTGTGGCCACAGTGTTTCTAACACGAGCCAGGATGCCATTGCCCTTCTTGGCCACCTGCACACACTGCTGACTCATCTTTAGTCAACTATTGATCAATACCTCTAGGTCCTTTTCCAACTTGCAGCTTTTTAACCACACATCCCCATTTCTGTAGGTCATCATGGGGTTGTTATGACCCAAGCGCAGGACCCAGCACTTGGTCTTGTAGAACCCCATGCAATTAACCTTGGCCACTGATCCAACCTGTCTAGGTCCCACTGTAAAGCTTCCCTACCCTCTAGCTCTACTGCAGAACCACCAAGCACACGTTTCCACTGGAAGAAGCCCATAGACACAAAGGGCTCCACTCTCTGCAGGTCAGTGAAGACACTGGAAGAGCTGAGAGTGATCATGTGAAGCAAACACCAAACGTGGATCCTGTACTGCATGGGCATGGTGATGAGCTCCAGCCTCACTGACACCGGGTTTCTCCAGCAACACATGAGCGGTGATCCTGTAATCCTCCAACCTATCCACAGAGGAGGTCACAAAAATGATCTGAGGGTAGATCCCCTCTGCTGGGAGGTCAGGCTGAGAGAGTTGGGGTTGTTCAGCTTGGAGAAGAGAAGGCTCCTGAGAGACCTTCTTGCAACCTTTCAGTGCCTCAAGGCACCTGTCAGAAAGATGGGGTTAGACTTCTGAGCAGGGCCTGTTGGGATAGGACAAGGGGTGATGGGTTTATACTAAAAGACAGGAGATTTAGACCAGAGAGAATGAAGAGATTTTTGACACTGAGGGTGGTGAGACCCTGGCCCAGGTTGCCCAGAGAGGTGGTCAATGCCCCACCCCTGGACCCATTCCAGGTGAAGTTGGCTGGGGCTCTGAGCAACCTGCTCTAGTTGCACATGTCCCTGCTCCCTGCAGAGCCAGGTGATACTGAACAACCTGCTTGCAACTCCGTGATTCACGACTTTGCCCAAGTCCTCTAGGAAGTCCTGGCTGTTGCCTTCAGCCACCAGTTCAAGTTGCTGGAAGATTAGTAAAGATAGCAGGAACTGGAAAAGTTCCAAAATGGCTCATTCTTTCGAGCAAGCCCATTCCCCCCGGAAAGCATTTAATTGCTTTCTGAATGATCCCACAGCCTCTGCAGGAGGAGCCTTGCCTGACCATCCAACCATCCTCATACTTATTACTCCACAGGGCCTGATTTGGACTTTGTTTCTCTTTCACTTCCTATTACTGTTCCCCCAATCCTCTCCTCCAGCCCTTTCCCATCCTTCAGCCTGCATTTCTCCCTCTGCCCTTCCTCGTTGTGGCTTTCAAACATCCCTGTTCTGATATTTAGCAAGGGAAATGTCACCACAAGACACAGTGAGGCTTAGAGATGGACCTGAAATCAAATCCTTCCGAGTAAACAGCCCAGAGCATTGGTGGGGTGCAGCTCAGCAAACAAAGTGCAGCAGATCATGACAGGACATGAGCATACCTCTAATTAATGACCTGAGGAAGGGGCTGCCCCAGGTATGGGGCAGGGACTGACAACACAGCCTGGGCTTGGGGCAGGTCAGCTCCTGTCCTGTCCTGGTCACCACTTCCACCTTGCATGTTTTGAAGGAACAGCGATGGGGGAGATGAGGCAGGGGATGGTCTCCACACCATGGCCAAGAAGCTGTGCCATTTGATATGGGATGATAAAGAAACCCAACCTGGGAGAGCACCACAGGAGAGCAGCTTCTTACTTTCAGCTGTTTATGGAAATGCGTTATTTACATAAGCTATTAAAAAATACATGTGTAACAAAACCAAGGACCTAATGGACACATAAAGCCCCCACATCTCCATGCAATTCCAGAGAAAGTTTTCCCGAGCAAAGCCCCCAGGAACTGTCTTAACAGATCAAACTCCACCCCCTTTCTTCCACACCACCACCGTTTAATCACCATTTGGTATTTAGCATACAGCATAATAGGCTCACCATCAAGCATATGCCAGCTTTGTGAAGCATCACTTCATCTATCATTGTCTCCCGGGCTGTCTCACCTACCCCCAGCATTGCTCCTGCACCTCCTGAAACACTTTGTGCAAAGCTACCAAGAGGGCTCAGAGCCAGCGCAGAAGTTACAGCTCCTGAAGAATGACCTGGACTTGCTGCTCCCTGAAAGCGGCCCCGTGTGCTGCTAGCAGAGCTGATATATTTATTTTCATTAAATTTAATCCAGGGATATTCTTCTCCTCCCGCCTTCCCCCAGCCAGTCCGGTTGTTGAAGCAGCAGGGCCTGGGAAAGGAGCCACCTTCCAGTTGATTTCTTATTCAGAGAAGCCAGATCCATGTTCCTGTCCCATTTAATTAACATAGAGGGGGAATTGGGTTGCACTGGAAATCACTGCTCTGTGCCTCACTGCACAGCGCAGAAAGCTGCTGTTGAGATTCCTACTCCCAACCTCAATGCAGGAACAGTGTCAGGGTAGAGGGTCCCCTACTCAGTGTCCCCTCTGTGGAACTGTCACCTCTGCTCCCACCCAAAACCCCCTCATGCCAGCCGAGCCATTGTCCCCAGCTAGAACAGAGATGCTCCAAACTCCTGCCGGGAGATTTGCTTTCAGGCTCTAGCTTGCCCCAGTTCTGGAAGTGAATTACATGAGCTCTCCCTACCTGTCACCCAGCCTCTCCTGGGTAGCAGGATCTGAATCACAAATGAAATGTGTCTCCATCCCCCCCTGCTCCCCTGCACCTGGCTTTGAAACAATAGCTAAATAACCTCCCTCTCCTCGGCAGCATAAATCACCCAGACAGGTTGAAGTGACATGGGCAAATGGCTGACATTTGAGGCAGTTTTTCTGGCCAGGGATAAAAATAATTAAAATAAGAGCTAGAAAAACTCTGTGACCAACCTGACTTCCAGGGCCAGGTGAGAGAAGACTCATTTGGGGTTTTGGTGGAGCTGGCATGGCTATTGAGGGTGGGCACTGTACGGGGATGCATCTCAGCATTCACTGCCCCATCTATGGGGAATTTAGGGGACCCAATATACTGTTTCTCTGACCTGCCAAAGTTTGCTGAAACGGCCCTCAGCCAGTCCCCCAGGCAGGATCTGCAGCACCTCTAGTGTACAATGACCCGCAGCACTGAGGTAAATTGGCATGAGAAGAAGGGGAAGTTTTAGGCCTAGACAGAATAAAATGCTGTGTAAATAAAATACTGGTGTAATCAGTGCTAAATTACATAGCATAAGTTACAGGGGAAATATCCTTAAAGACTAAATTTCCCATTGGAAAGAATTGCTCCCTGTTTAGAAGCACACCAATTATTCCCTTAAACACGGATAAGCTATAAATAATTTAAGGGTTTTATCATTCACACTTTGCAATAATGTAATTGAGTAAGTGGCAATAAATGAATCCCAGAACAAAATGAAGGTGGCAGATTCTCCTCTGAAAGCAAGCAAGGATACAGGACCACGTTTCCCATGGTTGCTCCAGTCAGTGGGTTAGTAAGAAATCGGGGTGACACAGGTGCTGAGGGACACCCCACCCAGGGAAAGCTCTCCCCAGCTCAAGCTGCAAAGAAGCAATGTCAGGGTGCCATCCTGCCCATTGCTGGTGCTCAGATCCTCTCCTGGCTGGATCTGAAGCTTTCTAGACCTGGCAAAACTGTTTAGTTCTGCATTGCAGATTGCCCCATGGCTCTGGATAATGATGAAAGAAGCCCTTCGTTTCCAGACCTGCTGATCCCCCCCACTAGTGATTATATTTATCCTAGATGCATGTTTAGGATGATGGCCAGATTTTACCTGCTGAACAATCCAGCTGCTCTCCAAGTCAATGCAAGGAGGTCCCTCCAGTCCAGCTGAGCTTTGGGGCAGGCCATAGATTGGGAAAGAGCAAAAGCCTAATCCCAAAGTTCTCACCCCACATTTCAGAGCAGTTTCTGCACTGACTTTCAGAGCCTTTGAATCCAGCTTTCTCACGCTGGAGATCCAGGCTGTGGCTGTGCATTTAATGAGAACGCAATAAACTGCATCTCTCCCCTAGTAGTTAATTCTCATTCTATGCATTCTTAATATTCAATTACTATTTATGTAACGCGCAGCAAAGGATTATCCTATTAAACCCAAATTAAGTGCTTCATTCATTAATTAATACATCTTATTTCAAGTGCTGCCAACGTTTATCCCTGGAAACGTAGTATTTAAAACCAAAATGCACAAATGAAGGAAAGGGAGCTTGTTTCCTCATTGCTTTTACATTTGCTTAGAGATTCTAATGAGTTATGGAGCCTATAAAGTATTCACCACCAGCTCTGCAGGAGGGGGACTTTCCCAGAAGAACAGCAGAGTAAAAATCCTAGTACTTTGGAGATGGCATGTTGTCTCTCTTGGTAAGGAGGCAGTGGAAGATCAGCCCCTTCCATCCCTATATTTCCTCCATTTCAGTTTTAACACAACAGAGAAAACTCTTCTTTTCCCCAGCCCTATGTGCTCCGCCAGGCAAACACACACACAACCCCCAGTTCTGGGTTCCTCAGGGACCCCAGTTTCTCACCATCCCATGGACACAGCAGAACCATCAAGCTCCCAACAGCTCAGCGGGTCAGACCCCAGTACGCTGCTGTTTGCAGCCAGTGCTTTCTGTGCTTGGATCCTCTGCGGTGCTGCAGTAACAGCCAAGAGACCACTCGCTGGTTATTACATCCCTAAGCTCCTTGGAGAGTCACATCAGCACCACTTGACCTCTGTGGAACCACCCCGGGAAAAAACAGGCCCACAAGACCCACAACACTGGTGGCGAGCGGTAGGAAATGGCATGAAATCTCAATTAAGTTGAGAGTCTCTTTGCAAAACAAATTCCTTCTTGAAGAACCAAACCCAGACTTCATTACAACTCAATTATACACGAGGCTGAGCTCCAGTGCACTTGCGGAGACAAGAAGTTCACCATGAGTATTTCACGCTTCTATCAAATTGTAACTTCCCTGCAATGCAAAGGGAAGGTTCGGCAAACAGCACACAGTTCCCCAACACCACATGGAAAACAAATTACACCGATGTCTGTTCAGAGGCAGAACGGAAGCTTCTGTCTTGGCAGAATCTCTCCTGCGCTAGATTTCTGTGAACTCACTCCAGGGCCACTTTTTAGGGTGGAAAAAAAGAGGAGTTCCCCATCTCTCAATAAGGGGAAGAGCAGATACAAGGCATGAGAGCTGTAAATAAATTTTTTAAGACCCTGGGTTTCTCCCTGCCAGAAGAACTCAGTAGGATTAATTTTTTTTCAATCCATCTTTCACTCCAAATGATATCTTCTGAAATAAAACGACATTTCTGGCAGGCTGCAGCTTTGCAGGAGGAGAAACTGTCCTCACAGAGGCATTTTGGCTGGCTTGGCTGCCCTTCACATGCACACTCCTCCTCCTCCTCCTCCTCAGCATCCTCAGGGCCACGGGAAGCCGAGCACCCCACTCACACCCCAGGTAGCTTTACTGTGCATGCAGGCCACAGGCAATGTCCCACAGCCAGCAGTGGGTGCTGGCTCCCTGCCACCAGCAATGCTGCTGGTCCCCACATCCCTAAACCTCTGCTTTCCAGAGGTGGAAACTCAGAGGAACAATTCTCACCTACCAGCAAATAGGGAGGCAGGGACCCCTCCAGTTCCAAAACCTAGCTTATGAAAAACAAGTAAGTGGCCTCTATCCCTTTTTGGGAGCACCAAGGAACACTTCTGTCTCCTTTTTCCCTCCTGAGTTTCCAGCTGCTGCTATCTTATTTTCCATCAAAGCAGCAGCTTCTCCTGGGCTCACGGGGAGGTCACAAGATCTCATGTTCTTTACAGAAATCCATCAGAAAAACAACAAAAACCTCCTGCAGGAAGTCTTGTTATTTTCTGGGGTGAAGATGGAACACCCCAGCCCCTAACCCCATGCCCCAACAACAACAAAAATCACTAAAAGTAAAGATAAGAAAAATTTATAGGTAATTTCCTTGTCAGAAGTTCCTGTCTGTAAATATAATCAAGATAAGACTGACATTGCAAATAGTTCCTTTTCTCTCCTGAATGAATTATTCAATTCATCACTGATCCTAGCTGCTTTATAGTGCCTCTACTTTCCTTATTTATTTTACTTTATTTAGTTTTATTTAGTTCTGTAGAGAAGCGCTGCCAATAATTGAAATGAATTCAGGCAATTTCAGGATTCAACAAATCCCTCTCACAGCCCGCAGCAGCTCAGCCCGACCCCTGGGGATCCTTGCTCGCCTCTTTCCCTACTCTGCTCTCCAAGCTGCTGTGAACCACCTCTGGGTCAAAGCACATTGCACTGATCCAGGGTTTCATCTCACCTAGGAGCAATCTCTCATGGAAGGAGCATCAGGGCTGGTGGCCAGATTATCCCTCCCTTGGGATGGGAACTCTGTTTTGGGAGAGGTTTATGCAGGATGCAGAAAGCCCTCAGGGTCAGGAGAGCTTCCTGCATCTGCCTTCCCATCCCCAAAGGATAGAGGAAATCCCATCCAACATCCAGGGAATGGTGATAACTTCACTGAGCTGCAAACTGGTGGTATAGGGAATTAGAGCTAAACACAGGCAGATTCTCCTTGGTCACATCCCTTAATTGCTCATCCTTGGAGAGCCAACAGCCTTTGATAAAGAGGAGAGGATTCACAGCTCTGCATGCCTGGGGAGAATTTTTGAAGGCAGACCAAAATCCTTGTAACACATCAATAAAGACCCATACTGCACACAGCATTAGAAAGCAAAGAAATAATATTACTACTGAAAAAAAAACACCAAAAAAGAAGAACAAAAAAACCACACCACTCTGCAGCAGCACTGAAAGCCAATAAAAAATATTACGTGAGAAACAGAACTGTTTTGAAGGAGGCAAATAATATCCACAATGATGATTCAATTACATAAAAGATTAGTGCTGGTCTGTCTGCAGAGACAGAAGTTTCTCAGTGAGGTTCTGAACCAAGGAATGGGTGATAACTTCATAAATCTGAGGGTAATGGGGGTGAGGGGCCCAAAACAGGGAAGGAAAAAAACCAAACCAGAAGCTAGACAAATAAAATCTCATTCTAATCACGGGGAATTTTTTTTTTTTTTTCTTCTGGGAGCAGATTTCAGCCAGTGTAACATTTCTTTATGTTATTGATTAGCAATTAGAGAGGTGTTTTTGCTGCCTCTCTGCTGTGTCCCTGTTATTCCCTCTAGAATTTCAGTTGTACAAGACCTATTCCCACCCTGTGGCAGGGTTGGAAAAGCATCACTGCCTGACCCCACAGCTCTACATCCAAGCCTTCACTCTTGACAAAAACCTTGGGGAGGAGCAGGGAATGCAGCTTTTGAAAAAAAGAAAAATACTCTTGAAAGGATAAGAAATAATCTTAATTCAATCCATCAGGAAGCTTCCTTCCTTGGCTTCTGAGAAGGACAGATACTCTTCAGCTGCTCCCTAAATGAGACTGCAGGCAGTGGCTCCACAAAGGTGCTGGGCATGGGGAGGGGGGGATGCAGAGACCACTCAGCCCCGTTGGCACACACAGTTCAATGTGCTGGTGCCTCCCTTTGCTGTCACGTTGGGTGGCACCATGAAATTCCACCATGACATCTGACAGCTGTCACATGAGCAGCATGAAAGGCGTGTGGGGAAGGCTCTGCAGAAAGGAGTGATGGAGATTCGCATTAAAAACCGTAAAACCCCAAGCACATCCCTGCTAAGAATCAATGGAGAAAAACTGCCAGTGTCTCTGAGGAAGGAGAAGCCAGACCCCTTCTTTAACAGCAAGTTCCAAACCTTATTATCTGCTTCCTTGTAAAAAGGGGAAGTTAAAAGGGAAAGAAATAAACTGATTTCTCTTCAGATAATTTGCAAGGCCTCCGAGTGCACTGCAATGTATGCCTTTATCCAACAGGCAATTTGATGAATTTCATAGACTGCTTTTGCTGTTTGCTGAGCAACATCCTCCATGAAAATTGCGTCCAGCTTAATGCTCTCTTTAGCACACAGCATAATTTTCCCCTGCAATTTGGTGCCTGGAAAGGCTACCAAAAAAGAAAGGAAGGGAGAGAAGAGCGACTTCCACACCATGAAGATCACTTAGGGGGTGGAACCCCTCTGCTGTGAGGCTGAGTTGAGGTAGTTCATCCTGGAGAAGAGAAGGCTTCAGGAAGACCTTAGAGTGGCCTTCCAGTATCTGAAGGGGTCTACAAACAAAGCTAGGGAAGGACTTCTTACAAGGGCTTGTAGTGATAGGATGAAGGGTAATGGCTTTAAACTGAAAGACGGGAGATTAACATTAGATATTAGGAAGAAATTCTTTGCTCTGAGGGTGGTGAGGCACTGGAACAGGTTGCCCAGAGAAGTTGTGGAGGCCCCATCCCTGGAAGTGTTCAAAGCCAGGTAGGACAGAACTTTGAGCAACCTGCTCTAGTGGAATTTGTCCCTACCCACAGCAGGGGATTGGAACTAGATGCTCTTTAACATTTCTTCCAACCCAACTATTCAGTTGCTCTAAGAACTGGGGAACAAGGGAGGAGAAAGAAACGCAACAGCGTTTGAATCACAGTTTATTCCAGGCCATGACATGCAATTGGAGAAAGACACAGGCCAGTCCCATTCCACAAAGCAAAGGGTCTTCCCCAGCACAGATGAAGCCATGGATAATGGAGATCAAGCTATCTCAGCTCCCTCCTGGATGGGTCAAATAAGCCTCTGTGTCCCAGGCAGCCTGTCCACCAGCAGCCGTGTGGGCTGGACATCACCTCTCGACCTACATCTACCTCCAGCCTAGAGGATGCACAGCAGAGCAGCCCAGAGACCCAACTGAAGGGCTGAGATGCACCCCCCAGAGAGCTGGGGAGCAGAAGGACAAAATGAAAAAAATCAAGGGAGAAAGTCGCAGAGGGAGGAGAGGAGGAAACCCAGAGGAAAGGCTGGAGAAGGGGGTGGAGAGAGGCTGTCTGGCAGGAGGAGAGCGTGCTGGTGAGGGAAGATGGCAGAGGGGAGCATGGGAGGCACAGAGACGGCAGGCAGTGTTTATTAATTTTCTGCTTGACTGCATTTGGTGCCATAGCTCTGAGATCATGGAGCTGCTCCACACTCTATTAAATAATTCAATCTGCGAAGAATCCAAGTGTGTAAGTGAACACTCTTACGCATCTTAAAATTTAATTGCAGAGCTAAACAAGATTAAGTGCAAGGAAGACATAAAAGATATGAAAATAGATGCCGTGACTTTTGTTTCTCTCGCTGCCCGAGCCCTGCACAGGAACCTTTCCCCATTTTTCACACTATGCTACTAAAGAGCTTGAGCTTCTTTTCATCTGCTCCCCCTACTCCTATTTACAGCTGTGTTTGCAAGCAGCAGGCTCGAAAATCACATAATAACTATCAGAGCAGCTCCACTCACTCTGGGAGACTCCTGCTCTGTCAGCCTTTCCATTATAAATCCTCATGTTCAAAGGTTTAGGGAATCAGCCACGAGCACTTGCTCCAGTAGCCCCTTTGCCCAGCTGAAGCCCACTGTGACTCCCTAACTGGGCTGGCGATTGCTTCCTTGCTCCCATAAATGTTCTCCTCCTCCTTTTATCCCCCTGCAGTGCTCCCTGTGCACACTGGGCACCCATAAACCAGAAGATCTGGAGGGTAAAGCCCAACTACCTGCAAGGCACCCAGTGCCCTCCTCCACAGACTGGGTTAAGGGAATGAAAACATCTTCCATGCCATCACTACACTGGGGCAGCCCATGCCCTGTTCTGCTGCACAGCAATTCTGCATTGGTGCAGTGACCTCTGAAACCTCAGGTGTGAGGCGAGGGTCTTGGCTTTCATTTGAAAAGAGGTGTTGATCTTGTCTCTTGAGACTGGGGAGTAAAGCAGAATCCATTGCTCACGGAGGTTCAAAACCCGAGACTCCAAAACCAAGTAGAAGCACTTGTGAATTTATTCCCAAGCCAGCCTCATGTCTAAGAGCAGCCTTTGAGGTCCATTGTCCAGATGTGAGCACTAGAGATTAGCTGAAAACATCTGCAAGTGCACAAAACACCTGCTCCTGCCCCAGAAGCAACATGCCAAGCTTGGAGCTTGCCCAACAGTCCTGGCAGCGGGACTAGCCATGCTCCCATCTGCTTCCAGTGCGACTCCCGTGGGGCTGAATCCCAGGGGCATAGTTCAGTTCTCAGCAATCAGCCCACAAATCTCCCACGATGGGGGTTTTATGGGGCAGGAACACAGGGCTGAGCACCTCCTTGCTTGCAGTGAGTCTGCGCCTCTCAGCCCAGCTCCTCTGTTTGCTCTCAACTGCAACAGTGTCGAAGGGATAGCCAAGCTGAACATCCTCTAGGAGGGCAGAGAGGGAAGCAGGAAGAAGGAAATACAGGATTATAATGGGACAATAGGGGGTAGTGGAACACCATTTGTGCTCCTGTGGTTGAATAGGAAGAGCCTTGTCCCTGCTCTCCAAGCATGCTGCCCATTAGCCCCTGACACACAGAGGGCAAGCACCTCTAAGTGCTTCTATGGAGAAGAGAATAAAACTCAAGTGGGGCTGGAAGAGACAGTGTCACAGCAGCAGAGTGAAGGAAAAATTCACTCCTGTTCAGACAGGGAATTTGAGACCCATCAAGGCCAAAAAAAAAAACCAACCAGAAAAACAAACCCAAAAAAACAAAACCACCCATAAGAGTTAAAGGAGAAAGTGAAGATTCTGCTGGCTCTAAACTGCAGGATTCCCCCAGCCTTTCACCCAAGAGCTTCCCAGTGCCCCTGGGCAGCAGCCAGAGCTCTTCCAGAGGAACAGAGCTGCTTTGGAAACCCAGGGAGACCCTCATCCCTTCACCAGACAACAAGAGACAAGCACAGATATGAGTTTGGGCGCAATTAGTATTTCATTAACTTTACCACTCTTAATTATGTTGTCATCAATAAAGTGCTCTGTGCAAGGGGGAAAAGGAGCATGAGACGCTTTCCATGTGGAAGTCAGGAGGAGAAGGCACAAGGCATTTACCTGTCATGCTGGGCTCCAACCTCTCCTTTGACAGCATGACCCTGCTCCAATCTGCATTCCAAGACTTGTCCCACTGCCATCCCAGTTCACCCACACCTGGCTTCCCCCAGTCCTGGTTAGCAGGTAGCTGGCCAGGATCTGCATTTGTGTGTGATCAGTGCTGCAGGAAAAGCTGAGCTTTAAGTGGGTGTTCATAATATCAGCAGCATCAACCCATGGAGTTACAGCCATCTGTGTCACCCTGTGACATCACATGTCATTTATTTTACACTGGCACACACAGGGGCTGTACACAATGTCACTTAAAAAAAGTCACACCGATTTGGCACATTTTCATATCTTTGCTGAGGGATCTATCAAAACGCTGCCTCTTTGCCAGAAAAGTGAGCTCAAGCATCTCCTGGAAGCCCACCTTCACCCTAACACTGCATCACTGGAATTTCATCTTTGCTATTACACACAAGCTCACAGATGTATTAATATAATTTCTCACAAAGGGCAAGAAGTGAAGCCCAAGGCTGCTTTGTCTTCATTTGTTTTGCTGCGGAGCTTTTCATTGCTGACAGCTGCTGTTACATGGGTTGCTGGGGATGCAGGTTGCCAAAAAACTACCCAAACTTTTCACTGCTTGAAGTCTCATCCTGGTCCCCAAAAGAGGTGAGGGGGGTTGACGCATCAGGGGATAAGTAGCAAGGATATCAAATAAACAAACTGCACCAGCCCATTGCAGAGGCAGGCGTGTTAGTAGCTGGTTAGACATGGACTCTCCCTCACAAAAACAACCACCACAATAGAGGTTGTACTCAGCAGTGGGGAGACCACACCCTGAATCCTGGATTCAGTTTTGGGCCCCTCACGAAAGAAGGACCTTGAGAGGCTGGAGTGTGTCCAGAGAAGGACAATGGAGATGGGGAAGGGTCTAGAGCACAAGCCTGGTGAGGAGCAGCTGAGGGACCTGGGCTTGTTCAGCCTGGAGAAAAGGAGGCTCAGGGGAGACCTTCTGGCTCTCGACAATTCCCTGTCAGGAGGTTGGAGCCAGGGAGGTTGGGCTCTTCTCCCAAGGAAGAAATGACAGGACATGAGGAAAGGGCCTCAAGTTTCCCCAGGGGAGGTTTAGGTTGGACCTGAGGAACAATTTTTTCCCTCCAGGGTTGTCCAGGCCTGTCCCAGGCTGCCCAGGGCAGTGGTGGAGTCCCTGTGATCCCTGGAGGGGTTTCCAAGCCATGGAGCTGTGGTGCTGAGGGACATGGTTTAGTGGTACCCTGGCAGTGCTGGGTTAATGGTTGGACCTGATGATCTTCAAGGTCTCTTCTGATCAAAATGATTCTATTATTCTACATCTTTTCTCAGGCTCTCTCAGCACCCCTCGCACACATCCCTGTGCACACCCCTCCAGTGACAGATAGCTGTTCTAACATTTATAGTGATTGACGGATGGCATAGCAACAAGTGAATTAAACAGGCACTCACTCTGACATAGAGTGGCGGTAAATGTCATAAAAGATCAACCATTATATTCCGAACATGGCTTTCCTACTGCTGAGCGAAACCGATTTAGGTGATTTAGTGGAAATGAAGACTGGGGAGAGCATGCGGAGGAGAAAGGGAAGTTTGGAACAGTGATGAGCTCCAGAGCCGCACCAAGAGCCACAGCAGGCGTATCCATCAACATGTATCTATCAAGTACAGGCCTCTGCAAGAGCAGAGGATCATCTCATCCCGCTGGATAGGACAGAGATTGTGCACAGGCCCTTATCGGCTCATTCCATGCCAGGGTATCATGTTTCCTCCCTTCCCTGTAGTGTTAGCATCAGACTGGAAGCAAATGAGGCCAGTAGTGCAGGTATGAGATGCATCCACCAGCTGTTTCCAGATGGCAATCCAAAACATCTCAGTGCAACCAGCCTCCTGGGACCTGCCTGGTATGATGTCAGGAATCAGCTGAAAACTAACTCACTGTCCCCAAACAATCCAAGCCATGTGCCTCTTCCCAGCTCCCTTGCCTTCCCTGCACAACACACTCCTCCAAGACAACCCCCCAAAAGTCAAATTGCATTCCAAAGATACCTGCCTTAAAAATAATGTTATTTTGCAGTAATCCCACTTTAAATCTTGAACAACTGAAAAAGCAATTTGCTCTTAGAAACATTCAATTTGTTTGCAGGTGTTTTCCCCTTAAGTTGCACTGGGTAATCTGGGCACTGGGACTGGCAGAACATGCAGGGGAACCCCACACAAGTACCACAAACCTTGGCACCGGCTGATCTGGGGAGAGCTTGTGAGACATGACAGGAGAATCATGGAGCTGAAGCAGAGCTTCTGCACCAGGTATTAAACAAATGGGATGAGACATGGGCTGGGCTGAACAAGCTGCCAGAACACAGGGGCTCACACACATGCAAACCTTCCCTGGTGTGGAGGGGAGACCCTGGTCCTGTGGGCACAGTAAGGACCAAGAGGGATGCAGGGGATATTTGGTTCTTTGTCCATCTGAGAGACAGGACACAAAAAAGTTCAGAGGGGAAAGGGACCAGGGGGTCCTGCTGTGGGAGAGCTGCCCAGGCAAGAGAGGGAAGAGGGCTTACAGCAGGGCTGTCCTGAAGCAGAACATGCAGTGTTAATGAGTAATCAATGAATATTTAATTAACTGTTCATCAGTCACTAGAACATCCTTCACGACTAACGCCATGAGTTTGAGCTAGAGGGGACAAGTCCAGGCGCTTCAGCTTTTTGCAATAAGAGCTCACATCAGTTATTGCCAAAGCTCACCACAAGAAAACTCAGTGCAAATCTCAGCTGGCTTTGTTGAAGAACTTCCTGACTTTTGTTTTTGTCCCACACTGCCTCAGTAACACAAATTCCCCCCATTTTCTAAGAGCAGCTCATACTGTGCACAGAGCGGCATTGCCCAAAGCAGAGCAGCTCTGTCACACGCAGCTTCAGGAAAAAAAAAAAAAAATTAAAAAAATAAAAATAAAAAAATCATCACACAAGGACCTGAAATGACAGTTCCATCTGCTCTCTCCTGTTGTTCAATCTCAGGCCAAAGACAAGACAACCTGCAGCACCTCCCACCACAACACCACACTCCCTGTGCCAGCACCTGTTTGCATTTGACATCAGATGGAGCCCAGCCGGTGGTTACTTGCTTCTCTTAACAGCTATTTGCTGTCGGCATGAGGTGGAAAGTCTGGATCCAAGACATGGGATTACTGGTGAATCTGGGAGATGTTCTGCTGTGTAACGAAGGTCATGGAGAATCCATAAACAGCTCAGGATTTCTGACACGGGGCAGAGGTGCTGAGACACAGTCTGCCCACAAGATTTCCTCTTCCCAGCAAGAAGGCAGAGTGACTAACCCCAAACCCAACTCATACATCAACTTAATCATCCCCCCTGACACCCAGCATCCCTCACCTTCCAGCCAGCTGCTCTAAGGTGTACAGCTATTGATCCTCCGGATGCCCATGTGATTGGAGTCTAAAAATCTAATGCCTGAGAAGTCCAGACGAGCCCAAACCTCTCAAATCATGTTGACATGTTTAGAAGGTGCCGGGTGCTTCATCCTCCCCGGTCCAATATGTAATTATGTACATGTCACCATGATGTAGGTGTTTGGCAGGGCAATAAAACCCTAGAGGCCCTGACAGCTGGCCGCTACCATTCCACGCTGCCTGCGAGAGCATTTGCTGCCAATTTCTTTCTGTAGTTAGACCAGAAATAGAGCTCAATAAAGTGGTGTGTGGATCTCAGTGGAAAGTTTGTCTTGAAAAACAGGTGGAGGAAATATCAGAGGGCTGCTGTCACCCTGGGTCAGCATGGTTTTAAGTGTTATTCACTGTCTTTCCTCCCTGCTGAAAGATTACAGCCAGGTAAGGGATGTTTAGCAGCTAAGAGCTGGACAGGGCAGCCTGTAGATGCAGGTTCTAACCCTGTACCTTTCATTTCTCTGCTTCAGACAACAGCAGCCTGATTTTACCAGACCTTGTCTTCCCCTCTCTCCACATGTGGAGATGAGGATGGGTCCTAAGACCTGCTGGGAAGATTGTGCTTCCCAGCCTCTGTCTTTCTCTCTCTCCATGGGCTCCAGGGAAGCCCAGGCACTGTGGGGTCATGGGGTGATGCCTTTTACTGCCTGACACAGCCCATCAGGCTGGGAAAGGCATTGGTGGCAGTTGAGGTTTAACATGGCACAGCCAGATTCACACCAGCCCTTTGGCCAGCAGTTTCATGCTGAGCTGCAGCAACAGCCATGGCAAATTCCCTCGCTAATTCCTTAATCCCTTCAAACCCCTTGAAGGCTTTGCCATGCTTGGGAAGTTCTCTGACAGCCGGTGCTGGGAGGCAACAGAGCTGCTCTCCTGGCTGATGTTCCCCCAAAGAGCACAAACAGTTCCCAGAAGCTCAATTCCTCCCATCAGGGCTCAGGAAGCATAATTTTTCTTCACTAATATATCTTTTGCTTGATGAGCTGTCGATGGCAGGAGGATTTAATCTCCCATACCTTTGCTCTCTCCCAAATCCACTAAGGTGAAGGCACTTTATTACAGAATCACTCAGCTGTCTGTTTCTATCAATCACACCTTGGCATGGGTGACCTTGGATCAATAGGGTGACAATTATTTAGTGCCTGTTCGCCCACATCAAGTGCCAGCAGGGCAGGCACCAGCCTACCTGCACCCAGAGGACCCCAGCACAGCTCCATCCTCAAGAGTTCACAGGCAGAAGCAGGGAACCACAGCCAGTCTCTAACACCAACTCAACACACCAGGCTTTGCATAGTTGGTACCACATGGGTACAAATGGTTCCTTTTACAAGTGGATTCAGGCCTTCGGTTTGATGCTTCCTAGTTTTAACACCCATGCCCTGCTCCCAGGGTCCATCCCAGGATGCACTGCTCTGTTGTGGTGCAGACCCAGCCTTGGCTCTACCCACAGCCCCTGGGCAATCTCCTGCCTACAGCTTTGCATCTCCTAATCCAAGATCAGGAAAAAGGCTGCAAGACCTGTGACAGACTCTGTGATGTGCAACGCTGCTCCTCAACATAGGGGGTGGGCCATTCCCCCCACTTGGCTCTCAAGCCAAAACCCCTCTCTGTAACTACCTGATGATTCATCAGCCTCCAGGAGATGCTCCCTCCAGCCAGTCTGTCTGTCTTTTTAATCAAATCCTTTGCTTCCCTTTCCTTTTAGGAGCCAGAGCCATTTTTCTATTACATACTGATTGATCAAGCCCTCGCTGACAGCCTGCTCACATCTTCTTGATACTTCATTTCCAATCCCCCCACAGCAGGTTGCTGGGCTGTGCCCACTTGCTCCAGCAGCAACAAACAGATACATAAATGCACACAGTTAAGGAGAGGATGCAGGGGGAAAATTTATCCTACTTTTGATTTTATGCCCCTAGCTCAAAACCCTGTATTTAAGAGGGGGAGAAGCCAACATTAACCCTGAAACATATGAGCAGAGGAGGTGGTGGACACGGAGGTGAACCCATAATATTGCTGAGTGCCAAGAGAAAGATGCTCCATCCTTACAGGGGGAAGCAGGAGGAGATTCTCCAGGGCCCCAGCATACCTTGTGCTAATGAGTTGTTTTCTACTGTAACAAACAAGAACAAGCCCAGATTCTGCTAAACAAAGGCCGTAGCTACAACAGGTTAAAGATCAGCCCCTGCCACCCCAGCCAGGAGAATGCCAATAACATAGTAAAAACATAAAATAAAACCCTCCTTTTCCTTTCTCCCTCCCTGTTGCTTGGCAAGTTAAATGACTCTGATGTGTGCACATGTGGCTATCAAATACACAGTGGTCTCTTGCCCGAGTTGGGGTGCTTCCCTCTGATGACTCAGACTGGTAGCTGTGCACTGATCCTTGGGGAGAAAGGATGTGGTGCCCAGGGAGGAGTGATACTGTGGTGCAGCTCCTTGTCCCATACTAGCTCTGGATGCGAGGAGGCTAGGGCTGGGTTTGCTCTCCTCACATGTCAAGTGGCCAACAGTCCTGGGACAGGAGCTGTTTGTACTGCAGCAGATCTGAAGCGCAGGGTAGACCTCAGATAAGTAACACCAAGATAATATAGTAACAACAATAACCACAAAAGGTTGGACCAGATGAGCCTTCAAGATGATCTTTCGAGATCCCTTCCCACACAGGCTGGTCTATGATTCTATGACAAATCCATTCTCATTACTTTGTTACCAAGTCCCATCCTCTCTCCAAGTACAAGCCAGGATGATGTCAGATGAGGCCACATGCTCCCTTGAGCCCACCGTTCCCCGGCTGCTGGCAGGGGGCTCAGCACAGCACAGGCTACTGCTGTATCACCCACTGCCTGCTGGCAAAGAGCTGCCTTATCTGGGCAGGCAGCAGAGCAGGGCTGCCTTGCCTATCGGCCATCAGTGGATTACCAGGAGCTTATCAGTTTATTAGGGGACAAAAGACTCTTAGCAGAAGGGTTCTTCTTAGCAGAAGAGACAGTGTGAAGGGATGCCTGATAAGAAACAGCCCAGGTTTCTCAGACATGCTGTGTCTGGCACATCACAGGTTGTGGGACCACATTATAAAAATGAGTGCATGCACTGAGCACTTTGGTCAACCGATAGCAATGGTGAAACTCTAACAGCGATGCCTTGATGTATGGGGGGGCGTGATGGTTCCCTCACAGCACCACCCGCTCATTCCTCCAGCAGCAGGACCAGGCTCTCCACACCCGGGCTGGCTGCCTCCTGGCAAGCCCTAGGCTGCAACACCTCAATGCTCAGCCAGGACATTTGGGCTTCCCCAGATGCAGTGGGAATGGGACAGGCAAGGACCTGTAATGCTCAAGAGCAAATAACCCAGGCTAGCTGAAGCACCAAGGCAATGCATGTGAATGCACCATTAGAAAATATCCAAGAGGCTTTAATTTTCCTTCCCCAGTTTCAGACAACTCTATTGCTGCTCCTCCCCCCCCTCCTTTTTTTCCTTTTAATTAACAACGTAATGGAACTCAATCCATTTGCAATCTTTGCTGGCAAGAAACAACCCTCCCTGGACTTCAAATGACCTGACTAATAGGGTTAGAGGCTGTAAAAAGGGCAAGACAAAAATTTTTAGCTTCTTCATACTAATTATCTTCTCTGAGCAACAGGGCCACAAAGCGTACACAGAGTGACACTGAACCACCTGGGCTGCCAAGGGGACACAGGGCTGGGTGGAGGCTGATTGCCAACTGGGAACATGCTTTGTCTGGTCACACTGGTTGCATTTCAAGGCTTTAAAAAAAAGAAAAAAAAAAAGCTAATTCTCACTTGCAGCACGGGATGGATTGAACCCAGGGCACAGCCTGGCTGCGTGCCCCTCAGGCTCTCATTACTAGCAGCCCAGTGTGACCACGGGCATGGGAAATAGGGAGGGAAGAGGTGCAGAGGGACTGGGAGACTGGGCAAGCTGGTGTTTTGACACTATAATGGTAAAAGAGGAATGTGGATAAACAGGGCGACAGATAATGCTATTTAGAGACAGACCGACACAGCAGGTATATAATGATAATGATCTTATAACGAGCTTACATCTGCACAGCACCTTGCCTCCAACTGAATCCCAAAATGCTTACACAAAATAAAAATTAGAAAAATTAATCTCAACACACTCTCCCAACCTTTTACTGGTTTACTGACAGAACTGTGCTGGGGAAAAGAGGGACTCATCCTGATGCTTAGCTGTGCCCAGCTCTGGGCCAGAGCCCCCTGTACCCCATGACATATCCCACACTGTGCACCAGGACACAAAGCAGTTTCCAACCAGCCTCTGAGACCTCTGCCTTTAGGAGGAGGCCACTCCCACATCACAACCTCTGATTTTTAACAGACAGATGCCTTCAAAATTCTGGGAACCATTGTTCAGGACCTCTTAGGCTGTTTCTTTTGGTATGTGACCTGGAAATGAATGCTCAGATCCAGAGCTAGGTTTTCTCCCAAACTCAGAGCAAAAGCTTTCAACACACCTGTTTGAGGGCTACCTCCAGATCCCAACCATCCTACAAGTTAACTTCCATTTTAACCTGAGCTGTTATTACCTCTCTGTAGCCCGGGAACATGCGTGTCCCCCCAGGCTGTGTTCTCAAAGCACTTGTCTCAATAGACCTCTGCGGTAAAAAGGTCAATGTTCAGGACTTCCAGTCCAACTCTGCTCTCATTTACAACTCAATTTGTTCTATCGAGTGGTTATCGAGTTAAAAATGCAAGGACTATAGATTTCTTTCCAGCTTAAATATATGAAAACAAGTGTGCTAATGAGCAATCTGACCACTGTAAAAGTGACTACTGAGAGCCCTTCATGGGCCCAACTTTTCTATCTTTAAAACCACTAAAAGCAGGGGAACACAATGAAGTGTGACACACAAACACATTTACACCTTGGTTTGTATTTGCTGAAGACTCTTAACTTCAGTCTCTAACTGCTGCTCTCTGTGGTCACAAACATGACCTGGCTCTTGGCTGGCAAGGCACCTTCTCCCTTGCAGCAATGACACTGTTGATGGATCGCAAGAGATGTGGCTAACAGAAACAAGAGACCCAGGTTTGGGCATTTGCTGCGAAGACCGAGATGATGTTTCATGCAGCGGAAGATGGGAAGGAAGTGGTTACAGGCAATGATGGACACAGACAAGGCAATGCTACTTCAACCTCCTTGAACCTTGGGGCTCACTCTAATCCAGCAGGCCGGGCTGAAAGCCATGGTCTCCAAAAAGCAGAGACAAACCTCTGAGCTCCTTTCAGCCAAGAGCTCCCTGCAGCTCTGGAAGCTGGACAAACAGCAGGGGAAGTTGCTGGCCTCACTCCCAGCCCATAAATTCCTAGAGTGCACCTCACACAAGTGCAGGATGAAGATGCTCCTAGTGTTGCTCTCCCATGCATGCATGGGCTGTCCTGTCCTACTCAAGTGTGACCTGTGCATCCCACCAGCACCTGGGACAACAGGGGTTTGAACTTCTTTCTCATGATAAATCTGAGCCTCAAGTTGCTTCTCTGTTCATATGGGCAAGAGGAAAAGGGTACTGACAGTCAAAGACTGCCATCAGCTTGGCAGCTCCTTCAGCTCTGTATTAAAAATAATTTTATTTTTTTTTTTACAGTGTTTAAAGCTGAACAAGACCAGCCCCAGCAGCGCTGAGAACATCCAGCCACAGGATCTGCAGCTCTTAGTACACTAAAGCCAACCCTAACCCTGCCTCAGAAGTAGCCTGGGATACTTCCTCAGTACACAGAGAGTAGTCCAGGGCATCCAACACCCTCCCTTCCAAAATAAATTCACAATATGGCACTTTGTAACAAAGCAACCTAGAGTCTTTCTTGTCCCAAAGCCTACCAGGCTGACAGAGCTATAACATAACTGGAGGTTGATGAGGAAAGCATATGGCCCTTTGAGGCTCCTGGAGCCAGACAAAGAGCCTAATTGAAAAGGCTGCTCTGATCGGCCTGACAGCAGCAGACACAACACAGACTTTTGCTGCTTTGAAAAAGAAAAGCAGAGAGAGAGCAAAAGCCAGGCACCAGTGTCAATCCCAAAGAAAACTGCAGAATCCATCACCACCTTCTTCTGCACAGAACAGGAGTGGTGCCTTACTCTGAAAGGATTGATATTCCTAGTCGATGAAATCTTATTAGCTGTACCTGTATTCTTTTCTAGGGCTCACTTGCATAGTTCAGTTACTTGTTTGGTTAAGCCAGAGCACCCTGATAACAGGGACTCAAGGTGTCAAGATAAGCACCAGTAATAATGTAAACTGATCTTGGAGCCTTCCAGGGCGGAAGGATGGCTGAGCAGACCCCACGACCACATATGAGCAAAGGAAGCCCAGACTTCAAGTAGTGAACAGAGTGAGGAAGACTATGAACGACCACCGGAGGGGAAAGAAACCCTAATTTTATTACACATGCTCGGACTATGTAAATGAATTCCAGGAACTCTTTAGAGTAAGACAGCCCTTTCCAAGAAATTTTCTGAATGTCTGGTTTTTGTGTGTATTACATGGTGTGTTTTGCTAATTCATTGGAGCACTTACAGGGGAGAATCCCCAGTGCTGCCCCAGCGCTGCAATAAAGAATGCCTGCTTAATAACAACTCCGTTGTTATTGGGTATTTATCTCTGAATCCTTACCCAGCCGCACCTAGCCTCCCACCTCAGTGGGAGTGCTAGAAAGCAAGGGGGAGGGGAAGCTCCAAATTTCATAGTAGGTTTCATAGTCCCTGTGCTCTGCAGGGACCCTACTGACCCAGATAAAGCCAGAGCCTCAACCAGAGTTTTTTTCTGTTAGAGATTTCTTCCTTCACCCTCCCACACCCATCAGGCAAACAAGTCAGGTGTGGCAAGTTCTAAATAAGTAGAATAAATAAAATCACAGAGCTATCAAGATAAAGACTTCATCTCTAAGGTGTTTCACAAAATTCTGCCCTTCTCCAGTGCTTGTTGACTGATGTTCCACTTTATGCTGCCCATCTGTTAGCATATAATCCTCCTTGAAAAAAAATAAAAAGAGGGGCATAAAAAAGATCCTACACCATTTAAACACAGTATGGAGACATATATGTATTTCAAACACCCCTTTGGTCTTCCAGCAATGGCCCATTTTTGGGTGCTGCTTTGTTTTTGCATACAGCCACCTAAGTCTTTCGCTGCCATCATCTTACAGCCAATAAAAGGAAGAGGTGCTAAAGGCAAAGTTATTTAGTATGTAGTTCTAACATCCTCTGGAACAAACACAAAGAACGGACAGAGCCAGCACGAGGCCATGATCTCAGTACAGATGGGATCCTCTCCCCATGCCCTGGCATGGTTGGCAGCTCCTGTACTGGCACAAGCAGGGTTGTCTTCTGCCACATGTATTCTTCTCAGGAGGGCAGAGCATTTTCAGACCTCTCAGGAGCTGGAAGAAGCCTGGAGCCCACTCACCAGAAATGAAAAGCCAGGCATTTTCTAAGGGCAGGCCTCAGATGGCAAATCAAGTTGGTGTTCACACCATGACAGTACAGAGACAAGGCACTCCACCTTCTCTGTCCTGCTGGGTGCTGCTGCCAGGACTCTTTTGGGTGTTCTTTCCCTTTTTACTGCTGTCACCAGCAAAAGGGAGGAACCAGCTCTGCCTTCTCTCACCCAGCTCCCTGTACCAAGGTAACAATATATCACAACCCCTCTTAGCAGCCCTGAACATGGGGATGCCTTCCCCACAAGGGCTAGTGGGGAAGGAAAGATGCTTCCTACAGCTGTTGGATACCAGGGAAGACACTGTTCTCAACCCTTGCTCCTGGGCACTGCAGGGTAACACCAGCAATGCCCATATCCCCAGTCAGATCCCTGCCAGATCAATTCACATCAAGAGCAGATCAGGGGAGAAGCTGTGAAGGATGCAGGAGGGTGCTTGAAGATGGCTCCAGTGACTCAGTCACCTCCTGCAGCCACACTCAGACTGAGGTCTAATTCCACTCCAGTGTCAAAGGGACTCTCTTGCCTTGCTGACAGTGTGAACATGCCACAGCAGCACAGGCACATGCACTATTAAAGAGGTTTTTCATCTGGGTAAGATCGAACGAGGTCAGAATTGCATGAGGAGGAAGCCAACTTAACCCCAGATTCAAGGCATAAACAAAAAATCTCCACACTGGCATCTGGGCCACAGCAGACAGATGGAAGAAGAGCTGTTTTGAGACAGTTCAGGATCACGTCCTGGGTTTGTCACTGATCTGCTGTCCCTTGGCTTTGTTCTTATCCTCTGTCTACTCATCTTGTCCATTTAGATTGTAGCATCTTTCACATCTGCTAAGAGCACATCCCTCCCAGCACAGAGAGCTCCAGTTTAAGGTGGTAAAATCACTGTTAGGACCCACAGTACAAATAAAAAGGAAAATAAAAGGGAGGGGAAATGCAATAACCTTCCCACTGGTTTCCTACTCATCCTCCTCAAGAGCTCTGCATCTGTAGCAGCCAGGCACCCGTGCAAAGGTCACAGTCTCTATGTGGTTCTGCAGAACTGTGGAGGTTTCTGTCCTGTGCAGTCAGACAGGAACAAACAGAAAGCTCCCAACCCCAGTGAAGAAGCAGTGCTCAGCAATCCAGCCTGACTCAGAGGAAAACTAAGATACAGAAAACATACTCCTGGCTTCAGATGAATTAGAATTGAGCCACAAATTGCTAAAACTAATGCAGGGGATGAAGGCAACTTTACCACTGACTAAACTGGTGTTCAAAAGCAGCCCAACATTGAGGACAGGTTTTGTAAGAGCCACCATGGTCATTCTTGCCCTGGCAATTCCAAATCGGATTTGGAATGAAACACAGAAACTGGAAAAGTCAAATGGCTTTGCAGGAGAATGAAAACCAGGCAAAGCTGCCCACACTGGCCAGATGTAAACTACAAGCTATAAAAGCCCTGGATTACTTGACGCACCTCCCAGACAGATGCAGATCATCACTCTGCTCCTCCCAGCAGCTTCTTTCAGTTTAAATTATCCAGTCTCTGACCAAGAGAGGTGTCAAGGCTATGGCCTCAGACCTGTCTCTTGCAACAGTGTTGTCAAACTCCCTAGTCACATACACAAATACTGTATGTGGCCATCCTGGGGAAAAAGCAGGGAGCAGGTCACCAAGAGCAACCCAGGTCTGCATTTATCCAACCAAGAGGCTCTTCACCCTACATAGTGGGTGTCCACCAACAAGTTTCATGCAGAGCTGCAGGTTGCTCCACATGGAGGAACCACTCAAGGTTGGTGGCCCTCTTGTGCATAAAGGTGTGTGGCATTGAACATCTGGTGGTTGGACTAGATGATCTTTTGAGGTCCCTTCCAGCCCTTAACATTCTATGATTCTGTGAACAAGCAGCAGCATGGAGAGGGGAAAAAAAAGCCAGTGGTCCCAGAGGGAACACAACTACAGTTTCTCTTGAGTCTTCTGAGCATTGAATTCTAGCAGCTTCCCTCCCTGTCTCAACCCAGAGCAATTCTCTCCTCTTCCCCCACAGTGGGGACTCTGACAGTCTCAGAATCTTGTACTGCAGCCAACAGAAATAGATTAGTGATGAATCGTGTGGTTCACTGGTGACAGGGATTGCTGCTTTTGACAACTACCGTTTGGAGATCACGAAAACACATCCACCAAACAAAACACTTTAGAGAGCCTTTGAAAGCAATAAGCATCCCCAGGCTAATTGGGGATGTCAGGGAATGTGGGACATTAAAGGGAACATGTTCTGCACAAGCAGAGACTCAGATTGGTTTGTGACACTAGGAGATCAGTGTTCTTGCTTGCAAGACTGCTCCCAGTTCCCAGGGAAGGGCAGAGGAGTCTCTTGAAGAAGGAGCTATGTTTACTCCATTTATACAACCTTTCTCAAGGAACTCTTTCTGCTCATTGATCTTGCCATAATAAGGACCCATCTTTCATTCTCAGCTGTTCCAGTCACCTCCAGGTCAGGCCTGGCAATCTTCACAGCCTCTATCCAATATGCCACCACCCCAGGAGACTGGGCAGTATGGTTACCATCCTTGGCAGACAGAAAATTCAGTCTGGATCTCAAACCTCATCAAGACATCATCTCCCATCGAGTCCATGGGGATTGTATATTCTCAAATTCCCTCACTGCTTTGGGCCTGCATAAGGATAATTGATGGGGAAGGGATGAACCTCCATTGTTCTGCCAAGGCACTGAACCATCCTTCTTTCACCTCCATCAGCTGTTTTATACCCTTCTTCCATTCCTGGACAGGCCACCTGCAGAGAGCTGCTGCAGGACACCTTGCCACCCAGCAAGGACAGGGGTGATCATAGCAGTACAAACACTTGGCTGTAAAATTAAAGCACATCTACATCCCAAAGCTTGTGCTGCATTGAATGAACTCATTTAATTTAATTAATTTAATTCATCAATAGGTCAAGGCAGTGGTAACTTGTCTCTACCAGACCTACTGGAAGGCCCAGGGAGAGTTGCTGGAGGAAGAGAAGGAAGCCCTTTTATCCTAAGTAAAGCACAATCCAGCCAAGCTGACCCACCACCTTTCCGACACCTTCCACCAAATTGCGTAATCACGGGCTAATGAGTCTCTGTAATTACATCAGGAAGTGATTTAGCTGGGATACCTGAGGTTTAGTAGCATGACCTGAAGAGAAAGCCGGTGTCAGCAAAGAGGAAAGATTACTTGCAGGGGTATCTCCAAGATGTGCAGCTGAGCTCCAAGTCTCTGAGTCCCCCCCGATCCATTCCAGAAACAGTAAACATCATGTTTATGTGTTCTCAGCAGACCCCTCTGGGGATTGTTGTGTGCTGTCCGGCATCGAATGACTTCTCGGGGAGGGAGGGGGAGGAGGAACATCCCTGGCCAGGGAAGGGCAGGGATGACCAGCAGGTAGGCACCTGCTTTCTCCATGCATGGACAATTTTGCCCTGGTTGAGCAATCTGATCCCAAGGCTGTCTATTCTTTCCTCTCGACACAAATGAAAATGTTTCTTCAAGTTTGGAAGAGGATTTCACCATTGGACTATCCCAGCTTAGATTTTTTTACCTACAGCATCGTTTTGTTACAGACTAAAAAAGCCAGTCAGGAATGAGGACATTTCTGTCCCTGATCGCAAATCTCAGGGAAAGTGCTGAAAAGGGGCACAGGCAGCAGCTACCTCTTCTCTACATTCATCTCCTGCTTCTGCAAACAGCTGGAGAAGGAATTCCTCAGCTTCACTAGGATCTTGTCTTAGTAACTGTGTTTAAGTTGGTATTCATTTCCTGTGTGTGGACACTTCAGAATTTCAGTTAGGTACTCAAGAAAACAAACACTTCTGGTTGGTTTTGGTTTTCTTTTCCCTTTCCTGTCTGGGAAAAGCAGGTTTTGAACTTTGCAAGCAAGAGCACCTGGGACCCAGAGCAAATTCAAGGGGCTGAACACTTCCATAAACTGCCTGTCCAAAGCTTGCCCAATGCAGACTGTCTGTTCACAGAAGCACACTTGGGCCTTTTACTCGTGTTTCCATTTTTGCCCAGAGCCTCTTACCACACAATTTACCAACAACAGGTTACAAGTGAAGGACAGCATACCCTGAACCCATGCCTGGCTAGGCTAGCTGTTATTCTTCCAAGCAGAAATTCCTTTCCAATTTAAGGGGGAGGGAAAGCAAGCCACCAAAAAAACCCACCCCAGTATATTGCTGCTGTCATGCCAACACCTCCAACTCCCCCCCCCACCCCCGAAAAACCAGAAGCAAACAGAGCCCACATGAGTCAAACTATCTCACCCTTTGGATATCTCTGCTGACCCGCTATGCTGCAGAGATCTGTTACTGCCAACAGCTGGGTACGTGGTCTTTAGCCTAACACAGTTCCNAACAGAGCGCACGCAAGAGATCAGGGTCAAAAGTTTAGCTGTGAGGAAGAGGTCTGTCTTCATCCTCAAGACCCCTGACGACCACCACCAAAAATTACTGCGCCTGCTCAAAGGGGAGGAGACCTCATCTGCATGTGAAGCGGGGATAGCTGATGCACATGTATAGGCATATTACGAATCTATTGAATATTAAATGTTTAACCCTATAAAAACTGTACAAGACTGCCTGAGGCACACACATTTTATGGTGGGGCAACCCCCCTGTGTGTCCAGTGCTGTTTACTTGCCTTTTATTATCCCAATAAACAAACAAACCCTTTAAAGCTAAATTGACTCAGAATTTATAACACTAGTAACAGCTACTATTCTAAATGCATATAGTAGATGGGACTGGATGAAAACAAGACCTGAAACACCTTGACAGAGGGTGGAAGAAACCCACAGCAAAGGCAGGGTTAGAGCCAATGGCTCCCAGTCCAGTCCCACGCAGTGCCAAGAAGCACTTCCAAGAAGGGAAGTTTCCGAATTGCATTTATCAAAGCAAGCTGGATAAATACTGCTGCTGAACAGTCTTCTCCTAGGTATTTACAAAACCAGGCACTTGAACATGAGGAGTTTATCTGGCAAAGTATTTTCTTCTGCACTGGATGCTGCCAGGAGTTTTGCAACAGGTGGGGAGGCAAAATCCAGCTCAGANCCCACATGAGTCAAACTATCTCACCCTTTGGATATCTCTGCTGACCAGCTATGATGCAGAGATCTGTTACTGCCAACAGCTGGGTACGTGGTCTTTAGCCTAACACAGTTCCTCATGTGAGAAATGAGCCAACAATTCGTGTCAATAGAGGGNAGTAACAGCTACTATTCTAAATGCATATAGTAGATGGGACTGGATGAAAACAAGACCTGAAACACCTTGACAGAGGGTGGAAGAAACCCACAGCAAAGGCAGGGTTAGAGCCAATGGCTCCCAGTCCAGTCCCACGCAGTGCCAAGAAGCACTTCCAAGAAGGGAAGTTTCCGAATTGCATTTATCAAAGCAAGCTGGATAAATACTGCTGCTGAACAGTCTTCTCCTAGGTATTTACAAAACCAGGCACTTGAACATGAGGAGTTTATCTGGCAAAGTATTTTCTTCTGCACTGGATGCTGCCAGGAGTTTTGCAACAGGTGGGGAGGCAAAATCCAGCTCAGAGGTTCTGCCAGATCCAAAGCAACAAGCAGAGCAAAACCTCATACCACCACCTCTGCTCATGGATCCTGGGCATGGGCCCTGCTGGCATCCACCAGCACTATGCTTCCCGGGAGATAGATAAAAACTGGTTCCACAGCAGGAAGAGAGAAGAAGCAGCTTGTGCACAAGTAGGATTAGAGCTGCAAACCACCTCTCCTGGCAGGTTTGCATAGCAGTCTTGGCTGCATACCCTGGAAATCCCTGTAAGTGGCAACCCATGTGCTCATCAGGAAGCAGCCTGGTCCTTTGGATTAAACTGGCAGAAGCATTAGAAAAAAAAAAATAAAAATCAGAAGCTTGTTACACCCAAAAGCAGCAGGTTTATGCACTTTCGGAAACACCTCCTCTGAGAAGCAGACTAGATCAATACATAGATAGAAAACATGAGCAGAATGTACTCAGAATTCCTTTGTCTTATTCCACACAGGAGAACATAAATATTAAACCAACCAACACCCTCACCTCCCCCTCAGTAATACATTACAGTTAGGAAAGCAGAGCAGGAACAGTGAATTCTTAACTTCCCATATTTTATTTTCCCCACGAATACCTTCCAGATCAAAACCACTCAGTTTACAATCAATAGAAAGTGTATTTTGCTGTGCCCTGTCCCCCTTCCAGCTGGGGTCTGCAGGTCAAACTGAGCTCTTTCCACTTCATACACCAGCTATCCCCCCATAACAGATCCTCACATCTACAACTGCTTTCTTAACACACAGGGGAGGGGAAGCTCTGTCTCCCTCCTCTGTAGCTGAAAAAACACATGGCAAAGGAGAAAAAATAAATATATATTAAACCCACCACTTCATTTGACTCTCTCAGGATGACTCTCCAAGTGGCCCTTGTTATGAAGCTGGTCCTGGGGATCACAACACCCAATGCTTTAGCCTCAGCCTCTCTGTGGTAGGCAGAACAAACCCTGTCCAGAGTCCGGACAAGTGCAACCTGCACGTTAATTAAAGGTTAATGAAGAGGATTGGTGTGCAGACATCAGTGCCCTCTACTGGGACCAGTCAGAAGGGTTTATGGGGGAGTGCTGGTCACCCTATGCAGGGCTGGATGGACCATCTTGGGGAACCCAGGCTGGTGCAGGATAGGTGTGATATCTACTCTGGAGACTGGTGCCCTCCTCAGCCACTGCACAGGCTCCTTCCTCCCAGCTCCCCATCACCATCCATCCCACCACATCCTCACACAGACTCCCCACACAGTCCCATCTCTAAAAGCAGGGAATCAAATGGTCTTACCAAAGATCATTAGGACTAACAAGCCTTGGCCCAGTGCCTTGCTACCGAGTTGAGCACCAGCCAAGCTCAGCACCTCGTAACTTCCTCAGCAAGACACCTCTGTGGCTCTGAGCTGAACCAAGTTTGACAATGCTCAGGAAAAGATCCCAAGGGAACAGAAAGGAAGGGGGAAGGTGGGCTTTACAATTTAAAAAAACCCAAACACTTGCAGTTTGACTGCATTAGCTTTGCCTTAAGCTCCAGAACATGATGAAAGCCAGCCATCAAGAAGAGGGGAGGTGGGGAATAGGGGGGGAGGAGAGAGGACATGGCAATGAAGGAGAAAGCTGTAATTGCAATTGCTGGAATTCACTTTTAATGCTGGCTGCTGAATAGAGTAAACACACACTTGAGTCTAGGGAATAAGCATTGATTTTTTTTTTTTTGCAAGTGTTCCAGTGAAAAGCTTCAAATCAATCCCGTTCTGTCAGACACTTTTGCCTCTTGGCCTCCAATTACTCACTCTCCATATCCACCCTTCCCACATCTCAACTTCGCCAAGCACACCTCATGCTGAAGGAGCACTGTTTTATCAGTTATCCCACCCTGCACCAGTCAACGGGCTGGGAGGAACTGGAGGGACCCACAGAGAGCCAACAAGGCATGAAGAGCCTCAGCATATGAGGCTTTGCCTGCAAGTTACACATGGGAACAAGGGCCAGACAGTGTGGAGAGCATGTTTGGGTGTTTCTTCCACATCACAGCTCCAAACACGCCATGGGAAGTGTTTTGAGGGTTCAGCTAAGTTCTGCACACACGCGCGCACACAGTGCTTTGGTTTCTCCCTGCCTCCTTCCACCCCACAGGGATGTCTCACAGAAAGGTTCCAAGTCCAGGCTGAAGCCCCAGAACACTCAAGAACTTTGCATTGTTTGTTGTTTGTTTTTTTAACTGAACCTTCCCACAGTGCTGCACAGAAACACCAAGGACTCAGTCCCAGACAGAGCCTCCCCTCCCACCTGCCTCCCAAAAAGTCCTCCAGCTCTCCAGGTGCCACAGTATCAAGTACATTCCCAAAGCTTTCATTATTCAGTTGAGAGAAAAGATTGGTTTTTCATTCAGATCTTCTGTAGGCTTCCTAGTAACATTTGGTCTCTCCCTGGTTTGTCAAAGGCTAATGGGGAAGAGCTGTGTATGGCAGCAAGAGTGGCTAGCATTTCCCCTGTTCAGGTTATACAGATCCCATTGAGTCCCACCAGCTGCAGACCCCCATCTGGAAAGCTTCAAAGAAAGGGGGGGGAGGGGGAAATCACATATCCATGGAACAACTCAACATTCCTCTTGTAACTTCTGTGGAGAAACGCTGTAAAGATTTTACAATAAGCCTGGCATTGACTTTGATTGTCTCCGTGTCTAATTTGGGAAGATAAGATGTGTGAGAAGAATCACTCATAAGCTATTAGTTTTTGAGTCCTGAGAAACATCAAACCACTACCGCTGGATTGCAGCATTTCATTAATCTGCTCCAAAAACCAGAGGAAGGAATATCAGGTAGACAACAAATGTAGATAGTGTGATAGGGAGAGCAAGCCCCATCATCACAGGAAGGATGAGGCACATGCAGTCTCCTGTAAACTCAAGGTGAGGCAAAGCTGATGATTTGTCTTGTTTAAATTCCAGGTGAGCCACAGACTACTCCTGTCACAAAGGGAGAGCTTCACCTCCCCATTCTCAGGACCTGCTCTGACACCGTAGAGGCAGAATGGGACAGGGACACAGCACCCACACAGGAAAACTGATCTGTCCTTACATCACATTTACAGGAACTGATCAACTGCATCCCACTGGAAATTTCCAGACCAAAACTGGAATCAGTGCTTCTCCAAAACAAACACCGATTGAAGCAGACACTTGCATCCCATGGGCTCCTGCCACATGTGCTCTCCCTTTTCTTGCCTACCTGTTTGTCCCACACAGATGAAGACCTCCTGGCATGGAGAATTCCCTTTTGCTAACTGCAAGAATGAGGAAGAGGTACCACTGCCGTGACATGACCTTCAGCTATTCACAGGCTAGACATTTCCTTCTGATAGCTCCCACGTTCACCCTCAAATTAATATGCACTCTGTATGACTGTTAAGAATAATCACTGTATTTGTAGTGGTGTGTTAGGCACCAAATTATGTATAGGCAAAGTGATTAGAGAGCAGAACAAAGTGGTTGGTCATGCAGCTAATGGCCAAAGTACCACTATTTTCTATCAAGACAATTTGCAGCCAGCATAGTATCTTCTCACTCCCCAGCCACGAGCTGCACCGATTGAAATATTCAAAAACAAATACCTTATCAGAAGTCTCAATGGCAGAGTTCATAGGGGATTAGAACAGCCTTGACAGTTTTGCATTCTCCTCACCCCACCCCCTTGCATTTCTGTCCCCAGTGCCTTCTCCTGAGAGCTCTGACTGCGCATGGCTGCAGCTGAGGCGTGTATCTCGCATTTAATGGCATTAAAACTTCTGCTGACTACCATCTTTAGAGAAAATAAAACAATGTTCTTTAAGTTTGTTTACCAACATTCAAAATCCACCATCTCAATTCCCTGTCCTACAAGGCTTCCATCTCAGTGTCGCATTCAGAGTCTACTTTCCCAGGAAGAAGCTATTGTACACTCAAACCATCCACAAAATCTGTGCCTTTAACCATTACCAGAGTCTTGCCATTGTCAGCTGGGTCCAGGTCCACACAGTGGCTCATAAAACAGAAGCTCAGTGCTGGATCAGGTCCAATACAGTCCCAAACTTTGGCCCATCATGAATAAATTCCTTCCTTTTGTCCCTGAATCCTCTCCAAAATGCCTTCTAAAGTCTGTTCAAGGGTGATCTAGAATCATAGAATCATTTTGATCGGAAGAGACCTTGAAGATCATCAAGTCCAATCATTAACCCAGCACTGCCAGGGCACCACCAACCCATGTACCCCAGCACCACATCTCCATTGCTTTGAAACCCCTCCAGGGATCACAGGGACTCCACCACTGCCCTGGGCAGCCTGGGACAGACTTGGACAACCCTGGAGGGGAAAAAATTGTTCCTCAGCTCCAACCTAAACCTCCCCTGGTGCAACTTAAGGCCATTTGCTCTTGTCCTGTCGCTTGTTCCTTGGAAGGAGAGACCAACCCCCGCTGGGCTCCAACCTTTTAGGGAGGCATCAAGACCAAGAAGGTCTTTTCTGAGCCTCCTTTTCTCCTGGTGCTCTCCTGTGCCTTAGAAGTAATGGATCTGAGCCAAATCAAGAGGGAGCTTAATGGCTGATTGTCTCACGGGATAGGAAGGAAATACCATAACTTTTTCTAGGGAGATGAGGAATCTCCAAGTGGGTACTAGTGAGCAGCCTGTAGCAATAGCAGAGAAGTCAGAGTGCAGCAGCTACAGGGAAGGAAGTGATGAAGATTTGGAAGTAGAGGAACATTGGTGCCCTTGATAGATCTCCCTTCAAGGTTGATAGAGCTGCCAGGAGGTACAGCATGTTCTCTCCTATTGATCTATCAATGTCTGCTTTACAGAAAAGGGATTACTCATTTCTGATAACATAGCAAGGTTACCACTGATGAAAATCAATAGATCTGAGCTACCCAGCCTTCATTTAATTAGATCATGCTGTAAAATACATTGGGAGCAGAAGAGAGATATTCTCCACTACCACCTCTGCTCCATGTTCTTCTCCCCTGTTTTAGACAAGTATCTTCCTGGTATTATCAAGACAAATGCCCTTGATCAACAGACTTGTACTGTCTGTTCTGTAGCCAAAGAAAGGAAGAATGCTCTTCTCTATCACCTTGGTCAAGCCAGTAAGGAAGAGAAGGACACTACAGATGTGCCAGCAATTACTGGCAATTAGCTTTGTGGGAAGGTGGATTGGATTAAGACAGAGTGTGAGCAAGACCAGGCAGCTTTTTACAAGCTAAATAAGCAACAAGCAGTTTGAGAGAGACTTCTCCCCCTGTTTACAAGGCCAAGCAAGGCCAGGTTAATTAATCTCTCTCTTCAGTTGCCCTTCTCACTAGGGATTGTTCTCCTCTTTGAGCAAAGCACCCGAGACAGCTGCTCAGATCTCTCATGTTGCAGGGTGATGAAAACAAAGGCACAGATGAAAATTGCTTTAGAGTTTAGCCTCTTGGAGAAAACAAACATGCCCATGCTGTAATTAGGACTAGACATGCAAAAAGAGAAGCAGATCTTTGACTGGGACTTAACCAGGGAAATAACAGCAATTCCCTCCCACCTACACACACACACACACACACACACAAAAGGCAGGCCTCTTTTTCTGCAGCTCACGTAAGAGGTTGGTTCATCTCTCTTGATCCTCATACAAAGCCAGATCCCAGGCACAGCCCATGGTTCTGTGCATGCTAAAAAACCATCAGCGATGCCCTATTAAAACAAGACATTCAAACACACACACTTCTTCCCCTGGGGACAGCTTATACACAGCACAGACGTGCCATTACAGGGTTTCACAAATTGCTCAGAGATATTCAGATCCAACAACCCGGGCTACAATACCGACCATCATCTGCAAGCAGTGGCACAGCCTCCCTGCAATGCTCCCAGCCAGCATCTGGCTTAGTAACATGACAAGCACTTCCACTTGGAAGGTGCCCTTTCCACTCCTCCAGACACATTTAAGACATTTACTAAGAGTGATAAAGTCTCACACCGTTATCTTAATGAAAAGGTTCCTCACGATGTTTGCTTTAACTTACCATTAACAGCACAATTAGAGCTTTGAGTCCAGTCTGAGAAGTGCCTCAGATGGTCATCTCTGCACAAACACTGCCTCTGGCCCCTTCTCTTGAGAAGGCAGCACACCTCTGCTCCTTGCCTAGTACTTCTGCAGAAAGCACAAAGAGAAAACACAGCAGGCACCACCACCAAACATTCCCATAGCTCAGCAGTAGGCCAGGAGTCAAAGCAATGAGCTGTGGTGCTCTTCAGCACAGCTGGTAAACATATATGTGCAAGTCTCCTGTCGATGGGGGACTGAAGAGAGATAAAAGTCTCCGAGTTTACTGACGGTTTGGTAATAGAGCGGCATGATCTATTTGGCTATCCAGAGACATCAGTCAGCATCAGGATTTGCCCGGTTCCAAAACAACATAACTTCTCTCACAAAATCCCTGTAGGCCATAATCCACAAAGGCCAAACTAAACAAGCAGTGGGTTAGAGGGTTGCAAGAACATTTCCAGCACAGCTACCTCAGTGGCAGGAGTCTGCAGATACAGCAGGGCATACAGCAGAGACAGGCTATCAAGCCTTCTGTGTTCCATCTCTTTCAAGGTCTCCCTTCCAAGCATTTCTTATCCGTCAGCCCCAGCACAGCTCTGCAGCACTCTGCAGTCAGCCTTTGTGCAAGGGGCAGGTGCCAGAGTCTTGAGTCACCAGGCTTACAGCCCTGTAACAGCCTGGCAGGTCCCTGCAAGCTGAAGACACAGGGAAGGAGCAGAGTCTCCGTGTGTGCTCCTCAGGATCTAGGCATGATTTCCAACCTCTTTCTGAAAGATTGATGTGTTCCAGAGAGGACTAAGAGACCCTTAGGAACAACTCTTCCTTCTCTGCACAGATGACCTAGAGGAATTGCTAAAAATAGGCTCTTCTCTGGGTTTGTGGGGGTTCTACTGTCAAAAGGACAGGCTGCAACTGCAAGGAAAGAGGCTGTGGAGTGAGACATTCATCCTACAAACAAGGGGGCAGAAGGCAAGGGCGGCTTTGTCAGCTGCCAGCAGTTTTTAGTGGACCTAAGATTATTAGTGATTCTTTAGGTAAGGGCACTCTAAGAAAAAAGGACAAAGGGAGGGAAAAAAAAACCCACACACAACACCTTATTTCTAGATTATCTTTTTTTCTTTGACCCCTTGTTATCAATTGCTTTGAGATATGGCCATGGATGTCAGCAGGCAGCTAGTGCTCCTTTATACTGGTTGCAGAACTCTAGAGCAGAAAACCTGCTCCGGTCCCGGCAGCCTTAGCAATTGACTCCTCTTTTTCTACTGTCAGCAGGAAGACTAAGCAAAGTTACAAAACAACACATCTCTAAGACCTTGATTCTCTTCTCAAATGTGGTTCAAACTGGCTACTGTTTTATAAGATTACTGGGGTAGAAAGGGGAGGACAGATGGACAGAATGCAATCACAGGCACCTCATTTCTCTAGGAAGGCCTATTAACGGACAAGAAGCCCTTTTGCACACAGATAATCCCAAAGCAAAGGGTAGTAATAAGGAAAACAGAACAAAAATGCCTTCCAGGGTCTATGCCTTACTGTGTGACTGTCACCAGACCTTCACTAGGGCTCCCCACAGCCCTTAGCAATGAGGAAAAATTCCCCTTCAGATATACATCGCAGCAGCTGATCTGTAATTAATCATAATTCAGGCCTGAACTTTTTCCACTCCTTCCATGTTAATGTCTTCAATTTATTTCTGTAATATTGCTCATTTCCTGACTTCACTTTTCTCATGCAATTGTAAAGGAAATAATTGCACAGCCACATAAGACAGGAAATAATTTTACACGTCAAGTCCAAAAGCCCACTTTGATCTAGGGCTTCTCATATAAATGAACACAAATCAATGGGCTGTGATGTTGGAACCACAGATGTGCAACAGGTATTCTCCTGTTTCAGGCCATGTCAGGACCCATAATTACAGCTCCCAGAACCACTGTACTGGGAGACATGTCCCTTGTCCTTGCTGACTTTGATGGAACTATGCCAGATGGCATCAGGGAAAGATTTATCCCTTGCCACATAATCCCATCCTGTGCAGAGCTTAACAGCAGCACAGGGAACACAAACACTCAGGAGCAGAGTTTCCTTAAGTGGGCTCAGCCTACCTGAGCTCAATTCTCAGCTTTAACAACCTCTGGCCTGGGATGGCCTGACACACAACCCAGTCTGACTAGATTTATTTCAGGGCTCCACACTAGCACCCTCTGCAATGCTGCTTTCTCCCTCTGAGCTCTTCCAGCCAATGCTTGTTTAAGCCTCATCACAAATTGTAAACCTCAATGCAGAGTTCCCATCACCGCCTTAAGCATGCCACCCAAGCGTTCTTGTATCTTCTAAACAGCTCCAGCAAATCATCTCATTTCAGTACCTCATTTCCTCTAAGGGATCATTTCTCATCTGTTTCTTCATCTCTGGGATAAAGATTACCTTCAGCTCTAGGTACAGCGTCCAGCACTGAGGGGCCCTTGCCATGCAGAGGGGCACGAGGTTCAATGTTGATTCAAATGTGCTCTCTCTGTTCCCAGAGAAACCCAGATGCAACAGCTGCCTCCCCACAGGAGCTGCCCCAGCAGCAGATTCATTCCCAAGTGCCTTTACATGAGCTACAGCTTCTGAAGGCTAATGACAGCCCACGTGCTGCTGCCGCATGCAGAGCTGACCAAGTAGCTTATCGCCTTCCCCTCAGCTTATTACACCTCAGCAGCTTTGTGTCTGAGAAAAAAAGAGCACTGAGAAACCATTTTGCTCTGAGCTCTCAAGCAGGGCTCGGCATGGCTTTGAAAGCTAAAAAGCTCTGATAGACCCAGGCACAGTTTGCTCTGGGTCAGGCATCTGTTTTATCTCCCTCAGAGGTCTGTGCAGGCAGCACCAGTGGAGGAGCCCCATATGCATCTCCCTAGTGTCATCACTAGCCCCTTCAAGTTTGGCTTTCACAGGAGTAATAGGGTGCCTTTGAACAATTTCCCAGTAAAAACACCAGGCAGTCAGACAAGATGCTCCTCTGTGCATCCCAGAAAAGGAGCCAGCAACCCCACTTGTGCAGAGTGGGCATAGACACAGGGCCCAGCTTTACCCCTCAGCTGCTTCCAAATTCCCTGAAGCATCATCTCCTGGGTTTGGGGAAGTGCAGGCACAAGGGGAGACTCCTTACCACGGGGAGGATAAAAGGGAGCGAAGTTGGAGTGCAGCAGTTTGGCTCAGACTGCTGAGTGGTGGCAGCAGAAGCAGGACCAAGTCCCTCCATCAGCTGCAGGTCACCACTCAGGGAGCAAAGTCCAGCCTCTTGCATCCAGAATGGCTCCTCCATGCAGCAGAGCTGTGCTCTCTCAGGCAGAAGAGATTACAGCTCCCCTCCACACACTGAAACCAGCTCAGTTGCCTGTTCCTTCCACTATGTAAAAGAGAGATGCGAGCTCCTGGTGACAGTGAAATTACAGTTGTGGGAAACCCTGTACCTATTAGTGAAACAAAGCCCTGACCCTCCAAGCTGTCTCAAGAGCTCTGCAGGTTGCTCAAGCACCATTTTATATGTTTTGTTTCTTCTTGTGAATGTGGGAAGAGAGAATTTTCCTTAGCCACCAGCAGCAAACCCAGTCATGGTGAAAGCAGCCTGTGACACAAATGGAAATGGTGTCTTTGGTGTCTTTCCTCTGTGACAGGCAGAGGCCTTCGGCAAAAAGGTTGGAAACTCAGAGTCTTCTGCCTTCTCCAGTGAGAGTGGAAGAGGTTGAGCTGACACAGCATCAACCCCAGGCCACACAGGACAGTGCAGACACTCCAAGGGAGAGAAATGCAGTTCTGTGTCAGGGCCAGGAGACCTCCCTGGTCCAGGGTAGCCCTGAGAAACCATCTGGGTCTGGTGCCGAGGCAGGACAGACTGGGAAAGCAAGCTGGGGAGATTAACTCAAGTTGGCAGCAAAAGTTTAACCCCATTCAGTCCTCAGTGGGGGTGAACTCAAGTTGCCAGATCAAGCAAAGACCAGGGTGCCTGCCTTTCCTCTTCTTTTAGCTCCAACTCAAAGACTTTTTCTTCCTTTAGTGTAGGTTGATCTGTGGAAATTAGCTCCATCCTCTGTTTTCTTGTGCTTTAGAGACCCAACAGAAGGCAACTAACAGCATCACAGGGCCTCAGAGAAACTCCTTGCAGAGAAAACACCGACATGTTGTAAAGCAGCTTATTCATTTTGTGCTGTGGACCCCTCAGGCTGAAGGAAAGCAGTGAAGACGGGCTGGGCAGGGCTGAAGGTGGGTGGGCTCCCCTGCTCCACAACAGAAAAATGGCTGCAGGAAGGCTTCGCTTCTGTGCATTGACAGTAAGAAGCTGGGCTACTCTGGAGCATGCGGAGGCAGAGTTTCTAATTAAAATCCCCAAGGAAACTGCTTTGGAAAATAAAATTAATTAAAAAAAAAATAAATCACAATTGCAAAATTCCTGCCTGAACCATTTCATTTTATACTGCAATGGGAGGAATGAAAACAATAGCTGAAACACACTGATTGTCATGAAGTAAAGTGACACGTTCATTTTTCATCAAAGGCGGGTGAACCCTATTAAAAAAAAGGAAAATATCCATTTCCCCACTTCATTATCTTCCTCACACCCCCAACCAAGAAAAAACATCCCCTCAGGAAAGCTCATTGCTGGCTCCATTCCCAGCCCTTCCACCTTCATCAGGAGCTGCTCTGGCTGCTTTCCTTCTGCCCTCCTCCCCAGACCAGAGAGATGTGGGAAGGAATGGCATAGGAATGGGACGGTCCCCACCCCCAGGAGTGCACTGAGCCACCATTGCCTCAGTGCCAGCACTGCCACAAAATGGCCACCTGCCATCATGAGGCCTGGCCATGGCACCACAGCTTCTCCCCATCAGGCCGGCCATTGACAAAGCATGAGTCTTCCACTGTAGTAGTAAAGAAGAGGAAAACAAAGAAAATTTTGGCTGTCATTGCTGCCACGAGGAGCAAGAGCCTCCCTTCCCACCACGGCACCTGCCCCGTGCAGGGTGACAGGGCCATTCAAGGGGGGATTCACTCAGCCCTGCTGGCTTACACTGTTACCATGGTAACGCCCACTCGGTACAGCGTGTGAAACACTCCATTCACTTATCGATTGAACCACCGTCAAATTCAATCACAAGTGAAAATGGATTTTTTAATGCGACTATTAGCTGCTTTTGAAAGGCAAATTGAGTTCAGTTATACCGAGTCAGCCATCAAAAAACAATTTGCTGTCAGCCAGACTGTCCAGCCCGGCCTGGGGAGAGGAGGGGCCTCTTGCCCACATTTCAGGAGGTCCAAGACAAGAATGGAGGGGAAATAAAGGATTTTTCCCTCCCCCTCAGCAATGTCTGGATGAGGAAGATGAGGTGCAAGGCTGGGCTTTGAGGAGCTGGCACAGACACTGCCCCACATCTCTGCAACACAACAGCTGTCACCTGCCCCAGGCGATTCAAAGACAGCAGTATGAATGATGGAGTTCATCACAAAATCCAAGCTGGGCTCCAGAATGAGTAAGATGAAAACTCTCCCCAAACATCATTCTGTACCAGAGAGGCAAAGATGATGACAACAGGCTCCTATCCACACAGAGAAGACCAAAGCAAAGCCAAGCCAGAATCACCCACCTCCATATTATCCCACATCCAAGACGATTCAACAAAACTAATTTTCTTCTAGCAGCTGGAAAATAAGATTTTTCCCTCGCTGATTAGGGAAGCAGATTCTCATTACTATATTAAGTGGGGATCAATATTGCAGCCAACTCTGAAATCAGCCCTGACTGGCAACATGCTGAGCACACCAGTTTCCCCTGTTAGGGCTTGAGTACCATCCCTGGGAAGCACAGGCAGCATTGCTCCAGGTTGGCTTCATGGGGTCCAAGAGATGGTGATGAAGGACAGTGGTGGGACAGGAGAGAGCAGCTTTTAACTAAGACTTAAAGTTCAGACAAAACTACACTAGATGTGGCTGGATTTACCTGTATACACACAACTTTCTGTAAAAACCCCACAATCTCTTTATGTAAAAAACATTTTTTTTTCCCCTACAGAGCTCAAGGACTATAAATACAACTCACTATTTACAAACACAATTTTTCAAAAGCCCTGAGAAGCTAAAAAAACAAAAGTCCAATACATAAATAAAAATCCAGCTTCCCTTTCTGGTGCCTGCCTTTCCGATTGTCCTCTCTGAATCCTGCGAGCAAACTTACTCATTGGTATTATTAAACACTTGCAAAAGCAGCCCAGGAATTTCTATAGAGGGATAATCCAAAGAGATGAGCTTCCAGAGTCTGTGCTTCCTGCAAAGCTCGTAGTCTCAGCTAATGAGAGCTTAACCACATGTTTGTGGCAGATGAAATAGTATCATTTTGCAATTATTATCATTCACACATTATTTATTTAACCTGCAACCATATTATATTGACTGCAGAATTGTTGTCATTTTTACTTTTGATGGCTCTCTTATTGAGCTGTGCTGGAGGAGCTGTACTTGGTGCTCCCAGCACAGGAAATATTCCCCCCTGCCCCGCACCGGTCCCCAACCAAATGCCAGTCTCTGCTCCAAAGCTGGTGGTAGTGAGTGCTGACATCCCCAAGGACAATTTACAGGCCTTTTCACATTTTCCTCTGCCTCACCTTCCTCCACTGGTCATATTTGGGGAATTAGTCTGTTCTTGTCATCAATACAAAGTACCACACACCAAAGAGTCCCAGATGATGAAGGACAGAAAGTGGATTTTTTTTGCTGCCTTTGCAACCTTCCCAGCTTCTCTGAAAGCGCATATATAAAAGCTGTAGGGGTACGACAGCAGCTGAGGGGTGCCATGCACCCCAGAAAGACAAAATGCAGAACTGACAGCCTCTTATGCCAAAAACCCTCCAAGGGAGGCTGTAGGGAAGCAGCAAGGTGGGTCAGAGCCACCGTCCCTGTTTCTTGCAGAAAAATAAGTCTTGAGGGACGAATTTCTCAATATTTGTATGCCAGCATGAAAAAAAGGGCAAAAAAAAGAAAAAACCCAGCAATCCCACAAACAACAACAAAACAATAATAATAAAACCAAAACATAACCAAAACCCAATCAAAACCCAGAAAATTACCCTCTCTCTCTCTGCTAGCCCTGGTTCTTCTCTCACACATTCCTCCCCTGAAGCCTAGTGAGATGTATTCACACAACAGGAAATCCAACATTCTCCTTCACCGTTTTCTTTTTTCCTCCCTTTTAATTTTCCCCAACTGTAAAGGATGACGTCATCTCTCCTCCGGTGATGAAACATCTGTCTGAAGAAGCTTGCGGTGCAATGGAACATATTTGATCACTGCTACATCTAATTACAGAGAAGAGAAAAATTACAAAGCAGGGTTTAGATATTCCCCCCACCCCCAAAAAAATAAAACCAACCAAAATCAAAACACAAAGCATCTGAAAAATAATCAAAAAGCAGCAGGATTGACAATCAGACCAGAGGCAGCTTCCCCATCAGCCTTGAAAACCAGCATCAGAATACAGAGCCAGCTTGGAAAAAAGTTATCAGTGACATCAGGGAAAGATTAACTGCTCATGCCAAGGTCACGTGGGAATCAAACCAGGATCTCTGTTTTCTCAAAGCCAAAAATGACTTAAGCTGGAACATGGCAATAGGCTCACATGTCCATTCTTTTGAGTTCACCAACATTTATTCAAGGTAAAGCTCTTGACACCTACACCATTGCACAAGGAAAGAAACATCCAAAAGAACATTAAAGCATTAATTACTGATTCATGTCCACAAATTTTAAGACCAACCAAATACTTGATCTTCAGGATCCAACACTGAGGGAGCAAAGGTGTGCTCTCAAAACTTAGCAGCTTTGACTTAGCCTAGACAGAGACAGTGATACCACAGCTCCAGAAGAAAGTCCATGTTATTCTAGGGGAGGTCTGAACACATTCAGATGTAGCTTATAGCAGGCAACGGCAGCGACAGAGCCCTCATGTTGGCCTCAATTCCTTTAAGAAGTCATGCTGGCAACAGAAGAAATCTCAAAGGCACAGCAGGCATCACCACCCACATCTCTTTGATATTCAGGAGGGGCTGATTGCTTCCCTTGTTTACCTCTCTGAAAAATCCACTGTGAAACATTAACAGGGTGCCCGTCTCCAGCCACTCTAGGATGCTGTTCACCACAGGAAAGAGAGATTTTAGAAACAAAGTTTGAAACAAAGCCCTAATCACAATTGTTGCTCTTTCCCTGTCTTGATCTTCAAGCTCAAGGGGAGTTCATGGCTAACCAAACACCACCTCTAAAGAACCCTTGCATGGCAAGGAACCAAACACAGACACCTGAGGAACCAGTTTAACTGCTTCACTGGAGATATGATGATGGGTTGTTTATAACACCTCACAGAAAGGCAGTGAGAAATAACCAGGTGGCCACCTTCCTTCCACCCCTCTCCCCACCAATTTTCACATAAAGCTTCATTTAATTCTAAACATTTCAAGTTTCCAGAAGAGAAAAACAAAACACTGTCTGTGATGAATGGAGTATGGCAGTTGATCAGGACAGGTATGGCACATAAAGCCCTGTGAAACTGGCCCAAAACCTTCAGACCCTGCATGGAAACAAATGGTTGATGGGAAAGATGCCCACAAACAGGCCAGGGGGGTGGAGAACCAAGTCTCCATTTTTCTTCATAGATACTTGTCACTGGTGTTCTGCTGGCAAACTGCCCCCCATCCATTTTTCCAACAAGATATCTTCTAAAACAATTGCTCAAAGGATTGTATTCAGTGCTTCTCATCCTGCTTGAGTGTAAAGACACTCTATTGAGCAGCAGATGCCTGTCTCAAGCAAACAACACATGCTGATTTAATCCAAGTCCACCTAAAGGCCAAGGAGAACAGTCTGAAATAGCTGGAGTGTTCAGAATTCATCACTACAGTGAGAAAAAAATAAAAAGAAAAGCAGCCAGATACACTTAGAAAACATGCCTGCCATGGATGTTCTGGGCTGCTCCTGAAAGGTCACCTCCCTCTACGTTGCCGGTTCCACCAAGCTGTGTCCGTCAGGGAGAGAGAAAAATATAACCTTGGCGCTCTCCTAGGTGAAATTAGTGCTTCAATTTCTCCCCTCTGGGCACATGTGCATAGAGGGAGCTCTAGTCACCTCTGCAGAGCACCACGTGCTATCATTCCTCAAGCAGGCCAGATCTAGTGTTGACAAGGTCAAATGCAAGAAGAAAGCTCACTCAGGGCTAATGGGAGGCAGAGAGTTAGAAGATTAGTCACTATCCAGATTTCTTCATTTGCAGGGAAAGAGAAAAGTGGTGGTGGGGGGGAGAAAAAACAAAAACAAAAAACCAACAGCAAACACCACACAGCTAACAAGGGGTGGAGCAGATGTGAGTGGAAAGATGGTGTGGGACTCTGGTCTGAACACTGGTATTCAGACCTTGGCTCTGCCTCCCGTTCGCACAACATCTCCTTTCCTCCCTGTGTGTCCCCACTTCACCTCTTAGTCTCCTTCTTGCCACAGAGCTCTAGAAGCTCTCTGAGGCTTGCAAGGGCTAGTTCTTCTAAGCACAATCAAAATCCTAGAGCCCCAAGTAAGGAGGGTCAGCGGGAGAACTGGTCCTAATCTTCAGCAGGACAGCCCTGAGAGATGTTTCTTCTCACCTGTTTCTGCAGGACACAGGAGAGCATTCCCAAGCTGATCTGCCAGTGTATTTGGAGCATCAGTGTTTGCCTAAGTAAATAGCTCAGAAACCTCCACAAGTAGTAGGCGAGTTGGCTAATTGGGAAGAAGTCAGAGAACTACAGAGGAAAAAAAAAAAATTAAATTGATGCAGGCATAACCCACGGCACCAAGGAGTATGGCTGAAGGGGTCTAGACATCCCCAAGGGCACAGTTGCCCATAAATGGTTATGCTTGGTCCACCCGCCTCTGTCAACACCACTTTCTGCATATGCAAATAGGACCATACTCCTGCAATTACATAGCAATCAGAAGCAAATTACATTCTTGTTGTTTACTTTCAGTGTCCTTAATTAATCCGGTTATTAGATGATTAATGAAGCTTATTTGGTGAAAAACTCATAGCACTTCCAGCAAGAGCTCACACATGTGCCCATCTGGAAACTGGCTCTGCAAAGCTGGCATGATGGGCTGAAGGCAACAAATCCAAGACCCATCCCTGAGGCCAGCAGAGCCAGGGTGACATTGCAACCTGCCCTACAGTGCAGAGGAGCAAAAGGCTTGGGATTTGCAGCCCATCCTCCACTCCACCATTTTCCCCCCAAGGAGCTGGGTCCTTCTGCTCAAACTAAACACACAATCTCAACCTGCTGCATGCACGACCACACTGCTGAAACCTCAGCATCTAGACACCCCTCTCCAGGAAGGCTGGGACATTCTGGAGACACAAACCCTCCCCTGCTTGCTGCTCCTCCCCAAAGGCAACTGAAACCATTCTATCAGCTCCTGCCAGTATGAAAGCTGCTGGAGGAGACACACAGCTCTGTGCAGCAACTGGTCTCCATCTTCCCTCCAACACTAGCCAGCTCCCAAGACACCCTGACCTCCCCAAAGGTCACCCCAGCTTGTGTTTGGTTAAGCTGCTTATAATTAAGTGGCATGTTCATCTAATGATCAAATTGCTGCACCAGGAGCAGGAAAGACTGAGGAGAACTAATTAAGAAGCTCATTTGCATACTCCGGAGTTTCCGTGCATGTATGGGGTTTCCATAGCAACCAGTACAAAAGCTGATGATGGTGTGTGGGTTTTATTGGGTTTTAAATGTTGTTCCTTCCTTTTGTTATCCCCAGCAGCTAACAAAGGCTTTGCAAGGCTGATGCCGTGACACCTGGCTCGGGAGGAGGATTTCTGCACAGCGAGGAGGAACAGGGACATGCCTGGGAACTGAGCCCACTCCCAGTGCCATTAAATTCAGACACCTGGAGAGAGCAGGTATTTTGGGGGTGGATGCACAGCCCGAGGACACACTTGAGTATAAATACTGCTCTATCAAAGAGACTTTGAGTCACTCTGGCCCCAGCTCCAGAGAGAAGTTTTGTGGAGGACTGCGGCAATTTGAGAGCATACAAATACCTGCATTATGGGCTGGCTGCAGGTTGTCACTTGAAGTGTCCAAGACGTGTTGAACACCGTGGGATTGGACCAGAGCCTCTAAAGACTGAATCCCAGTTTGGGCAGGAAGGAAACAGGGCTTGTGTCAGCAGGGATTCAGCTCAAGAGGCAGCAGGATCCCAGCACTGGAACACAGGCCAGCACTACACTCTTTCATCATGTCACTTTTCCCAAGACCAAGATTCCCTCCCCCCCTGCTTTGTATTTCTGGCAAGAAACCTTTGCATTTAGATAAGGAGTAAAGCCTGGGATCAGATCTGAACTCCACAGCAGAGAAGATCAGTGCTTTAATGAATTAAATATAGTCTAAACTAAATGTAACCTCTTAGTGCTCAAAAATTTGAGTGAAACTAACTTAAAGAAAAAGCCAACAATCCAACTCATTTCATCTCTCTGGCTGTGAGCTGGCCTCAGGCCAATCAATTATCTTGAATTTATTCGTTATTCAACTTCCCTCCAACAGCCAATTTCCAGTCTGTGAATTGCTGGTGAGCAATTCCTTCTGCGATGGCCACACTCACATTTCAGACCAGTTTGCAGGGAAACAGCTTCTCTGGGACCAGGACTGTGCACAGCACAGTTGCACAGGATGGAGCAGGGCAGGATGCTTTAGCTGGCACATCTTAGTGCTGGGAGGATTTTCAGGGACACAGGTTGTTTGACATCCAGCAGCAGCATTTTTAGAGATGCAAATAGGACCCAAGCTGAAGGGAACATCTCCCAAAGGCTGCATAGTCCTGTCGGGCTTGGGAGGATCTGCTGAATTCCTCCCCATGACTATGTTATCATGCAGGTAGGACACACAGCATGAGCTGTGCAGCCCTGCATCAGCAAAACCCATTTTGCCAAGAGACCAGACTCCTGCAATCAAAACACGAAGACCCAGTGTGCACACAGATGTTTCCTACAGGGATGAGACCTCAGCTCTCCTGCTCCAGGCTAAGCCCACCCTGGGTTGCTCCAGAGCCTGTAGGTTGGGGTCCAGACAGAACAGGGCTGTCCCCCCTTCTTCAGGGTGTTGGAAGGGGAATGATACTGAAGACCACAGAGCAGCAGAGGAAGCGGTGCTGGCACGTCATGCAGCAGCCCCCAAAGTTACATTGCAGCTAAAACAAGATCAGGGCTTCGGGACACCCAAAACTCATACACCTTCCATTGAAACACTGCACCTTGTTATTACCCACACTAAAATGGAAGAAGCCTTTCCTCTGTCCTAGTCTACCTGCATGCTGAAAACCTCTCCTAAGCATTCACAATGGAAGAGACACCCCTTGCCCCCTCAAAACTTTCTCTTCCTCCAACATAGCTTTCACTTCTCCCCCTCCCCCATCTTTTTTTTTTTTATTCTCAATAAAAACATAATTACAGGCTTTTAAAAAAGCAAATTATAGTGACATACTTTAATTATCTCCAAGCAATGGAGGACTAAATTACACAGTCAGGGAATCAGAGGTTACCTAAAAATAAAAGCAAGAAGCTTCATTAAATGCTAATTGCAGCTTTCGCAGCTTAACTGAGATTTCAACACAATCTGCCACTGACTTGCTCAACCATACAAGAAAACACTGGTGCTGAGAGGAGACCTTTGCATACACACCTCCATCCATGGCGGTGGCACTCCAGCCACAGGAACCACTTCACCACTGGGAAAACAGGTGGTCCACACATCCAGCTCCACTCTGCCACCAGTTCTTCCCCAGCCACAGTGCTGGCATGATTTCATCTGCCTCTTTGAGCACCCACTGTCCCCTGAGACCATGCAGAGACATCACCCCCCCCTCTCAGAACCAGTGTGCTCATCACAGCTCTCCATCCTCATTGCTGGCTTCCCAAACCCCAGGAAAATAAAGTTCAAGGTCTCCATTTGCATCTTCAAAGCTCCAAATGTCCCAATAAGGGCCTGATGTCCCAGGCCAAAGGTTTTGGCTGGCAGTGGATCTCACCAGAAGAAATGCTTTGCTTCGTAACACAAAAATTAGTTCCACTTGCTCGCTACAGAGCTGGTCTCCCACTGCACAATGAACCACAACATCTGTCATAAGGCTTTGCTGCCTTCTGCTTGAAATGGAAGTTGCACCTTTCTCTGAGCAGCACTCAGCTCTCCTAGGGCACAGTAGGACTCTGTGGCTTTCCCTGTGGGAAAAAGAGCTCCATGGAGACCTGTCTCAGAGCAAGGAACATACTGCTTTCTACTCCAGCCCTGCTCTTTTCACCCCATTCCTCCAGCTTTGTCATGGCTTCAGCCAGAGGACTCCAGATGCAGATAGCAGGGGAGCGATTTTCCCAAGCCAGTGCTAAGGAGGAGCACAAAATGAGGTGATAGTCAGACCGGGAAATTAGAAAAATGATTTTATTTTTCCATTTCCTACGAGCTGTCCTAATTGTGCCACTAAAGTCTGTAATATGCTTCTCACAGCAGAGAGTTTAATGAAAGGTTCCACATGTCTCCTGCACACAGGGATGGGGAAATGAGCCCGGACACAGATGCTTTCTCCAGCCCTCAGCTGTGCTATGGAAAGGACAGCAGGATGCCAGGAGCTTCCACTTGTTCATGGAGAAGGGAGTTCAGAAGAGCTGGGGATTGGGAATGGTAGCCAAGGCCAACAGAAAGCTTGAGGAGGGAGGAAGATGAGCAGGTGGAGGGAGATGGCACCAGTCTGAGTTTCTCCCTCCACTTCTGCAATTCCCAGAAAAAAAAAAAACAAACCAACCAAAAAAACAAACAAACAAACAAACAAATCACACAACTAAACAACCTAACCAACACAAAAAAAACAAAAACAAAACAAAAAAAAACACAATCCAAAACAACAACAAAAAACCAACCCCAACAACAAAACACAAAAACCACCCACCCAACCAACAAAACCCAAAACAAAACCAAAAAACCTCCACAACCCACAAAACCACTACACAGAGGTCAACCACTCAGGGAACTCAGGACTCAGGCAATTATAGCTATTTAAATTCAACAACTCTTCACAGAAATAAGGGGAAAAAAATCAAACAAGTGCTTTCAATTTGTAAAGGAAGCAAAGAGGAGACACAACAGCACAGATTTCAGGACAAGTACCTTATTTAAAATATATACACTCGCAAAGTACCAAAACCCAGGAATGTAGTATCTGAGTATCTACTCTCCTCCTCTTCTGCTCAGCCACAGGCAGCAGAACTGCCCTCAAAAGTATCAAGCAAAGCAGAAACCCAGTCCTGATAGATACCAACTATCTCCCAAACCTGCCACAGCAGCAGCTCTCACCTCTCAGCAGATATTCACACCAGAGCCTGATCAGATCCACATCGCTCAACATCCATTTCAATTGCTTATTGACTGCTCCCTTTCAATTAGCTTTCATAATCAAGTAAATGGCTGGTGTTAAACAGCACTGTGTCACGAAATGATATTTAAAATTAACCAGCCACGATGGGAGGTCACTGAATCTGCTGCTAAAACACACCCAGCACTGCAAGGAATTTGGGTCTATTCAGCAGAGCTGGTAAAAATAGGTTCTAGATGATAAAAAATGGGGCCAATTAAAATTCTGCTTCAAGACCAGCAAGGTTGGATTTGTGCAAACATTTTGCATATCTCTTCAGAAGCATCTTTATATCATTTAAGCTAAAATCTGTAGAATAAGGGCAAGTGACTGTAAAGCACACTTACACCAAGAAGTACCCATAGGAGGAGTCTTTTAACACTCCAACAGATCCATCAAGAAATCAGGACAACTATTGTGTCTAAATAGAGACTGGTACAGGAGGGGAACATGAATCTACCTGAAAACACATCTGAAGTTTAGCCAAGTGATTTCTTCCCTGAGCAAGCAGCAAAAGCAGCCCCTTGGGACATGCCAATAAAACCTAGACCCCGCTGTCCAAAGTGATAGCTTTTGGAATTGCTGTGCTCACAGTGGTAGCACAACCCTCCTTTCTGCTCTAACACCTGCAGCAGCACAACCCAAGTGCTGGCAGGACACGCTCCAGGGCTGGCTGCATTTCTAAGGAAACCACTTTGAGGGCAGAAAAGGTTGAGCGCAAGAGAGACACAGAGCAACATATTGAAGAAGTATTTGTGCAGGATAAAAATATTTTGTTCCACTACATTCCTATAGCCCATTCAGCTCCAGTGTCTGCACTGTGCCCTGAAGAACTCCCCAAACCATTTGAGGACAGGGGAGCTTAGAAGGTCTGCTTGGTGACGGCACAGTCAGTCCCCAGACACACTCTCTGGAGGACTCAGAGCATCTATCCTCACACACTGTAAGGGAACGGAGGGGGATGCTGTAACTAAGGTACAATCAGCCTTTCCAGTCATTATCAGGGAAAATTTGGGGTGGAAAGTTGCTTGTAAAAAACAGTAGAGCAGTATCTCAGAGCTAGAAACAGCACCAGGTATCAGCTCACATTTTCTGAGAACCCTCTGAACCAGATGGCATTTCACATCCAAGCAGACAGTGATGGATGTTGTGGGAATGAAGCAGAAGCAGATTTATTTTTTTTCTCCTGAGAAGTTCTTTTGACAAATATTATCTTTTCATTACTTTAAAAACAAAACAAAAACTAACAAAAAAAAAACCCACACCAAAAACCAAAACAACCCACAGCAACCCGAAAAAGCATCCTGCCTTCAAGCCACCCTCTGTCCTCTCCACACTGACACAGAACACCCTCGGTTCCCTTCTGGCACTGATCAGTGGCTGAAGCACCGAGGCCTCCCCTCCACAGGGCAATCCACCAGAGCAAGAGCAAAAACCGCAACACACAAATAGGTCTAGAAACGTGCAAAACACGTGAGGAGTTCCACTCAGGCTAAGAGAAAGGAACCTACGGGCATCTTTGGGCTGGGAGGAACATGTGCAAAAGCAGGGGGGGAACTCCCAGCCCTCCCTTTGTCAGGATATCTCATCAGTGCTTTTGCTGAGCACCTAAAACAATAACCTGCCCACAGGTTGGAGACAGTCCACTTCTCCAGGTCGGGCAGCAGCACTTTCCTCTGCCTTCTTTCCCCACCTCCCATCTGGTCTCCAGAAGACAGACAAGCTTGGACACCCTCCCCCTCCCTTTTTAAGGGCCTTTTCCAGAGGACAGGGACAGAAACACCAGCAGTAGACACCCTAAGCAAAAAAAACAAACCAAAACAAAAACAAACAAACAAACAAAAAACAAACCCAAGATTCTTTGCCAAAAAAACACCCAAGATGCTTTGAAGATCCACGTACCTTGCACGCCAGGCTGAGCTATCCCAAGGGGCCAGGGAGGAAGAGAGAGAAGAAAGAAAAAAACACACACACAGAAAAAAAAAACCAAACCAACAAACCAGAAAGGTGTATTGCTGCTTTTATTAGCTGGCACCTCCCTAATTAACCCAGGCTGGNGCAGACATATTTCAATCCATATGGTCATAACGTACATTAATTAACCACCTATAGAAATCAGCACTTTGAACACAGTCTAGGTTTTATTTTATGTTTTGTTTGCTTTTTTTTAATAATTATTTAAATTTTATGTATTTTTATTTATTTTTCCTTTTTGNAAGGTGTATTGCTGCTTTTATTAGCTGGCACCTCCCTAATTAACCCAGGCTGGTGCTGAGGGGGAGGGTGGAGCTGGCCATACCTCTGAAGGGGGAGGAAGCCCTGGAAAATCCCATCCTCTGTGCTAGCCTCAGCCCACCCCTTGGGGAACAGCAAATGAGGAGGAATCCAGCCCTTTTTTTGCCCGAGATCTTGCCCCAACACCTAAGCACTGGTGCAAGGGTGATGCTGAGCAATCGTCTCCCCATCCTCTCCCAAGGACCTCATTTGCAGCAGGATGCCCTGGAGAAGAAAGACACCAAGCTCCATGGTGTCATCANCAACATATAGAATTTGGTAGGATATGGGAGAGAGTGAAGAGGAACAGAGGAAGACAGGAGCAAAAGAAAATGGGGGATTAAGAAAACAGAAGGTTCTGCACAACCACAAACAAACTCACAAATTCCAGAAAAGGTTTTTGTTTTTGTTTTCCAAGATACAGGGAAAAAAAAATACCCCAAAGACTTGAAGTCCGTCACCTCTTCCTCACACCACATCCCCCTGCTCAGCTGTCCCTCTTCCTCCGTGGGAGGCATGCATTGTCATGGTGGTCGGTGGTTTATTTTAATTGCTTTGTTTTTCTTTTTGTGTTTGTTTTGTTTGTTTAATATATTTTTTTTGCTGCTGTTGATCGTTGTCTTCCCTGGGAACTCTGCCCAGCAGCCCTACCAGGAGCGTGTACCCCCCTGATGCCGCCTCACTGTCCTGTCTGCACGATGCACCTCAGCTCCTTCCTGTGTTGTGGCACCCACAGCGTCCTTCCGTGCTGGGCCGTTGCAATGGCAGGAGCTAAATCGCATGGTTGCTATAGCTGACGTAGGTCTGTTTGGTGGCCAGTGCTGGAAAGAGAGATAAAACCTCACATGTACCATCAATGAAGAACACTCTCCCCTCCTAGCTCCTGTCCTGTCACCCTGATCTGACCATTGTGCCAGGAGATGATGGCAGGGACACAACATGGGGTTTGCTTACGGGTCTGGACAGTGCTGGCACTTAGGATCATACTCTGTGAGGACACTGAGCTGTGGCAGAGGGGCTGAGCCTCACAGCAGCTCTTTAGGACTCTCTAAAGNCATTTACAGCAGGATGCCCTGGAGAAGAAAGACGCCAAGCTCCATGGTGTCATCAAGAGCTCGACTACCCAGAATCTTCCCCCTCAGTCAAAACCAAGTCACCTCCCGGAGCCTGAAACGAAGAGTCACCAAGAGATGACAAACGCTGAGTGCAAAACCATGGTCTTTTATTAGAAATCTCCTTGTATAAAAATGATCATGCTCTACACAGTCATCGAATAATTCATAAACATCCAGGCACTGAACTTTGTTGGGATTTTTTTTGTATGTTTTTGTTTTTTGACTGG
>VWZY01000040.1:460511-475831 GCA_013399075.1 Chloroceryle aenea
CACACCACATCCCCCTGCTCAGCTGTCCCTCTTCCTCCGTGGGAGGCATGCATTGTCATGGTGGTCGGTGGTTTATTTTAATTGCTTTGTTTTTCTTTTTGTGTTTGTTTTGTTTGTTTAATATATTTTTTTTGCTGCTGTTGATCGTTGTCTTCCCTGGGAACTCTGCCCAGCAGCCCTACCAGGAGCGTGTACCCCCCTGATGCCGCCTCACTGTCCTGTCTGCACGATGCACCTCAGCTCCTTCCTGTGTTGTGGCACCCACAGCGTCCTTCCGTGCTGGGCCGTTGCAATGGCAGGAGCTAAATCGCATGGTTGCTATAGCTGACGTAGGTCTGTTTGGTGGCCAGTGCTGGAAAGAGAGATAAAACCTCACATGTACCATCAATGAAGAACACTCTCCCCTCCTAGCTCCTGTCCTGTCACCCTGATCTGACCATTGTGCCAGGAGATGATGGCAGGGACACAACATGGGGTTTGCTTACGGGTCTGGACAGTGCTGGCACTTAGGATCATACTCTGTGAGGACACTGAGCTGTGGCAGAGGGGCTGAGCCTCACAGCAGCTCTTTAGGACTCTCTAAAGATGATTCATCCCAAAAAGAGACCGTAGGACGTGGCATGAGACTCAGGGAATGTGCTCTCAGGCTCCCATTCACTCCCTTCAGCAACCCCTTAGAGACAAACCCACAGATGCTCCACATTCCCTAAAGCTCAGCTTGCCCCAGCCCTGCAAGATCCCAGTTTGAGGTCCTAGCTGGTCACCCCACACCTCTGCATGCTGCTCCATGGCAGCTGGGAGTTCAGCAGGGCACTGCCAGTGCCTGCAGCAGGTGGCACAAAGCCAGCCAGCCCATCTGTATCCCTCACTGAGGATCTCTGTGCCCATGCTCAGGTGCTGGAGGAGCAGAGCACATACACAAACCTGCTGCCACCTTCCAGCTTCCCACAGCCCTCGGGATGGGGTTGTACACAGATGGACAGGAGGCAGCAATGGTTCCAAAGCCGCAACAGATTGCAGACTGATCCCAGGGGAGCTGCAGCACAGCCCAGAGCTGGGCAAACACCTGATAACAATAAATCCTTCCTGTTGCTCCCCACGGGGCTGCACCATTGCCTTGGGGCTCGGAGGCTGCAGCATGGCAGTTGCTTTTAGCAGCTGCCACAGCTCAGGGAGAGGTGGAAGTAGCAACTTGCAATGCCCTGGCATGTCTCAGCACTTCAACCAGGCATAATGCTCTGTGGAGACCCCACCAAGAGGTCCCCAGGTACTATGGGGCTCAGCACTCACAGAGACAGCCTCTAGCCGAGCACATGGACAAGCGCTGGGACACAGAGTGAAGCCCAAGGCACCACAAGCAGCACAATATGGTGGCCTCTGCAGAGCCTAGCACCACACAGAAGGGATGGGAAGCCCAGCAGCTCTCCCTCTGTCTTGGTGCCTCGCTGACAAATGAACCTTGCAGTAGATTTCAAACTGGTATTCCCAGATAACAAATAGGCCATAAGAAATTAGAGCTGACAGAGCTATTTGTTAGCTGCAGTATTTTCATAGCAAATCTGCCCAAATCAAAGCACTGTGAATTATTTATTCTCTTGTTTATTTAAGGATATGTGACCTGCCAGTGACAGAGTGCAAATGGCCCCTTGGTCCTGTGCTGCCAATCCCACCACACCTCCTGCCCTCAGTGCTGACGCCGTGCCTGGCTCCCCACCTTGGCACATCTCGGGAGCATGCTGCCAGACCCGTTCACACCCAGCTCCAATATTCCCAGTGTGAGACAGACTGGACATGGAGATGCAGCAGGCAGGAGGTGCAGCTCTCCCTGCTCCTGGCACATACAAGCCTCAGAGGCTCCTGCTCTGAGTCTTGAGGGGAGAAGGATTCTTGGCACAGGCAAAAGCATATGGGAATGTTTGGGTTCAGGTCCTGGATGAGGTGCTCACTGCATCTGGGCCTTTGAGCCCTGCTGCAAAGAGGGTGTTTGTTCCAGCAGAGCCCTGGCCAGGAGCCATGTGTGGCTGGAGGGAAACAAAGTCACATATGCACAGCACCACAGCCTGTGACACCAATGCCACAGGGAGTCTGGCACTGGGTGCTCCCTAGGACAGGACTGGCATGCTCCCAATGAACTCTCACCATGGGAAGCCCACAGTTACCTCCCCATCCTTGCAGGGAGAATGCCTTGCACAGACAGAGTGACCAAGAGACCCACCACCCCCTGCCTCACTGGGGCAGGATCACAGACAACACAGATCTGCAATAGTGGCTGACAAAAGCCACTTCCAGCATGGGCAGTGGCAGGACAGGGCGTAGCGTCTGGCTGTGCAGCTGCCCCTCACAAAGCAGACAGGCAGACGTAAGAGTCGATTATGCAGAGAGACTGTCTATGGAGAGACATCGCGTGTGGAGCTGCTGCCAGCAAGAGTCATTCCACAGAGTGATGTGGAAGTTCTACAGAGATGCCAAGAGACATTGAATGGCTCAGGCTGGAATGACAGCAAGCGTGGGATTACAAAGACAATCACGGCTTTCCATGGAAATGCTGTTTGGTCTCCAGCCCACTGATGCTGGAACCCAGAAACTCTTGCTGGTAGATGAAGAACATTTGTATTCCCGCAGGGTTTTCTTCAGATTTAGCCCAAATGGGGTTTCCTTTCTCAAAGGACCCCAGAAGCATTGGCTCCAGCCATTTTTTCCTCCTGCAAGGCTCCGTTTTTGGAAACCCAAACACAGAACAGCCACTTACCCACTTTGACAGGGTTTCCTGACCCCTCAGCCTGTTTTCCCAGAGGAGACTAGTGGCTCTGTCCCTGTGTCAGCCTCAGCTCCAGCCTGGCAGATCAACACTTGTCCCTGTCAGCCACACCAGAACCTTCCTGGGAGCAGTGTGGGCTGACATTAGGGTCCTTCTCTGGGTGTTTGAGCAGATTGCCATATGCCCCAGCCAGCACTTCACCCAGCAGCGGCATGAGTATGTCTCCAGTGTTATTTCCCCTGCCACCCACTCAGCAGCATTTCCCATGGGATAGGGCAAACAGGCCTGTGGAGGGACGGGAGCACCAGGAGTGATCCCAGTCAGAGGGAAGCAGGACATGTCCTGTCCCAGCAATGTTGACTGCAATGATGGCTAACTGCATTTCTTGTGTGGGAATAAATCAAGTAAGGGGGAATTTCCTCTGCCCACAGACAGGAGATGATCCTGTCCCCTCACTGAGAGTCAGGAGTCCCTGCTCCTGTCCTGGCTGGAGAGCAGATAACTGGAGCACATCTTCCTCCTCAGGGTGGCTTTGGGCATGGTGGGGAGCACAGTAGCCCCTGACATCTCTTCCCATGCTGCCCTTGCTCCTGGGGGATGGTGTGTTGAGCCATGGGGCAGGAGGAAGACAAAATGTCCCTTTGCCAAGGAGCAGTTGGATTGCTTGCATCCATGGAGGACAGCACAGTTACAGCCTACCAGTGAGCCACCAGTGAGACTTTGAGCTTCCCAGCATCATGTTGGTCCCCAGCAGGACCAGCTCCCCAACCCCATGAGGAGCCACGCTACCTTGTGTTTCCAGATTTTCGCAGAGCTCTGATTTGGCCTCTCCATTGGGGCGGAAACCTCCCTTCTGAGAGAACTTGTTGGACATGGTGGCTGCTGTCACCACTGCCTTGAGGCTCCGCTTGCGCTTGGGGACGTTCTGCTCTGGGTGGAAGAGGATGATGTACACCTTGGGCATGTAGAGCATGCCCAGGGACACTGAGGCACTCAGACTCACTGAGATGGTGAGCGTCGTGGTCTGGATGTACATCTGCAAGACACAAGGGCATGAGCTGAGACCCACCATGGTTCTGTGGGATTGATCCAGAAAGAGTCAGCTGGGAAAGGAGAAAAGAGGGGAATGTGGAAACATCAGGGTTAAATAAATGAAGAGGTGGGGAACTAGGTTTGGAACTGTTGGCAGTTTTGGAACTTAACCATCAGATTTGACTTGCTGCATGGGCCAGGATGCACCCACAGAGGCCTTCAGCTCACTTCTCCTGTTTCCCCACCTGCAAATACAGGGAAGCTGGGCTGATTACCCTGTCAGTACTCAGACATGCTCCAGCAGCAACCTGCCAGCACCCCAGCTCAAAAACACAGCCACAGACGGACCCCTTTGTGCCTTTATCACCCTCCCTCTCTCCTTCCCAGCACTCACAACACACTCCAACAGCTGCAGGGTAGGAGATCCGATATTGCCGTGGTGGGCACAGCTGGGACACCCAATCCCAGGGCCCAGTCCAGGGAACCCACTGCTCCCCCATCTCCTTTCAACAGGTAATTCCCATTTCCGAGCTGGCTCCCTGGGCTGTTGTCATGTAAGTCACATATTACACACCAACGTTGCCTTTCTGCAGTCAAAACTAATTTCACGCTCACTGTCCAGGACTAACAGTGACAGATGTTTTGCAAAATGAAAGCCCATTAATCTGACTGAAGAATAATCCATTTTTCTATGGAAAGCATTTGGCAGGCTCCTCACAAGCTGGGAGCATCTGAAGCAGACAGCAATGGGAAGCAAAGAGAGCCCCTCCCTCCACCCATCCCCACCTCTCATCCTCAAGCAACATGGGAGGCTGGGTGGGCAAACCCCTCCATGAGCAACACCACTCCAACAGCATCCCTATTCCAACAACAGCCCTGCTCCCAGCACCACTCTCCATTCTCCTCAGCATCCTCTCTTCTATCATGTAGCTCAAACATTGTGCTTCTCCGAGCTGAGCAGAGAGAAGGCTCTGGGTCTTTGCTTTTGCATACAGACCCAGAGCCTTTTTCTTTTCCAGCTGTTCTCAGGTGCCATTGCTATTTTGCAGTGGTTTAGAAGAAGGCTTAAGGCAGTTTCTGAACTTTATCCCCTGACTCAGTCACAGCATTATATCCCAGGTTTCTTCTGCAGTTGTTTCATGCCTTGGATTTAGTGTCCTGCAAGGTGGAGGAGCCAGGGGAAGCCAGGGGCTGCAGCATCACTGAGGGCAGGGGGTCCACACCTCCCCAGCCACACACATTCAACCTGAGGGCTCATTTTCTGGAGTCAATAGAGCAAAAAGTTGACTGAGGATAGAAGCTGAGTGCAGAGGCTCAACACAGCTCCCCGGGAAGAAGGTGGACAGAGGTGGCTCCATCCAACAAGTGATTGCTGTCAGGAAGCAACAGCTCCTGGCTAGGGCTCTCATTCCACCAGAGGACCTGCTGGTCCCAGCTGTGACCATGCCAAGAAACACTTCACTCCCTTCTGCTTCAGAAAAGAATATACAGGCCCAAAAGCAATCAGCTCAGCCCAAAAGGAAAAAAAAAAAAAAAGCAATAAAGCTTGCTCTGAGTCAATTGAAAAGTTTTTTTCATCCCCAGAATAAAACCTCCTGCTGTCTCATGTGCTGGCTTGTTTGTTCCACCTTCCCAGTATATGCACACAAAGTCAGTCTAGGCAGTTTTTGGAAATAAAAATGTCATTTCGTCAAGGAAAGTCAAAATATCTACTCTTCTTTTTTTTTTTTTCCTTTTTCTTGCTGCCTTTTTTCTGTTTTCACTAAAACTCTCCTGACATTGCCACAGGTGTCCTGGATCACAAGAACCAGAGTTGCTGGGAATGAGGCCAGCACTGGCACACCCTAACCCCTGTCCCTGGGGACAGGCACAGTTCTGCTCAGCAGCAGCATGACCCACCATGGGAACAGCTCAGGCTCCACAGCCCTTCACCTCCCTACCTGATGGTCCTCAGCAGATGCCTTTCAGAGAAGCCTCACTTTTCGATCTAGTGATTTCCATATTTCCTGCCTCCCACTTGTGCCTCGGGACTTGGAGGTGTTACGGCAAAGAGGGAGCAAGCAGCTGAGCTTGAGCTCAGACAAGATGTCTCTGCACACGCTTTCTGCTACGTGCCTGGGCTCCATCTCCCAGCACTACTGGGGACTTCCCTCTGCCAAGACTTCAGGTGGCACTTGCTCCAGGTACCCCATGCTCCTTTCCCATCTCTTAACCCTCTGCAGTGCTTGCAGGGTCTCACAGGGCCACTGTGGCTACCTTCACCCTAATGATGAATTTGCCAGGAACAGCCCCATCTCCTGCAGCCCACACTGACCTAAAGAGCTTTTGCATCGTGCCACAGCAAACACCTCTGCAGCTCAGAGAGAAAGATTTTCAGCCTGGAGTCTAAACACAACCACAAAGCACTTCACAGTTAACCTCCTGCCATGTCAAAAAAATGAGTATTTCTCACAATTTTCGTTCTACTCTCCTAATTGCTTTCTAACCCAGGACCCCACTTTGCCCCTCTATTAATGCCACTTGAGCTTCATACAGAGCCCTTTGCTGTGTGTGTCAAAGAACTCACAGCTCCCAGTTCAGCAGCACCGGCTGCTTCATGGGTAGGATCCAAGAACACAGCCTGTCCCTGACTCAGGATGATGATGCCCCATTGAGGGACTGCAGCCACCCAAAATGACCCAGCATGAGTCCCCAAGTCCAGTGCTGTGCTCAATCTTTGCCCCAGGGCTGGAGGAGCCCATCCTGATATGAGGGAGCACCCAGGCTCAAGACACAGCCCTGCACAGATTGTCTTTGTTCCAATGCAAATCTCTGCCATTAATTGGCAACATCACTCCCCCTAAATCCTTTCCTGGTCCAGCTACAAGAGATTTTGCACTGCCACGTGTTGTCAGGGAAGGGGAAGCCGATTCAACCCTCATCCAGCACTGCTAAACAAACCACTGGACAGTACTTCTCATTCCTTCTTCTCTTCTTCTTTTCCCTCGCTGAAAGCAAATGTGATAAACGGAGAACCAGACAATGACACCACTGTTCAGCTGCTGCCTTATCAGCGCAGGAAATTGTCTCTTTCTTTAGATCCTCTGTTATTGCTATTTCTGTAATCCGCTGGGATTGGCAGGGATAAGAGGTTCTTTTGAGAAAAAGCTTGGGGGACTTGTTATAATAATATGCCACCTCCATGCAAAGTTGTAGGCACGAGGTAAAGGAAAATAAAATAAAAATGGAGATTTTTTATCCAACTCCTCCAGAACACAAGGCAGCCTTGGCTGCAGGATCAGATGGAGTCGAGGCAAAGGTGTTGGGCAGCATTTGGAGACGCGGGTCTGCTCAATGGCATCCTCAGGACTTGAGTGAAACTCCAGCCCTGCTCTACAGAGAAAACAAAAGCCTGGGTGATGCTCCTGGCTTTTCTTTTCCCAGGTGGGCTGCCCCTCCATGAATCCCAGCAGAGCCTCAATCCTGTCAGCCATGGGGTGAAGATGGGATTCCTCCCTGTAGCAGCTTGGGGATGCTCTGTCAAGCATCCCAGCAACACCAGCACCACTGCAGAGTGATGCCAACGCCAAGACCCCCAGTTTTCATTCCAAAGGTCTTCTCAGAGCCTGGTCCTCTGTGCAGGCTGTGTAATTACACCTTTTAGACCTTTTTATCCCAAGACTGCAAACCAGCAACTAAAGCACTGAGGCAGCACTGAACACCTGATTCCTCTGACTGACACTCTGAGTGCATCCATCATCCCCCAGCAATAGCCTAGAGATGTACAGAGCTCTGGTGCTGGAACCCCTCTTCTGTGAGAATAGGCTGAAAGAGTTGGGAATGTTCAGCCTGGAGAAGAGAAGGCTCCAGGGAGACCTTCTTATGGCCTTTCAGTACTTCAAGGCACCTGTCAGAAAGATGGGGTTAGACTTCTGAGCAGGGCCTGTTGCAACAGGACAAGGGCTGATGGGTTTAAACTAAAATAGGGAGATTTAGACCAGAGAGAAGGAAGAGATTTTTCATGCTGAGGGTGGTGAGAGCCTGGCCCAGGTTGCCTAGAGAGGAGGTCAATGCCCCATCCTTGGAACCATTCCAGCTGAGGCAGGCCAGGGCTCTGAGCAACCTGCTCTAGTTGCAGACATCCCTGCTTCCTGCTGGAGGGCTGGACAAGATGAGCTTGAAATATCCTTTCCAACCCAAAGCACTCTGTGATTCTATGATTTACATCTCACAGTGAGCCAAAACACCACAGACCCCTCCCTGGGATCACTCAGTGAACACCACGGCAGCAGTAGGCTATGAGAAAGCGAGATACGTCCAAGGGGAGTTGGGAACATCACTTTTTCTGCCTCTAATCAGCTTGTTAGCAGCCTAATAACAGAGAAGCCCTGCACATTACAAGCCCCTGAAGTGAGGCACAGCCTATTGTCGAATTGCTCCTTGACAGCCAGCTTTTGGCAGCCCTAAATTATCCCATGACAAGCTGCAGTGAAGAGGTGAGCAACCTTGCGCATAATCTACAATCATTATCATTTCCATCTTTATTACCCACAGTATGCCAAGCACATTAAGGAGGCTTTAAGGGAGCTTTTGTTTTGCAATAATTTCTTAAAAAACCTGCTTTCTTGTTAGTATCTCCCCTGCCATCTCATCAAAATGGAAATGTTGTAGAAGGCTCCTTTTATTTCCTTTAATTCTCCTTCACACTTCCAGCCAGTGAGGGTAGAGACTTTTTGGTTGAGCCAGAGTCTCATGCTCTGAGCAGAGACAACTCTGCAGGACACATCTGAAACTGGTTTCCACAGCAGAAGGTCTCTCAACAAACCACCCCTGGCCATTTTGCAGTAAGTTTTTCCAAAAGCTGTGGTGTCAGCAGCTCAGCATCATGCAAACACGCTCAGGGGAAATTATCCCAATCAGGATGGGTCCAGAAAGTTAATCCAGGTGGTGGGTCACCCTGGGGATTTCCAGGGAAAAGGAATGCTGAGGTTTATTTGTCACAGGCAGCTTCGAGCTGGCAGGCGTCAGCTGTTTGCATTTAACATAAATGCGATTCCTGTTTTGGCTGGCAAGCAAAGAGGATTTGGGTCTCATTCATGAGATTTTTTCTTCTTTGTTCTCACTCCCTCTCACTCAAGCACAGCGCTTCATCAGGGCTGGCCTCAGTCCTGTAGGTACTGGCACCAGGACCACCCTCCAGGAGCTGAGGACAGGATGGAGAACACAGACAGACAGGTTGTTTCACAGCACACATCCACCCTTTGGGATTATCTGGCCTGGCCTCATCTACCCTGATGCTGACTCCCCACAGTTGTCAGTGAGACACAAGCTGCTCTGCTCCCCCCACAGATGCCATCCTGCCTACCACAGCCCAGCTGAGCAAAAGCAAACTTTCAAAAGAGTTGCAAAGCACCTCTTCCCACCACAATTCTCAAGCCAGCAGGATCACGGAGAAGGACCTCCCTTTGCTTAGGACAGGTCAGCCTCTCAGCCCCCTTCCTTGCAGCCCACAGAGCCACCAGCCAGACCTCTGCCCTCCTCCCTTACCTTTTCTGCTGACTGCGACGTCCCAAAAAATATAGGGATGAAGGCTAACCACACAATGCAAGTAGTGTACATGGTGAACCCGATGGGTTTGGCTTCATTAAAGGTCTCTGGAACCCCACGGGTCTTAATAGCATACACAGTGCAGGTGACCATGAGAAGCATGCTGTACCCAAGCAAACAGATAAGGGACAGGTCTGAAATGTCACATTTGAGGATGCCCCGGGCAAAGTGGGGGTTTGTAGTCCGCTGGTCCTCGTAGTCAATGACAGAGTGGGACGGGTCCACGATGAACCAGATGCAGACGCCCACAAGCTGCAGCGAGATGAGGCTGAACGTGATGACCAGCTGGGAAGCGGGGCTGATGAACCTGGGGGCACTCACCGACTTCTTGCCCTGCTCAAAGATGCGGTAAATGCGGTTGGTCTTGGTGAGCAGGGCGGCATAGCTGATGCTCATGCCAAGCCCAAGGAATATGCGTCGCAAGGAGCACGTGCTCAAGTCGGGCTCGGCGATCATGAGGAAGGTGGTGGCGTAGCAGAGGAAGATGCCCGTCAGCAGGACATAGCTCAGCTCCCTCCCCGATGCCTTGACAATGGGCGTATCATTGTAGCGCATGAAGGTGACGACCACAAAGAGGGTGGCGATGATGCCAACAATGGCAATGAAGACAGGAACCACAGCCCAAGGCGAGCTCCACTCCAGCTTGACGATGGGGATGGGGGTGCAGCTGGTGTGGTTCTCATTGGGCCGCTCATTGAAGTGGCACCGCTTGCAGTGGAACTCGTCCAGCTGGTACTGGTAGCCATCGCAGCGCTCACAGTGCCAGCAGCAGGGAATGCCCTTCACCAGCTTCTTTCTCTCACCCGGCTTGCAGGGAAGGCTGCAGATGGAGCTGGGGAGCTGGGTCCCACCCCCTGGCCACAGCATGTTCTCCACCTGTGGGGCAAGATGGCACCAGCCCCACTGATGCTCATGTTGGGGATCTGTTGAGCATCCTTGGGGCACCGGGGAATTCCCTACCTCTGCTCATGGCAGTGTTGTCCAGATGCAGCAACTCACCCCATCAATACATCCCATGAAGGACCCCAGCCCTACCCAGCATAGGAACATGGAGGGAGTGAAGCTCTCCATTAGCCTTTTGGGAAAATTCAACACCAGAAACACCAAAACAAAGTCCCTCCTTCCCCTCTGTTCTGGCTTCAACTTCCCTTACCAGAGCTGCAGAGCCCTGACACTGTGGGATACAGTCACACGTGCTGATGGTGGGTCACCATGGCTGAACCACAAGTGTGTACTCAGGGGGAACCCTCTCCTCAACTTCCCACCAAGTTTGGCTGCCTAACTGGCTGCATGGGCTCCCTGGCTCCGAGCTTCATTTGCTGCATCTCCTCTATGAGAACAGGCTGAGAGAGTTGGGGTTGTTCAGCTTGGGGAAGAGAAGGCTCCGGGGAGACCTTCTTGTGGCCTTTCAGTACCTAAACGGGGTCTGCCATAGAGCTGGGGAGGGACTTTTTACAAAGGCATGTAGTGATAGGACAAGGGATGATAATTTCAAAATGAGAGCAGATTTACATTAGATATTAGGAAAACAATTCTTCACTCTGAGGGTGGTGAGACACTGAAACAGGTTTCCCAGAGAAGTTCTGGATGCTCCATCCCTGGAAGTGTTCAGGACCAGGTTGGATAAGAATTTGAGAAACCTGCTCTAGTGGGAGTTGTCCCTGCCATGGCAGGGCGGCAGAACTAGGTGATCTTTAGTCTCTTCCAACCCAAATCATTTTATGATTCTATGATACGTGGCCTCAATGGGTGCAGGAGAAATCTATGGGACCTTCCCCTTGGCATGGACTGTGCATGGTCACACTGCAGGCAGCATCCAGCCCCCAGCCTTACTTTTAGATGGAGGTGGTCAGTCCATTGCCCGATGACTTTGTACTCAGGAGTGGAGTTCCTGATCTGGTACTGGTAGATGTCGTAACGCCCTGGTGCATCTCCGTTCTCATTAAACGTTACAGGAGTCCCAGCAATGCCTGCAAGAGAGGGAGGGCTCAGCACCTGCAGCACCCAGCAGCACAGGGTGCCCTGGGTGATGGTGTTGAAGGAGGCTCTGGTTTGATGCTTCCCTCTTGGTGTGGGGTTTCTCACTGCTGGGAGTGCTGTGAGCTGCCAGGATGATGCAAGTGTGGACACTGGATGAAGAAAGCAACCAGGGAAAAGAAAACCAACCAGAAACCCAAGTTGGTGTGGGGACCTTATGGTATTGATCCCCCCAAAAGGTGGAGCTGACAGAGTGGTGCCAGGCACCCAGTGCTGTTACACCTTTTTTACAGCTTCTTTTAAGAAAGGGTGGGGAGGGGCAGCTTTAAAGTTAAGTCAACCATACAGATAAACACAAATGAAAGGAAGGAAGAGAAGAATCAAGCAAGAGGGAAACATAAATAAAAGAGACACTGCAGAGGAGATCACAGAGTAGAGATAAATAGCAGTAATAAGAGGGACAAGACAGAAAATGTTTATTAAGTAGATAGAGCAGAGGAAAAGATGCATTTCCAGAGATCTGCAGACAAACAAGGACACAGCAGCGTGATTCAGAGGGACCTCTGTCAGCTGCAATGCCAGAAGGTGACAGGGGCAAGCAAGCAAGGGGAAAGGCCAGGCAGGACAGCCGGGTGAGGGCAGGGTTGCTGTCAGGGTACTCTCCAAAGGCTCCTGGGAATTGTTGAACCTCCTTGTCTGCTGATCGGCTGCAAAACCACCCCCTCTTTGCACCCAGAGTTTGTAGTGTGGCAGGTGCCAAATGGCAACAAGAATAAATTGTGGGTGCGGCTTCATGAGCCATAGTGGGGGACAATCTGAGACACCCAGCCCTGTGGGGCCATTACTCCCCAGCACCCCAGGGATGGACAGACCTGAGAAGTTGACATTGCGGATGTACTTGAGCAGCTCCACACCATCCACTGGGTCCATCCTGGGGCACAGCCCCACTTTGCCGGGACACAGGTTCTTGTGCATGTTGTGCAGAGCATGCCCCATGGCGTAGACAGCGTCGATGACAAACTGCACCTTGCCCTCCTGCTCATACAAGGAATCCTGGCCGATCCGCTCGCGGTCTGTAGGTACACGTAAAGTAGGGCTGCCACCTCCATGCCATCCCATTTGTTCGCCCACAGGGATGTTGATGCTGCAGCCAATCCCTTGCAGACAAACCCATTCTGAACTGAAGCAGCTGGAAATTCCAACCCCATCCCCAAAACTACAAACCCATCCACCAGTCAGGACACCTCTTTCCCAGCGGGAAGCTTATGGTGCCCAGGAATGCCCCAGGAAGAAGCAGTGAGGGCTGAAATTAATTTCAAACACCACAAAACTCTTCCCAAAACAAACCTCAAGTTGGCAATGTATTTCACAGTGCCAGGCCAAAGCACTGGTTGTGTCGGCACTGCCACGGCTCAGGGCTTAAGCTTCTCCGCCAGCTAAAAGTCCTCCTGTCACCTCTGTGTCCCCTCTCCAAAGGGGTGACAGCCAGGGACATGCTGTGGCTCTTGCCCCAGCCCCTCTCTTAGTTCATGCTGGGAAGGTTTGGGGTACGTGAGCCAGCCTCTGTGGGCAGGAGGAGGGTGATGGGCAGACAAGAAACACATCCCCTGGGGAAATACCCAACCAACCCCACCCTGTAATGCAGCTCTGAAAATATGGGTGCCGGCACCCATCTGTGATCCCCAAATCACATCCCAGTCCCGTGGGACATCCCCATCCAGGTCCACCAGCAGGACTTGGGCTGGGCTGCGATCAATGTCCCATCCTCACCCCCACAGGCTGACACCCTTCAGCTCACCAGCAGCTCCCACCAGCTTGGTGTCTCTCAGCAGCACCAAGTGACCACCCAGGCAGTATTCATCACCAGCTGTGTGTCCTCCATCTCATTCACAGAGCCTCCTGTCACCCTACTCCCCTTGTCACTCCCTCCCACACCACTGACCCTGCAGCCTTTTACTGCCTCCCAGGCTATCCCGGCTTGCGGGATCCTGCAAGGATCTGGTAATTACCAGTGACAGCTGCCTGCCTCTCCTGTCATAACCACCCTTAATGGGACTAGAAAAACGTTCATCATTTAGCAAAAAGACACCAATTAATGTAGTACGCTGTTAATTACAGCTAAGAAAGCATCTCCCATGGGGCAACGCTGTGATGGAGAGCCACAGCCTCTGCACCTTCATCACTGCCTCTGTGGCATGGCTGGGCACTCTGCCAGGCCACAGCTCCTTTGGCAACAGCGAAAGGGAAGAAGGGTTCCTCAGGGACCTGAAGGCACAGGCGTCATCCTCCAAAGCGGCAGCAGCATCCTAGGAAGCCATCTAAAGGTATCCCAACGGTGGCTCCACTGTGCACAGATGCTCCTGGATGCAAGGTGAGGTTTGACAGGGACCAGGGCACACAGCCGGTGTGGGTGGGGACAGAAAAGGTAACAAGCAAGGAGCAGTTGCTGGTCTCTTCCTGCTGTGGGAAGGTGGGACAAAGCTGGTGATGGATGCAGGACAAACCTGTGCCAAGCAGGGATGGTCCCAAGAGCCACACACCTGGAGATCCCTGCACCAGGACAGAGAGAGAAACGTGGCCCTGACAAGACACTAAGAACAAATTGATAGTGAACTGACTGACAAGAAAATATGCTATCAAGGTGAATTTACAGCCTATCCCTCAAAGATATAAAAATACTTCTGGACTACGTGGAGATTACTCATGTGGAACCTGTCAAATTAGCCTTTCTTCCACATTATTGACAAGAACTATTAATCTTCTCCCTCAACTTTGGGCCTTTCCCTGCATTCACATCTCAAGCTGCAGTCAAGCCACTCTATCTTGTCAAGATAATTACCCATTTTAAAAAAGGTGTAACAGACTGTCCAGGGGATCTGAGCCTGGGGAGATGTCCCAGTCCCACTGCCACTCCTAGCACTATCCGGCCACCCTGCAGAGGCTGTTGAGCTCAGGGGATGTGCAGGACCCAGGATTCATATCTTCTGAGCAGGCACCTCAAATCCCACTTAGGTCCCAGCAAGTAAAATACAACCTGCTGTGATAACACAGGTTGTGGAAGCCAGAGTTTCCTCCCAAACATCCCTCCAGCTTGCAGCAAGCAGTGGTGAGAGAAGCCAGCTCCGGGGTGCCAAGGCTGAGCCATTGCAGAGAAGCAGCTGTCTCTGGCATGGTCCTTTTGGCACCTTGCCCCAGGCACTGGCTGCTTTCTGCAGACTGGAATTAGGCTGGTGCACAGATGGGGTGACACTGAGCTGAAAGCTGAGGTTTGTTCCTAATGTGGAGACAATAAATCTCTGCCAAACTTGCATCAGATTAGGGCTGCAAAAGAGATGTGACCCTGCTGATTATAATAGCAGGGTCATGCATCGTTCTACAGGGCTGCTAATTAATTTTCAAGTGTGTGATGAGGCTCTGCGGACAACTCTTGGAGGGCAGATGCAGTTATCTTCTCAAGCAGTGGATGAGACAGGACTAACATCAATTCCCATCACATTGCCAGTGCCAGCTTTTGGCCAGACAATCAAAATCACTCACAGTCCTGCTCTGGAGAGCCAGGGGATGGTGTCATCTGTGAATCTCACAGGTGCTGAGAGCAGCACCCTGCATGCATCACCATGATGGGTGAGCCCATCCAGGGAGCAGGGATTGGCCCAGCCATGAGGGATGCTCCTCTTTGCAAGGAGGGCTTGAGCTGCCTTCACAGTGAGGCTGGCACTGCCTGTCTGGCCAGCTGCTGGATCTGAAGGAAAGCTGAGCAGAGGCATTGCCAGGACAGCTCTAACCCAGCCTCCATCATCAGGAGCCTTTTATCATCTTAACTCCCAAGCGAGTAGTGCAAATCTTTCCCCCTTGGCCTGGATGGAGCATGGTGTACTGGAAAACAGCCAGTGCCAGCAAAAAAAGACAAGCAAGCCCACGTTAAGAAAAGACTGGAGAGAAGCAAAACAGAAAAGAAAAAAAAAAA
>VWZY01000041.1:0-16907 GCA_013399075.1 Chloroceryle aenea
ACCCTTTAGGCACAGTTAGGAAAGTATAGTTTGTACCTTTATTTGCACTTCAGAAATGTTACTTTGCAAGTAAGTTCTGACCACACCAACCTGTGGCCACCTCAGCACGTGCTGCTTCTGGTGGTGGCCCCAATACCACAGTCTGATCCTGATCCTCCTCAGTGTGAGGGGTTGGGAGACCTGGAGTAAGGGGAGACCGGACTGCAGCCTTCAGGAATCTAGCACAGGCTGCCCAGAGAGGTGGTGGCTGCCCCATCCCTGTCCCCATTGCAGGGGAGGTGGCCAGGGCTCTGAGCACCCTGCTCTNCTGAGCACCCTGCTCTGGTTGCAGATGGCCCTGCTCCCTGCAGGGGGTTGGACCAGGTGACCTCCGAAGGTCCCTTCCCACACAAGCCACTCTCTGATTCTATAAACGCTGCACGTCTTTGTTCAGCCAAGGCTCCTCTTCTTACCCAGTCTCTGCCATCACTACCGTTTCTTTTTGCTCTTTTATCAGCCAGAAATTTAGCCTTTTTTTTTAAGCGCCGTAAAACCCGAAGACACTGAAAGTGACACCACTTGTCACTTTCATTTCCCCCGTGATGTTAAATCCAACGGCCAGTTACAGCACTACCGCCAGTTATTCCTCAAGACCCTGCGAGTGTGGTATGTGCAGCTGCCGCTCACTCCCTGCTAATTGAACTGCGGCAACCGCCCCCGCCATCCCTCACAGCTGCGCAGCTCCCCCTCAGCTCTGGCCGCCATCTTGCACCTGCCTGTTTCCCAAACACAGCAACCCGAAAACACTACAGTCGAATTATTTCATTTCCACTCAAATTATCCCCAGTTTCCTCCCCCTTTCCCCCACACCTCCCTCCTCTCGTTGATTTCAGGGCTCACCGTAGCACCCTCCGGGGTTCCCGCCTCTTCAAGGCATCCCCTCCCTCAGAGCCGCTCAACGCCCTGAGGCCGATGGACCGGCCGCTTCCCGAGCTTACCTGAGCACCGGGGGCTCGGCGGTCTCCGGGGGGTCACGGCGGTCTCCGGGGGGTCCGCACAGCCTCGGTTCTTTTCCCCCCACCACAACCAAGGGTGGCTTTGGGGAAGGGGGCGTCGGGGGCGGCGCCCCGACGCCCCCTCCNNCCCGGGCCCCGCCCCCCCCCGCCCCGGAGCCGCCGAGGCTTTTGTGTTCCACTTCCTTCCCCTCCTCCCTCCCTAAACCATTATCTTCAGCACCTGGGGGGAAAACGAACTGATTGGGGAGTTAGGCTGAACTCTTTATGCTGGTGGTTCGGGTTTCTTTTTCACCTGTGCTGTAGAAATAATCAGCCCAGTGTTGTCCACTGCAGTGGAAAAAGCACAAACCAACCAAAATCCAACCCCCACGGTGATCAAGGAAGCTGCAGTTTGATCAAAACCAATGTTTCTCCAACTAGGAACTCTGAATTCTTAAACAAGGTTCTTGTATACTTGGAAGCATTCAAAACAGAATGACTTTCAAGACGTGAAGAGTTAAGAATAGATGAAATAACACTTTTAAAGAAAAGAATTTTAATGTAATATTATAACCCATACATGAACTGTTTAAAAAAAAAAAAGAAAAACAAATTAGAATGCAATGAAACCTTCAGGTGTATTTCACCATGACTTTACCCGACCACATTTCCTGCAATCTGCAATTTTAGTCAGTACTGATGAGGGATGGGCACAAAAAGTGAAGGAGGATTAACTGGAAGGCAGAAGAGAAGAATATTTCTGAAGATCGTTTCCTCCCACATTACAAATTTAACAAGTGTTTTCAAGTTTCGTTTAATTAAGCTCTAATTACCTTGTGTGGAAGTGCTGGTGAGACGACTGCTGCACAGCTGGAATAACACAGTCAGTGTCATTACTCACCACCCCAATTAAAAAAAAAGTCGTCTGAGGTGTTTCTACCAATAGCAAGGACAAGTTAAGTATTATTATTAAGCAGTATTTTAGCAGGTTTCTTGAGTATCTATCTCTTACCTGATGGGTAAAAAAGGAAAAGCTACAGCAAGACAAGAACCATACGTCAACTACCACTGCTAGCGCTGCATTTCTGACTGGGAACGCTACACTGGGCACAGAACACCATGCATATACAGACAGTACCAACTATTCCCACGTAACTGCTCTTCAGGAGGAGGGAATTACCGGCTTACCCTAAAAAAGTTTTTCCTCTAGCTAAATAAATGTTATAAAAAACAAAACAGAAGAGGTGCATATGTTGGCTTTATCGGTAGGGATCAAAGTGTGTCAACTATAGCGTTCACTCTGGAACCGTGGGGCAAAGTTTCGGACACTTTCATTCTCCTGCGTTGTGATTAAGTCTACAATAGCTGTCAGCACCGCTGTATCCCTGGATTTAAGGTCTTCCCAGTCCACGGGACGTGGGTTTTCTATTTTTTCTTGTAGAAGATCATCGAGCTCTTGTCTTAAATTCTGGTTTGTTTGAATGAAGAGAAAAAACACAACACACACAAAAGAAAAACAAAAGAGAGGCAATTAGAGCTGCACACAAAAACATTACCACAGTAAATTCAAATCCTTTGTGCCCTCTGCTTTCCCAATTAACTTGCTCTTCTCCTGTCAATTCATTTCAGCATGGCTACTCTCGGGATCAAAGGCTGCTTCTCAAGAGCTAGCAGTTTTACGACAGCTGCCTGTCTCTGGATGCGATGGCCTTTAACTGCCTATGCAACCATTAGCTGTCTATTTCAGGATTAAAAGTATTTAGGTTTGAAAAACAGAAAACAAAAGAAACCCCCAAAAACCCCTCAGGTATGATTTCCAGGCTCTAATATTAAACAGAGCTCTGCTCAGCTCCTCCTTCCACTGGATTACTCCTATCAGCTGAAGAGCCCCATCCTCCTGTTTCCATACCCACGTGGCCATTTAAGGGACTGATCAGGTCACCCAACAGCTTTTGCTATGGAAAACTAAAGAGATGAAGCTCTTCAAATCTCTCACTGTAAGCCATGTCTACAGAGACTTCAAATTCACCCTACGGCTCTTCTCTGGAGCTCCTACAGTTTTTCCATACCCCATGAACCTTTCAGCAGAGCCCGAAGCAGCTGACCAAGAGCGTCACCCCCGTACGGCTGACACCGCAACAGGCACACGGCCTCACTCTCACCAGTGAAGCTGTTACACTGGACAAAACAGCAACAAAAAGAAAACTGAGTGCCTGCTCCTGAAGCCAAGAGTACGGGGGCACTGGGCTTAATTCTGCCCAGTTTGCCATGTGGCACAGACTGGTATTTTCACTACTGCATTTTAACTCGCATTCACCTACACATTTTCAGCAGACCTCTCTTATTTACTTTGCCTACTTGAACTGCTTACTGGGAATACATGTAAACCATTATCATCGCCCTATAGTCATAAATCAGCAGGTACACGGCAATACCAAACACAGAGAGCTCTCAGAGGAATCAGCATTATTACACCAGGTCTTCCATACGTGTCATTACCAAACATAGTCACCTTAACTAAGTGCGCTATTCGTGCCGGAGACTGGAAAACGATCCACTCATCCACAGCGATGGTCTCCTGATCTTTATCCTTCTGAATGGATATATCTCCTCCGAAGAACAAGAGGCAGTAGGGAGAGACCTCCGTACAATCGTACAAGTAAATCTGCAAGAAGACAAAACTGACCAATCACCCTTCAAAGCTTCTGAAGTGACATCAGTAACCCTTAGTGGAACTCCTCACAGAATTCCCAAAGATCATTATTTGGACTCATTCACAAATCAGCAAGACATAAGAAGCAACTCAGTTGGAAAAGTTACATGAAATCAGACTGAACAGGAGCAAAACTGGTCCCAAATAGAGGCCTTCATACAAAGTGGTGAAATCAAACCATCTGCTCCAGAACAGTCAGACAAAAAAACCAAACCAAACCAAACCAAACCAAAACTTGCTATTTGGAAGTGTTTATGCCTGTTATTGCCAGTACCTTAACAAAATCCAACCCCCAAAAAACATCCAACCACGAAGCCCCAGAAGTTATCTGCGGAGTAAAACCACCAGTATACAAAGAACATGATCTGATGGCACGTAAAAGGATTGACCCAAGACAGGAAGGCTTCAAAACAAAGGCACTGTTCATGTCCTCTCTGAGCCTCGATCCAACCTTATTAAAGAGCCACAAAAATAGAGGACACCAATTAAATCCTTCACATACACTGCTAGTTCTCATCTTCAGGTGGTACACAAGCCAGTTGTAATGGAACTCTGTTTCTTCCACATTCACTGATTTAGGATGAATATTAACTGATCCATCTGTCTTGGTGCAAACTTTCACCCTTTAAAGAGGAAAAAAAAGTTTTCATTTTAGGATTGAAATAAGATCTTGAAAGTTTAGCACAATCATGTTTAAACCCCCTCCAATTCTGTACTAGTATAACTAACTCCTTTCCCAAAAGATCACAACTGCATGGATTTTCAGGCATCTCTCTGCATTTAATAAGCTTGCTTTGCTTTTTTGGGGGGCAGATTTACCCCCTTAATAAATCCAGTCATGCTCTCAAATACAAAAAACATGGGACATTATTTTTCTGAATGAAGGACTCCTACAGCCATGACCTGAGCCATAAAGAGAGATCCACTCACGCACTCAAGCTGTTGCTTCACCCTGCCAGACAACCTAACGTAGAGAACACCTTGAATACAAACTAACGTGAAACCAAACCCTTACATCTTTCTCTTTTTGCTGAAGCTCGGGCGGATCTTTGCAACTTTTGGATATAAGCCAGCACAGATGACTGCTTTGAGCAGCTTCTCATTATCTGTAGAAGACAGCAGAGTAAGCAACGCAGATTCTGCACACCAAGATTTCATCCATCAGAAATTTCCCATTTCCTTCCTCGCTGCTCACCTGAGTTGGTATTAGATTTGGAATCCTTGGGGTCTCTGCTACTCACAAATCCAGCTGCAAGGAGATGCTCAGCGAACTGTCCTTTCATGTTATGCAGCATCTAGGAAACAACAAAAATTGTCCCAGAGTGATGCTGTGCCAAGAGGCTGCTCCCCTTTCCCCGCAGACATGATCCTCTTTCTCAGATACTCAGGTTGTTACCTGCAGAGTGTTGGAAGACAGGAAATATTCCCAGCAGTAGTCCTTCTCAGTTCTGAAACCATGACGCCGAGTCTCTTCCCAGCCCTAAAAATTACAACCACAGCCCAAAGGCCTTTGTAAGTGAACGCATACTAAAAAATGAAGGACAAGAAAAACTGGAGGTCATAAAAAAATATAGTTAGTTTTCCTCTACAAGGGAAAGTGAAGCCTTTGATCTCTTTGTTTATATATGTATATATACATGCAGCACAGAGTGGGAAACCACAGCTTTACAACACTTTGAATCAAACACTTCCTTTTCCCACAGTGAGGAGTGAAATCAAGCCACATGTGCCAGCACTTTGCTTGCTGCTATTAGCACTCTGGGCAGAAACTGCATTTCAGGCCATTGATTTCCAACTCTTCTCATGCCAACACTTCACAGCTAAATCTCCAACACTTTTGAGGGCAGCTTCAGCCTCTTGTTGAGGCCAGAGGGACAAGAATTAATGACTTCAGCAAGGTAACTACAACAAGAGGTTTTCTTTGTCTCTTTCACAGACTTATCCACAAGAAATTAGGTTACTGAGCCTGAAGACAAGATTCCTCAACACTAGAAGGGTGAGAATTGATTTCAGTTTATGTATCTGTAGAAGTCAAGAAAAGAAATACTACAAAGCAAAAGCTGCTCAGTTTTTTTTTTCCTTAGAATAAGCCATGTTACTCAAATTAAAATTCTATGACAAAAAACAAGCATGAAAGCGTGCCTACCGTGAAAGCATTCACCACGGTTAGATGATCGCTTTTCGTGTTCTTTGACAGTTCCTTTCTTCTGGCATCTGCTACTTTTTCTTTGCCCTAAGAATAATTAGAACCTATAAAATATTCATGACTGACACAACAGTTTTCTCCTCCTAATTAAGGTACATATATACTGCAACAGTTTGTAGGCAACATACATGAAAATGAAAGCTACTTCCAATATCTGTAGGCAATGCTCCATAGTAGGTGAAGGCAGTTAAGATTTTGCCACTAACACTACTGCTAATTAACGTGAAAATTAAATAAAAGTGCTTTCAAGCAGAACATCTCAGGAAGCCCCAGTAAGCCCCAGTATCCTTCTGAGCTGCCTACAGTGTTCTGTATAATTCTCCTCTTAGAAACTTTACCAGAGGAATGACAAAAGGGTCTTTGAAGCTGAGGCTGGCTGCAATTGTAAGGACGGGATCCAAGCAGCAGAACAAAGCTCCAAAGAGGATCATTTTCCCAATGTGCGGTTCAACTGGCAGTCGTGCTAAATGGACACCTAGTGGAGTCAGTTGTTCTTGTCTGTCCAAAGCATTCTGTGAGAAGAAAAAACAAAGGAAAAAAGAATAAACACAGTATTTGAAATGGGGAGGATTTCCTCAAAATAACCACTCGTACACCCAGAGAACAAAGGAAAGCCTAAGAGCTGGAGGAACTGAAATGTTCGCCCTTTAAGCCTTATTTGCCCCCAGACAAAGTATCTCAAACTCGTGATCAGACTGGCACAGGAAGGTGTGGGTGATGCAGCCATGAGCAGAGTGGTACAGAAGCAGTGAGTAAAGTGTCTGTAGGGAACTTAAACCCGAGGTGCATGGACATGTTTGGAGTCCTCTAGAAAGTTCCTCAGGAGCCACTCTGTGCAGCCCATGAGCATCGCGTGTTACGTGATCTCCTCTGTTCAGTGAGGATATATAAAAGGTCAATGCAATACCATGGTGTCTAGACCTGTGCAGTCAGAACTGTCTGATAACAAACACTGCAGCAGCACGGCTGAAGCAAGTTTTGCCTTGCATGTACACTAAGCAGTACTTTACCAGCTCCATGAGATGATTGATGGCCAACGTTACTGCGTCACGAGATGGTGGATCCATTAGTTTGCTCAAAAAATAAGCAATTCCACCCAGCTTTAGAATCTGAAAGAAAACAAACCAAAACCATAGAGCAATTGGAGAAAAAGGGCTACCTAAAATTAGTAAAAAGTGACCACATTAATTTAAAAAGTGTGAATAATTTGCAGCTTCAGTGAGAATTTCACTAATTAAGAACTAAAGACAAAAATAAAAATGTCTTTGTGATGGACTCTGAAAGGTAAGGATCTAACCTTCATTCCATATGCACACACAGTATTCCTTATGCATGCATAAGGGGTTCAGTCCAAACTGCCTAAAAGGAAACTCACGTCAGTTCTAATGCTAATTTTCAGTAAAATTCTTTTAAAGCATCACATCCCATGACTCACTGGTGCTCTCACTAAAGCTCCTCTGATTGAGTGCTATTTGGGGGGAGTGGGGAAGCCCTTTTCTACAACATTTTGTACTTCTGGTGTAACAGAATCCTGACTCAAAGACAACCCTGTGCTCACAGTCACATTAACTTCCCCTCTCAACCACTTATTCAATGGAAACGTCAGCAGTAAATCTGAAGATTCACATTTACCTTGATCTGTAAACAGAGTTCTTCCAAAGGTGTCCTCAAGATCTCTGGTAACTGATAATCATCCAGCAGGCTGGCACGCAGTCCGTTGTAGAGGTGGTAACAGTGGCCTGGCTGAACTCTGGAATTATTGAAACAAACAACAGGTTGTTTTTTCTCCCCTGACACTGTGACAAAACACCTGGAGGAATCGGAACTGAAGCGTTTTCAGTTGGACAAGCTGATCCAGCTGAAACACAGACCCATCAGGGGCAGGCAGGACACAGAAACCTCCCGTCAGCTGCTCGACAGGGGCAGTGACAAGACCTGAGAAGAACTCCAAGCCTGTACAGGAGAGGATACTCTGCAAGGTATCCATGAGAGAAATAATGATAAAAAAAAAAAGCTAAGTGGTATCAATGTGTAGGCAACTGCCACTTTAACCTGTCAGAGCCTTATAAATCAGGAGTGAAGGCAAACACTACTGACAGCATTAACAAAGAGAGGAAAATTCTTGGGTAAATGCAGCACAAGTCAAGCCAAAAAAAAGCATCTTTCCATGGAACAAGAGACAGTTGTGCCAGCATCTGTTACTGGGCACAGGCACAAGGTCCTATCTTCTGCACAGAAGTGCTCCAAGACTGACAGAAACTGAACATCACAGAACTTTTCCAACTCTCCCTATTATTCTTACCTTCCTGCTCGACCTTTCCTCTGCTTGGCATTAGCTTTGCTAACCCACTCTGCTGCCATTGTGCTGATGTTGTTCTGTGTGTCAAAGTGAGTTTCCTTGATTTTCCCACCATCTATAACGAACACGACGTCATCTATTGTAATGCTGTTAAAAAAACAAAGAGAGGGAAAGATGCAACTCTTCATCTTTGCAAACCTGACCTGGGATTTGAAAGGGGTTTAGCCTCTCTTCACCCCCTACCAAACTGTGAGCCAAGAATAAATAAATAAAAGAAAAATAAAAAAAATCAAAATAAGCCTGTGTTTGGAGTTTCATTAAGGATTACTAAGGTTACTAAGCAGTTCAAGAGTGAGCCTGATTTCTCCTCCTAGGTCTGGCACAAGGCCCCACATGGGGTTTTGAAGTCTGCAGACAGGACAGGCAGCTCAGATTTATCATGCCCAACAATGGTGAGTGTTATAGTAACATCCATGTTTTAATTGTTTAAGACAATTAAAGGAAAACTCCTGTTTAGTCTGAAGTTGTAAGTGAATGGTACAAACAGAACATATATATTTTTGGAAACACTAAACCGGTTCACACTTTAAATGGCCACTCTCACTGGTGGGTTTTGTGGCATTTTGGGGGTGTACAGCTGGCTCTTTACCTAGTCTCTGCAATGTTGGTGGCAATCACGATTTTCCTTACTCCTGGGGGGGTCTTCTTAAAAACCTGTAATTAACCACAGCCCATTTATACGTTTGCCACAACCAAACACACGCTTAATTTGTATTTTATTTTGTAGTTGTGAAATATTACAGTAAAAGCAAAGCATACCTGAGTCTGGTTAACAGTAGGCATCAATGAATGTAAAGGTATGATAATAAACCTATCTGAAAATTGAAAATCAGTAAGAGATTGGGTATAAGCACAGAAAAATTAACTATGCAGAACAGGTAAAATATGCTTGAGGAAGTCTACTGCTTGTTATTCTGAATTCACAGGCTTATTTATCATCATGGCAAATTCTAGAGTAGAAAAGTACAAAGGGTTGTTTTTTAATTATGCTGTGGTGACTTCACAAGTTTAATATACAAAGTTATACATGTTAATTTATGTTTCATTCTTTTTTAATTCTCAAATAATAATTGCCTGGATGAATAACCAAGCTGACATTCTCAGCACCGTTTCAATACACTGAGACTCTTTACCCACAGAACGAACACAACGTGAACTGTAAGACAACTACCTGAGCAGTCACTGGCATGGTTAGACAAGTTAGAAGAAAACATGAGTTATGCAGCCAGGACAAATTAAATCAGATCAGACAAACAAAGGGTAATTTAGTGACCTATTAAAAAAGGCTTCTGGAAATAAACAGGACCTACAAGAACTATCAGCAAAGCCCCAGACAGAAGCTGCTGGAGAATCAAGAGAGGAAGTGAACACAGAATGAAGAAAGAGTTCAGTTTGGGGTGAAGCTACAAGAAAGCACAAAGGAAAAAGATGCAGATCTGAGATTCTTTTTCAGATTGTTCACTCCTACACCAAGGAACATGAGTTACCACTATTAGAGATGAAAGAGACCACAGAAAAGCAAACAACGCTGAACCCACTGCAGTCATTTAGAGAGACAAGAAAATAAATAAATCCAGTGCAATACCAGCAACCACATGCAAAAGTTAAGATTTTGCCACTAACGCTACTGCTAAAATTACCATGTAAAATTTTGGGTTTACCTGACTTAAACATGACTTGTGACATCAGGAGATCATGCAAAGTGCTAATGTTGTCCCAGCCTGGAAGAAACACTAGAATTGCACCATCCTATATTCAAAAGAGGGAGTGAAGGGAAAGGAGGTGAGAACGAATTACCCAATACGTGCAGAACCAGCTCCTTCCACACTGGATACACGTGTGTGGCACAGGTGATATCTGAAACCTCACAGACTCAGATTTGGACAAAGCTTGTAAGACTGTTTCTACAGAAGAGTTAAGTCTCATACATGTATCTCAACATAAAAAATTAAAATGGGATTTTAAATATTTTTCCCCTGCAGTGCTTTAAACATGATAATGTCAACACTAGATGAATGTGAAGCAGCAGCTCATCCTCATTAACTACAGCTTAAGTGATCTATCAACTGAAATATTGACACTTTTTTCCTCTCTAGCTGTAGGATAAGCCGAACAACCAGCTCTGACATTGCCAACAGCCACTGCCCACAACTCAGCCACGTCACGAAGAGGTGGTGACAGGAGACAGAAGTTTCCATACCTCTTCTTCCAAAACGATGTGTCTGATAAGTGCTGCTATGAGGTCAAGGTCAACCTTGTCATCATCCATCATTTCCAAGGCATCGATGGTACCTGCCGAATACCTACCGGCACGGAAAGCACAGCCGTCGGTAACTCATCAACACACAAAGTCACGGGCCCAGCTTTCGGCTGTAAACCTCTGCAATCACACCCCGGGGTAACTCCTCACCGAGCCACTTATCTCTCTGTTCAATTACTGTACTCTAACAATTATCACATCACTAATAAAAGCACAGTAATACAAAGAAAGCAAAGAATACAGCACTAATTTATGTTTCTTAGTTAAGTAGCATTCAAAAAACCCCAGAAGAGTAAGGTGAGAACAACCTGCCCCGCAGCTGCCTTAAGTAGTCCGGCCATCGCTCCCGGTAGATTTCCTCCTTCTCTTCTTTTTCTGGCCTGCTCACATGGCCTTGCATGAAGCCTTTCTTCCACCGTGGCCGACGGTCACTGCCTTCCGGAGTATACCTTGACATTTAAGTAACAATCATTCCATTTTGAAAGTAATTTGAAGCCAGCTGCATAGTAGTTTACCAAGCTATGGACAATGTGCTGCACTTTAGTGGTGCTGTGTAAATAAGATCCTTAAATTTCTGAAAGAAATATTACTTATAAAACCAGGTACCACCTCTAGCAAGCATGAGAACACAAAAAAAAAAGTCTGAACAAACAGAAACACTGGCTTCATTTAGAGGCCTGAGAATCCACCACACTGAAAGGAAGAAGAGGGTTTTTTCCTCCTCCAGCCAACAGTCCCAGTTATGTGCCACTTCTGATTACTGTAAAAGCAACTAAGCTTCCCTCGAAAGGTCTCCTGTTGAAAAACACAGGCAACTCCTCCCCAGGTTGTTTATACCAAGGTAATCTTTGAGAAGACCTGCTGTTCAGAAAAATACCCTTACCTCAGCTTCTCAATGACATCTTCGAGCAGATACTCCACCACGGGGAAAGTGAAGCCAGGGATGTGAATCATTGGACAGTGGTCTGTCGAGGAAGGCACAACTCAGTTTTTAAACAGCAAATAAAACACTGTACTCAGGTAACAGAGGCAAGAACCATTCTTCACTATTTTTGCAATAGACTTGCAGAGTCCATAGATTTTTTCTGGCCCTTTTGAAATTGTCACAGAGGATGCCAAATTCAATTGCAAATAAAGCTGCTGAATAAAAGCACAGGTAGGAAGCAGTTCTCCAGCAGGCTCATCTGGTTCCATCTACAGGATAAAGCTGGAAGACTGAACAACTAAAGGCTTCCATCTGGTTGCCCACTCACACCAAACTTGTAAAATATGTTCAGTATTAGTAAATATTTAAAATGAAAGCACTCTGGAGATACTGTTTCCATGATACATCAGAAAAGCAAATACAGGAGCAACATATGCTCACGATGTGACAAACTAAGAGAACAAGCACCTCCAGTAGCTGGTAACAACTTCTAGAATGGAAATCATTACCTCTTTTGATAAAAACCTCAGTCCTAGAGTTTGAGAGCAGCATTATGCTGCAGAAGCCTACAATACTTAAGAGGAACACTGTGATAGGAAGTGTGTCACCTACCAAAATACTCGGAAAACTTCTCTGCGTTTAAAGTGGCGCTCATCAGTATCACTTTCAGATCCAAGCGAATATTCAAAAGATCTTTAATAATGCTCATTAAAACATCTGACTGAAGATTTCTTTCATGAATTTCATCGAGGACTACATGACTAATGCTGGACAAGTGCCTAAAATAGAAGAGCAGGAAGGTAAATGTTTGGTTTTGACAAAATTAAACCCACAAAACATCAAAAACCAGAGCCAAGCCTGTTAGGACCAGCTCAGTGGTCAAGTAATCTCGTAATTGTATTCAGTTTCTTTTTAAGTAGGAAAACTTACTTATCCGACTGGAGCCACTGTAGGACAATTCCTGTGGTACAGTATAAAATTGAACCTTGTTTCCGTGGCAACCGACTGAAAGAAACACATTAAGAATTCCTTAGCTCCCTCCTGCATTTTACAAAGCACTTTCAAAGCTTCAAATCAAAATGCAGATCACCACTGCAGACGTTCTGTCGCGCGCCTCATCCTCCAACCTGCTCACTTCACGGTTCAACCGGAGGAACAAGGAATTAGGGCGCAGGTGCAGCGCTTTTGTTGAAGGGGGGTGAACTATTTGTACTCTGACAGAAGCCCCAACTTCCCAGACAGCATCTCTCACCATGTGCACGTGACCCCAAATTCTTGCAGCAGCTACCTAAGCTCTGTGCAGATGAGCTAGCTATGCAGCAGTGTTAACACCCATCATTAAGTTGTAAATAAACTTACAATTGAGATTCTACAAGCTCCAGTTAAATACAAGTACAACTTGGTGCTAGCCATTGTTACCTGCTGCACAGAATACAGTAACTGCAACCAAACCTGCTGAATTTCAGAGCCCTCATTCCCTACACCAGCTGTCCACAAGAACTCCTCCTGGACAAACTATCAGAATGGAAGCAGTGTATGTTAAGAACTACTGTTCACATTTTCTTCCTCAGATAACAAGAGATGCTGCTCTGCATGAACATGTGGGAACTGCCACGGGAACCCATCTCACCTCTGCAGGCGAATCTGGTACCCCGTGCTCTTGCCATTGCCACACACTTCTGCCCTTTCAGCGGCGACTCTCTCGGCCACCTTAGGAAACAGATAAAATCAAAACAGCACATTAAGAAACAGATGTAAAAATCCCACTGGGCTGGTCTGTGATTTGGCTATTCATCAGTAGGAAGCACCTAGAGCCAAGATGTTATGTACACAGCAAAGAAACACCCTGAAAATCACTTTTTCTCCTCCACTGAGGGCAGCATTTCTGTCAGCAGTGCAAGGAGGGGTCTGCAACCCAGGCCCTATTTTCACAGGACACAACCATTTGGGCATTAGCAACACACTCGCCCTTTCAGTGGGGACAGCTTTTCCTCACAGGAGGGAAGGCTGGATAATAATTTGATACACAACAATCAAGAAGAGTAATTACTGTGCACTTAAAAAGCAAATTCTTTCTTGCTCATTAATATACCTCTAAAGCACCCAACACAGCATTAGTGTTCACTTTCATCCACACTGCACTGCCCATGCCCATTAAAATCACAGATACAAAGCATGATTAGGTTCAGGGGAGAATGAGGGCTGCAGTGCCAGGACTCTATTAACGACCCAAACTTCTGAAATACAAATTACTGCATATTAACAAAACTGGTATTTGCAACAGAATGCAAGACAACTGAAAACGAACAGGCAAAAGGCACCTTTGCTGCCCACTACAGGCTGAGTGCTTATCTGAGCTCTACATTCAGGATGAGCAGACGTGAGCAGCAGTCTTAGAGCCACACGGTACCCATCTGCTCGTGGGGAATTTTTTTCAGATCTTTATAATAAAATAATCAGAGTAACTGAGCAGATTGCACACTCAGCTCATACGCCCGCCCGTGGATTCTAGGCCCGGTAGAGAAATATATTTTCATTCCATGATTCTGAGGAAGGCAGTAATTTTTCCTTCAATTTAATGGGGGGAAAACCCAACAAACCAACAGCCAAGACCCTTCTCAGTGTGCCAGGGTGGCACTCACCGAGATGGCACTGATCCTCCTGGGCTGCGTACAGACGATCCTGCACGTGGAGCCCTTCCCTCGCTCTATGTAATCGTCCAAGATGAACTGGGTCACCTGGGTTGTCTTTCCACAGCCGGTTTCCCCACTTATCACAGTTACTCGGTTGTTGTTTATAAGGTTTACAAGCTCCTGTTTCCCAACAAAGAGAAAATATTTATTGGATTATTGTTCAAAGCAGATGTCAGATGGATTTTGACAAGTCTCTGACACTGTGCTGTGAACTTAGAAGAAATTGTCCTACCAAGAAACAGATTCTCATCCGTTCCTCATCATACTAAACCAAAAAGTTTAAGGCACACGGAAGTAATTTCTGCACACTTGCACTTCAGGTGTGTAAAGCATATAAAATCTGAATGCTAGCTTTAAATACTTAACATCCTGTAAGGAAACAACATAAAGTAACTAAAACAAAACCCTGAAATGCATTTTCAAACATTCTACCCCCTCCCATTTGCCTTCTGTGTAACTTTGATGACCAAAATCAAGTGTTCTCCCTGTTGGACTCCAGGACTGCACTGACTGAAGATTTTCAGCACAGATTTTCACGACAGAGCAACAGAAATGGGTATTCTTCACAATTCAACACACATTTACCTGTCTCATTCCATAGGAAGGGAGTTTCTCTCGGAATCTCTGGGGAAGAAGAAAACAGCATGCATCTTTAAACACCGGTTCAACACTGGGGTGATTTAACAGATTTGATCTGTGATCTAGGCTACGTGAGAAATAACACAACGGGCTGTTTGGCCAATACTTTTATAAACACAGGCCCACTAGAAATAGGTTTCATTCTTAAGTAACTGACAGTTTCAACAACTTTAGGAAAACTCTTCAAACGCAGCAGTTCAGTACCTGCCAAGGTCGGTACCACAGCTGCAAGACTGGGGCCTTGCACCACAGGGAGAGCCGCCTGTGCGTGGTACGACTGTTCCACCTGCCTGCCAGACCTACAGCTATCGCAACAGCAGGAACTGTGTTCCTAAGAGGCAATTCCTTCAGAGCCCATTTTTGTGCTTTCAGTTTTAGATGTAAAGGCAGGGGTACAACCTGTTAAAAAACAAACAGAATCTCACCTGACTAAATGCATAAGCTTAAAATTTTAGATTTTATGTGAGTAGAAACTGTCCCTGAAAGCCTGTTTTTTGACTGCCCATTGACAAGTAGGGACTGTGCAAATTCCAAAGGTATCAGAAATAACACTGTGACAACTTCCTAGCAAATAAATTGCAAGTAGTTATCTTTTCAGGTTAGGTTAATCTAAAAAAATCCAAAAGAACAACCAACCAAAAAATCCCATTGGAAATTTTCTACTTAAGACCCAAAAAAGTACCTGCATCTCAATGTATCTGGGATCCGATTTCTTCTTTCTTAAGTCTTCTTTAAGTTGCTCATCTAAGTCAGTATCCTGCTCATTTTTTTCAAAGAGATATTCCACGTCCCGATCAAGAAATGTTTTTTCCAAAGCTGGCCTCGGTCTTACAGCAGCTTTTTCAGTAACTGGTTTCACTTTTGGAGGCTGTTTTGGTGTAGGCCTGAAATAAGCACAGAGAACAGAAACTCCAGAGGTTATCCAAGGTGTGTGTGGCCACTGAGGAATACACTGAACCAGGCAGGGCAAACCTTAACCCTGCCTTTGAGACACTACCTCCACCAGTTACTTGACCCTTAGCTGATGAGAGTATGGCATATGACATTTAAACCTGTCAATCACCAGCCATCAACAATTCTACCTCGGTATCGAGAAATGCAGCACACTCTTTTGTATCAGAATGAAGTTAATAAAGCAGTGAAACGTGTCCAGAGAGCTACTGGTTAAGGCACTATCAGAACCCCTTGCCCTGTCACTGGACCCCTCAGCCAAACCCAGCCCCAGGCAGCTCCTTTTGGCGGGCTCAGGGCAACACCCCTGGCTGCCCACCCACTGCTAGGGTGTGAAATCCTCTGAGGGGTAAGAGCAGCTCCTGTGTCACAGAGGCCAGGGAAACATTCCAAGACTGCAAAGTAACTGAAAAATGGAAGTGAAAAGCCACCAAACTAGATTTACTCCAGAAGCAAGGGGAGCAGAAACATTCCACCTATTAGGTCTGGAAAATAATTACGAGGTTTTAAGCAAGAATTTATCACCCCTAAGTTAACAACAATCTGGAAGAGAGTCTCCCAGTAACAGCTACAACCAACCGTTTCAGTATGACAACACACATGGTAAAAAAAGAGGGTATCTGTTAACCTAATTAACTTGCTGAATATCAGTATTTTCTGATATCTCCTCCTATCAGTTTGTGGGAAGTTTGCTCGATTCAGAGTAAATGAAAGCATTAGGAATTGCTTCTCCTTACCCCTCCTCATCCCCAGACCACCAGGACATGGCTTCTTGCTCCTTTTCATTTTTCGTTTGGACTGTACTCAACAGCTGCACGATTTGCTCTTCCCTGCTCTCATCCATACGCACAACAGCTCTCTGGTGAAAAGAAATTAAAATAAAACCACAATTTTCATCAACACGCACTCAGCTTATCAGCCGCTATCACACCAGTAACACTTCGGTATCAAACGAGCCAGAGACTTTAGGGGAATCTCAGACTTTAAGGCGCAGAATTTCAAGGCGCAGCCACCCCCGCCGGGCCAGGCACGGGGCTCAACAGCCGCCCATCTCTACGATGCAGGCAGCGGAGCCGCTGTTCAACCCGCTTCTCTCTCCCCGAAGCGTCACCCGCAGCTGCTGCCCGCCCTGGCCGGGCTGCCCAGGGAAGGGGGTCGGTCAGGGAAGGGGGTCGGTCAGGCCGGCA
>VWZY01000041.1:17911-30778 GCA_013399075.1 Chloroceryle aenea
CGGTTCGAGACCCGGCCCCGACCTTCCCCGCGTGACCCCGGTGTGACGTCACCGAGCAGCATGACGGCAGCACCCCCGCAGCGAAGCGCGGCCGCCGTTCGCTGGGTCCACCCGTTCACCGCGATGGGCACCGAGCTTCGCCCCGCAGCGCTCGATCTCTGGCTCCAGTTCGCAGCCCCAAGCTTCGAGCGTCCCCTTGAGGCTGCCGGGAGGGCTCAGCGAGAGCAGCCGGTCTGCGGGGACACTGCCCTGTCTGGGGACACTGCCCTCCCGCGTACCCGCGGCCTTCCTGTTGATTCTTTGGTAAACAGAATGTCGGGGTCCATCAGCTGCCAGCTCTGGGTCTGCTGGCTGACGCTGCTCCATGTGCTACACTTTGTCCCAGTGCTCCGGAGTGTTAAACTTTTTCAATTACATGAAATTGTTGACGGAATTATGACTCTTTCAGCAGTTAATTAACGTTCTTTTTGTTTCCTTGAATACCACTGTGCAGCTATTAATGCTTCTTCAACCTCACTTCTTTACATATTCTTTTGCCTTTTCTTCTTTGTTGGTATCATTTACATTTGTTTAAAAATCAGGAGCATTCAGATCTCTTAAATACAATGTCACGCACTGCTTTTCAGACTTCTTTCAAATAAAGGACTGCTTCTTTCAAAGGAAACCATTTTCTCTCTGTGTTTCTCTGCCTACAGCTCGCCCAGCAGCTGGCTATGTAAAGAAACAAGAACGAGGTGCTTGAGTTAAAGGTCTGTGTTTGCCCTGTTCCTCCCCATCCCCCTGAGCTGACTGACGCGTCCACACAATGGCACAGCACCGCCGCACGGCCCCGCACAGGAGCGGCTGCCCAAGAAACAGCAGGTGCTCTTTTTTTAGCTCTACCCCGCTGCAGGTACGAGGAAATCTCAGAGAAGTTTGGATTTTGCTTGGACTAAAGAGACTCGTAAGGAACAGAGCAAGATCTCGGAGTCACCAGCACAGCGAGTGGCCGAACTCTGGGTGAGGATACCCACGGAAAAGAGGGGAAAGGAGGAGACCAAGAACAGAGTACAGGACTGGAGGATATGAAGATGATCTGAAAGGGAAATTATAGGAAGGAACATGGAGAAAAATGACAAATCTAGGAGGAAATAAACTTCTTTCTTACTTCTCATCCTGCACCTGCAGCTTAATGCAGACTAGGGAAGTGCACACCATGGCCTCTTGCATCTGTCCATCCTACACAAACCAACTGTAATTTCACCACAGTCTTCAAAAGTCTCACAGTGGCAACCAACTGGGGAGTAAAAAAACAGCCACAGAAAATTAGCACAAAATAAATTCTTCAAAATCTAAGAAAGTTAAAAGATCCCCAGTTGAGACGTGTCACCAGCATCCCTATACTGGCCGAACACGGGGGAATGGCCCAAGGGGAAACCCCATCCTGCTGCTCAGGGATGACCTCTCCTGTCAGTGGCACCCACAAACAAGCTGCCCTCCCAGGTCTTCGGTAGCCTGGAGATGAATAAAACCAGGGCAATTGTTACCTCTGGCTCTGCTGCTTTGCTACACCAGGACAGGAGCCGTGTCTGGCGCTGACCTGAAAGGAGAGCAGCCTGGGATGAGAGGGCCCCTGGTGACCCGTCACACGTACAGACAGGGGTATTGGGATTCTTACAGCAGCTGTTGCTGGAGTCTAGAAAAGCAGAATTTATTCTGCTCTGAGACATCTAAATCTGCAGAATTCATTAAAAGAGAGGAACATAGCACTCCAACACTCATCTTGGAAATCATTATAGTGATACATACCGGGAAGTGAAATCACGCTCCAGCATCTATGCATCATCCCCAAATCCATAAAGGTAAAATAATGCGGGAGTAACATTTATTCTTTTTTATGTCCTTTCTCTACTGGAAATCCTATGGTGCTCTGAGATATATTTTCTATCAAGATTAGTACAGAAAATTCACAGTTCAGTACCTGGCTATGTATGTTAGTTCAAGAAACTCAATCCTTTGAGGCATTTGGAATTCTTGGACCTGGCCCAAGATCTATTACAGATTCATTTTTCTGGTACCTCTGTTAATGAAATGTTATTCTCGGTGTAGGTGACTGCCACCGAAAGGAAACTCTGACCCACGGGAAATACAGCTTACCAAAGGTTGCCTCAAAAATTACATCCCAGTTTCTTGTTTTCTATCCTTTGCATTATTCAACAACCTGCATCCCTCGAGCAGGGGGAAACCGGGCGCTGAGCCAAGCCACATTTTCTGAGGGATTTTTCCAGTCCCTCGCTGTGGTGTCTGTTCTGAACAGAGAGGAGGTCGCTTTCAAGTCACCTTCAAAGGGTCACTGACAAACACTTTGCCCTCAGATGTCAACCTGTCACTGGAATACATTTAGAGGTCAGACAGGGGAAAAACAACAGAGGAAGAAAAGATTTCCTTAGGAACTCATATAGAAGAATTGTTTTTAAAGATGAAATCCAAATGATAAACGATGACACCTTAACACTGAGGTGAATAAACAAACCAGGAGCACGTTTTCTCACACAGCAAGTTTTCTGGTGCGTTGTGCAAGGAGCTGACCCCTACTCAATAATTACAACTTGGCTTTTCAGGTATTTTTAATTGTTTAATGATTCAAGTCATTTAAAGGGAAAAAAAAAGAAGAGACATTTGTACATTATCAAATTTACAGATTCATTCAATAAAATCTGTGGTTTATTACAGCAGCAAGACACCGCTCTACAATTAGGTCAAGCTCTGGGTCACCGCTATGCAGAATTTTAATGCCTCCAACTTCTACTGCTTTGTAAACATACCCACCAGGGTTACCCCATCTGCACCTCACCCTGGTACCACAGTCCTGAGTCGCTTCCAGGGAAAGCAGAACGCCAGCCCAAACGGCAGCCGGGACGGGCCGCGTCCTCCGTCACAACCTGGCTGCCTTCACCTGCTGCTGTGAAGGCACCGTCTGCGTTCCTTCTACAGAACACAAAGCAAAGCACCGTGCTGAGACAGCAGGATGTGTCTCTCAGCTCTACATCTATGGATACAGGTTTATTCAACAGACTTACCCCTGACTGTTCCTTCTACTGCGGTTTCTTGTTAAATCTGAAACACAGCGTAGCCCCTTACTGGTTCTCCTCCTGGCTGCACGCCTCCACATGGACTGCTGAGTGCAGACACGGGATCGGGCCCTTCTGCTCTCTCAGGAACTGTGAACAGGAGGGCTGTGCTTAATTTCTCCTGCATATCCTCTCTACTGAGTAGAAAACAGACACCTAAATGATTATGGTGTCACGCAGACCACTATTCCTTAAAGAAGCAGTGTCCTCTTTAATCAAGCTGCTCAAAGTGCTGAAGGTGTGTTTTCCTGTCAGATGGAAGTGAACAGCAAACCCTCGGAGAAAGAGCTCTTGGCCAAAGTGCACTGGCATTTCAGCATATGCAGTGCATTTAATGTAAGACTTCAGGACTCCATTCACTGTTTCCACCTTGGCTTGCCTGAATTTGACACTAGAGTTTTAGGTTGGCTTTAGACTTGGTTTAGGTTCCTTACACATCCGCAGAGAGACAGAGGGATACAGGCTGGGAACTGCTGTAGGTAACCAGACCACTCTCTTGAGGCTGATGTGTAAGCTTAGTCTATTAAGTCTGGCCACCTTTAATAGCTCCTTTCCCCTCTCCTGAAGAGTGACAAATTAGTTGCAACCCTCAGCTCCTGACTCAGATCTAGAGCACAAGAGTCCATCCAAAGAGGAGTGGTGACAGGTTTACTGATGGAGTACACAGGGCAGAAAACACTACTGTCGTGGTCTTGCTGTGAGCCAGTGGGACTCCTGCAACCATCCGCAAGCTACACCCGCTCTCACCATTATCTTGGGAAAAGCATCAGCTTCACACGGGCCTCGAGGAGGAAGATGAAACTGCAAAACTATTCCTCGCTTAGGGGCACTCAGACATTATTATCAGGAATTATTCCAACTGATTTTTACATCCTAGCTCTTCAAACATTTCAAATGCTGCCTTTATTTGGGTTGAGCTGCAAACATTCTGTAAGGTTGGGAAATTTCCTAACTTGGTAAGGGAACATGGAGCCAAAACAAGGGGACTCTTCAGAGTAACTGGAAGAAAACATTTGCCACATTTGATCAAAAAAAGTCAACCATGAGCACACCCATGAGGTTGACAGTGTCGTATCTACAAAACGTGCATGCTTACATTTCAGCCACCCATGTTCAAAGGGCTACACAATGACCACTTACAGAGGAATTACATGTATAGAGCAGTGGAAAATCAAACCATTTACATATCTTTTAATCCTCAGTCAACCGAAGAAGCTACTCTTAGGTTTGGACTACATTTTTTCAGATGCATGTTTCAAGTCTGGCACATCAGCAAGAGCAGAACTGCAAGTCAGCCGAAACCCTTAGAACTTCACGCTGGTGGAGCTGCTCCCTCTTCTGCAGGATCACACAGACAGGCCACCCAGTGCCAACGAGCAACCAAAGCTGCTTTTCAAACTTTGGAATTCCTTTTGGACAAATGCATCCTCAAATAAATAGATACATAAGTAACTTGAAATTCGCTATGCAAAGCTGTAAAGCACTTAAGTATTTGTGATCCCATCCATGTATCATTAAAAGATGTAATCTATTTAACAGTGTACTCAAATAAGATCAATTTCTATGCTAGGAAAAAACATCTGGCACTGTATTTGCTAAGGTAACTTGAGTCAAGAGGAGCAATACCTTTCAGACCAGTTTAAATGTCTAGATGAAATGCCTTTTAATTGCTGTTGCCATCTTCTTCCCGTTTTCTGTATGCTTTATTCAACACTTGTATCTCTTCCTGATAACCACCTCTTTCCATGTGCTGCTTTTTACTGTTCTGCCGATGAGCTTCGACAGTGTCTGGAATTGATATGTTAATATCGCTGTCAGGGTTGTTTGATGGTATGAAGAGGGAGTAGGAGGCAGTCTCCCCTAAATCGCACGAGACAAACCTGTTTTCTTTCCGTGAGTACCGTAAGGATGGAGACCTTACCTGGGTGGAGGACTGGCTGATGTTACTGATGATCGACACGGTATCCAGGGCCTCTTCATTGTCACAGATTTCAAGCACCTCTAAATGAATTTTAACGCTCGTGTCAGCAAACGTATTGGGAGACTCCTCCGGGTTTGGCTCGTGCCCAACGCTTTTCGATCGATACACTTCGATTTTCTTTGCCGTGGGTGTTATCTTTTGCCCTTCAGTGCTTACCTCGTACGTAGACAGAGAGAGCGTTTTTCCCGTGGGTGCCTGCAGAGACACGGTTCCTTGGAAGGCACACAGAGGGATAGCTAAGGCCCCACCCGACCGCTGCAAAGAGAAAGAATGACCGTTATCTAATGCTAATTTGGGTCCTTATAATCCGTTGTAAATAAGCCAATTATGTTTAGTTTGTTAACCTATTTTGTCGACTTTTCCTTGCAGTATTTTAGAAACTTGGTACTTATGACTTTAAAGAGTAGAAGGAAGTGGTTTATAATTACAGGCTTTAGTATCGAAGTGAAGTCTCAAGTGACTGTGACTCAGCTACCGGTTATGGACACGGACACTTTATTGGAACAGGCTACACTTAAGGTTTCACTGCAGCCTGTCCATGACAAGACAGCGAAGACCAGCACGCACCTCTCCAGCCAGTACTCACAGGAACCTGAGCTCGCTCTTGGAAGCAGAAGCTCCAATACTGTCCTCCTGGGTACTGGTTTGTCTTGTGCAAACTGTGTCAACAGAGAGAGAGGAAGAAAAGGAGTGACAAAAAGACCAGGTCTACTAACTGGCAGTGGGGAGAAGTGCTAGTGTCATTTCAGCACTGAAAGGACCCCTTCCAGTTGGACCAGTTCTGTTTAATGTCTCCTTTCTAATAAACCCGAGAACATGAGTGAAACCAGAGAGGTTTAGGATACAGACTGAAAAGGTGAAATTGTTCACAGGGGGCTGGGAAGGGCAATTATTTGCTGATTACTAAAGGAAGCTGTTGTGATGAGACTTCTATCGAATCGGGCACAACTTTACAGCCACACAGCTAAATCAAGTGCCTCATTACCTCGCCCTCACTAAAGAGCACAAGAGGGAAATTAGGTTTCATTCCGTACAAAAATCTTGCCAGACTGTGACTTAATGTGATCCTCTGACAAAGGAATTTGCCTGACCGAACCCCAGGAGCTGGCTTGCCCTGCTGGAAGGAAATCAAAGTTGAATTAGACTCCTTAATAGATCAGTCAGAGAAAAATGGTCCTCAAGAGATCTTCCACTGTGCAGTTACAGAGACAGCTATCGGGCTGTGTCACCGAGCTGGCAAGGGTCCTGGATGGGTGAGTGTTAAAGGACAGGAGCTCACTGGCAGCTCCCGGCCCCTGAGTACAGAGCCAAGGTGGGTACAGGAGCTCCCTCCGGAGTGCTACTCCTGAGGGTGCCAATCAGCAGCCTTTGTTTCAAAGCAGTGACAAGGGAGCTTTCTTTTCAAGGTGTCGGCACTTACACTGTCTGTAGGAATGAGTAATCAGGATGACTCCTCCAGGAAAGGAGACATGGGAGAATAACTGTTCTGTCAGCTTCAGGAAGCTCTTGACCACTTGGTCTTCCATCCCAGGTGCTTACTAAGGCTGCTGGAGGACAGAGCAACAGACTCAGCTCTGGGTAAGATCAGGTTCTGCTGGTCTAAGCAGCACAGAGGCATGAGGGTAGTGTCCTGGTTATGGCAATAGATGGAGCCTGGATACTAACCAATTTTGGCAACACATATTTAGAACGGTGCTTCTGCTGGCTCCAAGCCCTATGGCTCTGCTTCCAGCCCCCTGTCTACTTTCTGCAATCAACACTGGAAGTTCTTTGCAGAATGTGAAAAAAAAACTTGAATGACTTCATGAAAACTTGATGACTTCAGTGCAAGGTTTAGTTCTGCTTAATAAACCACTGCGGGTTTGTCAGACTGAACGTCAGAAGACAGAGGAAATGTCTGAGGCACCTGGCAGGGGAATGAGTAATCCTCGCTCGCCAGAATGAACAGCCCTGTTCTGGAGAAGAGAAATTTTCCAATGCCCACAGACCTAGTGGCTCTTTCCAAAGTCTGTTTTCTGTTGAGAAATCAGTATTGACTCTTGGAAGTGAAGAGCATATACCAAGTCTTCTACGCCAGTGCCCAGTCACTAACCAGCAAGCCAGCAAGCTACAGCATTTTCCACCAGACCAATTCCAGTAGAAATATTGTTTGATTGCAGCCACCTTCCCTTGTTTCCACAAGCAGAGAAGCTGTGTGTCCCCTGCAAACCGTGCACTGCAATGGCATGCACTTGTGCCTGTGACAGGCGCCCGCCCAGTAACCACTGCCCTTGCAGGGAGAAGCTTCCAGAACACAGCTAAAACTCCCTCAGTGCAGCCACCGAGCTGGGAGGACATTTGACTATTAACTGCAGTAGACTATTAATTGTACTGTTAATAACTGTCAGCTATCAACTGCAAGGTTTGACAAAGCACACGTGTCAAACAAACCCACTCATCGACTATGCAAAATACTCAAAAGTCCAGCTCATTGCTGGATAAAAGTAAGCAGCATTTCTAAGGCACTACAGAACTCAATAAGCAGAGTTTATTAAAAATGAAGTCAAAGCCTGGAATTACCTGATAGGGGAAGGCAGGAATGAGGGAAGATCAGAGCCACTGGCTGTAAAAAGTATCACTGAGTGCTGAACTAGCACTACCTTGTCTGGCCCTGAAGTGCCAGAGCCACCGGTAGACTCCTGTGCTCCACACTGGCCACAGATGGTGACATGACATCAGTCTGCAGCCTGCGTACCTGAAAACACCCTGCACCAGAGCCAGACAGGGGCAAGCAGCTGAGACCTGGAGAGAGCCCCTCAGCTCCCCAGCAGGGCACTGGGCACCGAGCAGCAGAGCCAGGCTCCCTCCCGGCTCGGAGCTGCCTCCTGCCCCAGGCTCACCCTGTGAACTTCCCTCTGGCTGCTGAGCAGCCCAGCAGAAATTGCTGTGAATCCAAAAGAGGGGAGAACGAGCTTCTGGTTTTATGGATAGCCAGGTAAAATTGATTATTTCTGGAAATACCTTCTGTGTAAATTACCATTAATGAGAACAGAATGTGACACTTATCTTGTCCTTGATATCATTACTAAATATCTTGTCCTTGATATCCTTACCAAATAGCCATTTTTGCTTCTTGTGACACATCCATGGCAATCAGTTGGAATCTGCTAGCAAACCAGACCACAACAGTACGCCCTGTGAAAAGTATTTTATCTTCCACTCCCTTGTGACCTACAGGTCAGCTTTGTGATTTTAAGCTTTGCAATGCAATTTAATTCTAAAGCAGTAGGAAGAGGAAGCAATTTGAGTAACACTTAACGGTGGCCCTCAGCTCATCCATCCAGATTCCTGTATCTCCTCTCTGCATTATTTAGCATGAAACGAGAACAGCCGCAGTTGTACAGAGTTATGATTCATTGTTCCTTCAGTGAAAATAGCAAGAGGTCCACTTGGCTGTTCCTGACCGTCTGCCATCTCCACAGCATGGGCCCAGCATCATTTCTGAACGGGGACCTGCTCCACCAGGCTCTTTCCACCCTCTTCTGCCCACACGTTTTGTATTCTTCAATTTAAAAGAAAACCTGGGTTCTAAAAGAAATACTTACATTTCTGAAAGAAATATTAACTCCTCCCACACAATTTATGCTGTGCGTTCTCTTTTGAAAGCACTTCTACACAGATGTTTTCAAGAAGGTACAGAAAACTTAAAGGCACTTGTTTCCTGGATCATCTTCAGAATGACAATGTTCTGATGCTATCTTGACAATGCCTGCAGGGATCAGGCACAAGCACAGAGGTAAAAAGCTTTGTGAAATAAAATAACCCCCCATCTTTTCAACCACAGGGCAATTCTGCAGCTTCTGTGTCTCGGCAGTTTTGCAGCGTATTAGGTACACACAGATAATTATCATTATTCCTAAATAAAATGTAACCATTTTCCTGCTGCTCAGCATTGTTTGTTTTACTAGAATGGTTGCAGAGGCTCTGTAGTACTATCACACACACCCCCACAGCTGATGTGCATTCTTTCCAACTCTCATGCATCCCATACCAGTTGGGCATCCATGGCAACCACACAGGACAGGGAGCTTTGCTGTCAGCGATTCTGATCCTGTGCAGTGAAGACTTGTCTTTCTGAGACCTCACTACTCGCAGCTAGGAGAGGTGAAGGAAGGATCAGGCACTTACCTGCTTGAACACAGCAGATTTCAAATGAAGTCTGTTCTGGTTCCTATATCCACTCACAGATACTTTTTCTCTGCATGCACAGATGCATCAGTACATACCAGTATTTATTCATTGTGCACACACATACAGGTATATAAAAAATTTACCTCTTCACAAGCAATTTTGTCACGTCTGGTAGGACTTAAAGGTTTCTGTTTGGAAATTTCAAATGTTTCAATTAAAAAAATCACGGCCACCAAAACACTGTCAGCCAAAAATCCCTGTCTTGAACGGAGGCTGGCTTTAACCAAGTACCACAGAAGAGCTGCCAGGTCTCACAACAGCTGCAGTCTAGCTCTGAATCTGAGCTGCCCCTCTGGAGGACTGTGTTCCGCAGGTCTGCGTCACAGAAGCAGCACGTTGGTAATTTTCAACATTGCTTAATATATATCCACATCCATTTTATCCCTCCGGAGCGCTGCTGGATCTCGAACGCCGTTGTGATGTTTGCAACAGGCTCCTGCCAACGGGAGCTGCCCTTTCCTCACCTAGTTTGACTTTCTGTGGAGTGTTTCTTTCCATCGTGTCCCACCCCAGGGCATGCTCCCTGCGCAGCTCCGGCCCGAGATGGCTGGAGGCTGTTCTGTCTGGCACAGCCTGGGACAGGGATTTCACTGGAGAGCTACATGTACCAGCACACGCATTCTTAACAAGGAGACACAAAAAATTACAATGAAATAAATCACAAATGTACTCGTTCCTTAAGGAGTGCTGATGCACTCTGAACAGAGAAATCTCTGCATAACTGAGAGAGTAAATCCTTTCATTATTAAATTAAATTCTCCGCCTTCCAGATTCCACAGGAGACAGAAAGTAGTTGTTGCTATGAGGTAAACCTTCCTCCTAATGGTTGTGGTGTCAGCCCGGGCTGCCCTGCCCTGTTCCAGCTGTCTGAGCTGGATTCCCAGGCCGGGGGGCTGCTGTCGCATCGTGAGGCTTCAGCCCCTGCAGAGGATGCGACCGAGGCCACAGCGCTGGGCAGCGGGCCCTGGCAGAGAGGTTTCCGTTTGGAAATGCTCAAAGCATCAAGAAAGGGCTCACCAAGAGCCACCTGCCTTGCAGTTTTTAAATGATCCTACCAAGGCCATTTATGGAACCTAGAAACTCTGCAGCCTGCCCTGCAGAGAAAAAGAGGGTTTGATCCCTATGGCTTTTTGGAGGAGGAAGGAAAGGGAACTTTTACAGAACCTGCTCTTGTAGTTCTCCTTGCAAACTGGCAGAGACCAAAGCAAAACACGCTCTTCTGTCTGGTTTGCCATGAAATAGTTATACTTACGTGAAATATTAATAAAGAAGTATTAAGATGCTGAAGAAAATTTCTATTTCATCACTTGCCAAAGCAGAGCCTCATTCTGCATCTGGTAAGTGGCTCCCGAGGGCACCCAGCACTCCCTCTGCTTCCCCTTAGCGTCTGCAGGACTTGATCAGCAATTTGCAGAGCTCGGCGCTTACAGAAAAGTCCGGAACGTCCGACTGCAATCAGCTCTCAGTACTGCTTCTGGGGTATTTACATCTGATGTGCAAAACAGTTTAAAACTCTACAGCTGACCACGAATTGATTCTGCGAGAGGAAGCCCAGACAATTCTTTAAGGCTGACCCATTAACACCTCAAGTACCAAACATTTCTACGCATTTTTCATATTTTGTATTAAGTGCAACTGGATTCATCCTCTTACAATGATCTTAAGCTCTGTGGTCCCAGCTCTCAGTGCTCAGCACCTGCAGAGACCAACGCACCTAAGTTAGGGGCTGCTCTTCCCCACCATGCAAGAGGGCTGTGTACTCAGACACGCAGTTTGAACTAGTGGCCCAGGCATGGCTGGCTGGTGTCATCAGAGGTGCCATAGAGGATCTGGAATATACTCAGGGAGCTTTCAGATATAACAGAGGGACTAATGGCCAAACTACAGCCTCCTGAAGGAGCAGCTGGAGCCCAGGTGGGACACCCCAAGGTATCTCAACTGGTTCTGCACACTTGTGTCTGGGCAATGGACTTGAGCTCAAGGCAGTCTGTAGATTCCCCCTCACGATTCCTCATTTTCAAATGCAGGGAGTCAGAGGCCCTGGAACAGTAAGACGGGTGTAACATTAATGCTGCGGCGAAGTAGAGGCCACACTGGAACGGGCATCTTGTCTCTGGAGATGGCAGAAGGGCTCTGAAGTGAGGCCCCAGAACAGAGGGCAGCTCTTCCAGGCCCACGGAGCAGCAGAGTGGCAGAGCCAAGGACAGATGGAGGGCTGTGCTGCACCCCGGCCCGACACCGCTCCCACTGGGCCCCACCGCCTTCTCGAGCAGAAATACCAGCGATCTAAAAAAGCTCTAATGATTTTGCATCCCTAATTACTTTGGTGGAATACAGCTCTAGATGAAAAGTTCTAATTTTAGACTGTTTCCAGTAAGGATCCCGATGTTTCCTTCCAGAGACAATGTGTTTTCTGTTTATTCTAAAATAGAGGCTTAGCCTTCCCCTTCCCTACAACTAAAAATTAGCTGCAGTAAAATTAATTACTGCAATGATTTGCCCTTTGAGAGGCTGACTGCAGTAAATTTAGAGCTAATAGGGTATGACAGGAATAGACAAGCTCACCTCAGATGAGCAGAAAGCCAGTAGTTCATCACTGGCCCGCCCGATGCGGACAGGCCTTTATTTGGAGCAAATTAGTGACAGCAAGTGTGACAGAGGCATCCAAGGTAAGAACACTTCTGTTTACAGGGGAGAACTGCTGTGCTCAGTCTGGAGTCACTGAGCCCAACAGAAAGCCATTTACTATTCCCCAACAAGCATTTGGCACCTTTAGCTGGACAGAAGCTTAGAAAGCACCTGGCTCTGAGGCCTTCAGCCGAGCCCAGGGCTCTCCTGACTGCTGGGCCTCATGGGCATCATCTGCCACCCACTCCGGTGCCTCTATCACGTGTAAGCGCCGATGTCCCACAGAAGGCCAGATGCTCTGCACCTGCTTCTGACAAAATCCTTGCAATCTACATTTTCATGTAAAGATTTGCTGCTTCAAATCCACTACATTTAAATAGTCTTCAGACAGAATAGCTGATTTCACCACAAACAACTCTCTTCAGTACGGATGGGATGGGCTGACATGTCTGGCTGTCACCAACCTTCACACCTTCAGGACACCCATCTCACATCCTACACTATCTTTCAAAAACAACCGGGAAAATGCGGGTGTCTGTTTTGATTTGCATGTTTGTTATTTGTAATTAGATGTAGAACGAGTACAGCCTCGGTCCTTAGGTAATTCGTGTGTGGTTTCCTCACGCAGTACAGTGAATGTGGGCAGCAAGTGACTGTGCAACCCAAGGCTAAGCTCCTGGTCTATGTGCACACCTACCCTCATGCAGAGAGGCAGGTGGAGAAGCTACCACAGGTATTAAAAGCAGAACACTGAGGCTTGCACTGCCCTGGGCAACCACCCTGCTCCTGGCTGCAGAGAGAGCTCCACATCTCCATCTCCACCGCCCAGTATCGACCCGTCTCAAGCAACGAGGGTTTGGTCAACTGGACCAAATTAGAGCAGTGTCAGTGCCACAGAGCTGGAGTCTCCTGCTTTAG
>VWZY01000041.1:39493-97499 GCA_013399075.1 Chloroceryle aenea
GGTGCGGCGGGGCCCCGAGCGCTGTCCGCTGCTGCCGTGCTGAACGCGGGGCCTTCGCTCCAGGGAGCACAGCCGTAGCTGACCAGGCTGTGACGGGACGGAGACCGGCCATCGGCGTCCTGCTGGTGGTGGTTTTCATGGGATATTCTGTAGATTCCGTAACCTTGCTGGAAGGAGAGGTTGAATTCGAACCCCCGGCGTTTGGCTAATCAGGAGGAAAAAAAAAACAAGTCAAGTTGGAAGAGTCAAAGCCAAGAAGAAAACCGAGATGATGTACACAAGGAAAATGACATTTAAACTGGAATAAATGATTTATACTGGGAGAAATGAACACTTTTCCACTCGTGAGAAGAATGACTTGATGAGAAGAACGACTTCTCGGTGCGTTGTTGACGCTGCCTTCGGAAGGCGTTCAGACATCACGCATTCCAAAGGTAACGAGCTCCCAGAGATTGGCAGATTATCTGCCAGTTTCAGAAGCACACACACATGAAGGAAACACTGAAATTCTGCAAGACACCTTTCTCCCCAGCCTGTTTCAGCTGTATTCCTAAAGGTGAAAAATTGTACAAAATGATAAAATATTTCTAAAAAATCTACAACTGACCTTTAATATCAAAAGCCAAGAAAGAAACAGAATTATATGATAAAAAATAAATGCTTTAAGTATTTGCATCATGGTGTTTTTGTGAATGCTAAATTCAGTGCTCTAACTCATCTTACACAGTAATTGAACAACTAACTAAAAATGCCCATCTTTATTTATACCCAATGTAGCCCATTCAAAACAGCCTATTTCAAAGCATTTTGTACCGGTTACTTTTCCATCTGCTGTCCATTTCTCTCTCTACACAGCATTTCCAAACCCATCTGAAATGAACAGCCTTCTTGAGGAGCTGCAGTCATCTGCTGCAGGAAGGCGGTTACATCAGCTCTGGTCACAGCACAGGCCATTCTGCACTTGGAGAAAGTGTTCAAAGCAAGTGCAAGCCATGGATGAGAGCAGCATTTCTCTGGGATTCTGGAGCTCACTGTCTCCACTGTCAGGATTCACCCACCAGTGGCAGAGGACTTTCACTCCACAGCATGGGAAACAACACACAGCTCCTCCGAAGGCTTCAGTTCCTACCCTTTGTGGTTGACTAGATGACCCTTGTGTAGGTCCCTTCCAACTCAGCTATCCTGTTACTCCATTCCAGAACATCCTGCGGCAGATCTCTGTCCTTCAAACTCCCCAGGATTACCTGCTGCTGAACAGATGGATTTTTTCAAGCCCGTACGTTTTCGGCTGCCCCAGAGAGCAAATGTATGAACAACACATGTACATTCATGTGCAATTAATGTCAATTAACCACTAATAAAGATACTGAACTTATATGAGTAGGTGTAATAAGCTTCGATAAAGCATTTTCATAAGAAATACTTCTCTCAGAAGAATACTGGGAACACTTTCATTTGTAATTCAAAATGCAGTCCCTGCAGGCAGACACAGGAACACCAGAGACCGAGGTATTCCGCAGGTAACCGTGGCGAGGGAACGGACAGAGAAGTATCACACAGCCTTTTAGCCACCAGTACGATGTTACCCATTCACAGAAGCCTAGGAGTGTTCTTCACTTCATGGAGTGCCAGCTGTATTTCTTTGGGTTATGTTTCTCTGATTGGGTACAACCACACAATCAAGTTCCATATGAAAACAGAACAGAGTGGTATAACTGTAGAGACCCAGCCAAAAACAGGGCTTGAGAAGATTCAGAGAGGTTACCAGTAAAGGTCTGGCGTCCTCTGTTACACCAAAGTAAACTTTAGAAATATGCAGGGGCATACTTCTAGGCAAAAGCCGTGTAGGAGCTCCTCAGCTGTCACCAAGCAGCACCCTCTGAGATGCAGGTCCCTCCCATCAGCCGTGTCCTTCACTCTTCGCTCCCACTGTCGCTGTGGTTCCCGTTAGCAGCTACAGCGCAGGTGTACAAACAATGGCTCCTCTCCTTATAATTTACTCACAATTAGCACAGTTCTTTCACCCACAACATTCAACAAGTTCAGCATGTTCCATCTATTTCACTAGTGCAAGTCAGACTCTTTCCCCGGGCAGGAGTGAAACTGGGATTGGCTCCATCGGACTCTGCTGTAAGATCTGACAGTGACCCACGGAAACAGCCATGCTTCTGTGCCTCAGTGTCCACTACTTCCATCCAGCTCAACGTTGGGAGTCTCAATGTTCTGAATAATGCCTCAGTAATTCAGAGAAGTGATTTCAGGAGTATGAAGTACTGTTATGGCCACCAGCCTCCCCTCCTCTTCACTACAGGGCACACTCCACTGCCTGCCACCCTTCCATACTTACCTTTGAGTTCTTTTGAAGAGACTGCGTATGAATTCCTCCTGCAATTAATGATGCAGCCACAGGGCAGGTGGATCCAGTGCTCGGACAGGACGAATACTGGGGTGACTGTGGCAGCCAGCAAAGTCAGCAGGAAGCTCAGTGTCTCAAAGGAAGGGCTCTGAAAACCAGTGATGTTCTGGACAACCATTTGTATCTGAAAGACACAACATTGTGAAATTTAAATTGCTTCAGGCATGTGAGACACTTCCAGGAGTAAAGGGAACATCTCCCCAGGACTATGACACGAGTCAAAGACGAGGATTATCAGCCATGTCTGCTGAGCCTCACCGTGGGGTTTCTAGCAGGCACTGGAGAAAGCACACTGACAGAGGCTCTCCTCCTCAGTCTGCATTGCTCAGAAAAACCCTCCCTTAAGCACAAGGCAGTGCCTGAGCACTGTTCAAACAGGCAACTCAGGAAGGCTCAGAAGAGCCTGCTAGCTCAGCCTGCCCAGCGTGGCACCGAGGAAGCCCACCTCCTGTCCAGCAACACGAGGGGGGACTTCCAGCACCCCGGGCTGTGCTGCAGATGCTCTGTAAAGCTCCTTCCTGGGAGAGCAGCTCGGGTGCCAGCTCCACACACACCTCGGGGACAGGGCTAACACTGCCCCAAACCCGTGTTCCGTGTTCTCAGCAGACTCTTTTCTAACTTTACATGAATGTGCCTGTTCCCAAATACACCACTGCATGCACGTGGACGGCACTACCTCCCAACACACCCCAGAGACTACAAAGGTGTGAGCAAACCTCTTTTTTCTACCAAACTCCCACTCTGGAGCCAGTCTGGCAAATGATGTGACCCCCAGCTGTGAGGAGGGGCCCAAGAGCTTAGCTCAGTACAACCCAGAGCCCAGAACGCCTGACAAACGCCTGTCAGGTGGCTGGCAACACAGAAGGGTGGACTTTATCATCCCTGTGTTCAGGTGACAGCAGAGATGTGAGGATGGAGTAACCCACCACTGACTCAGGTGCTGCCAGACCCGCTGACAGCCAGTTAAAACATGTAGTGACACAGACCTGCTGAAAAGGACTTCTGCTGGCACAAACTACACTATATGGAAGAACTGCAATGGCTACTGCTCATCTGTTTCAATCCATGGCACACCAGCTCACGCCCCACTGAAACATAAGCAGACATTAGAAAGCAAAGCAATCTGACAATTTACCATCATTGGAAGCCAGAGAATGACTTTTGTCAACGCGAGAATCAGGGAGAATCGTTTCTGGGCAAAGCCCACCGTGCAGCTCCTGCTCTGAATGCCGGTCACGCTGCGGGGCTCGGGCGCACCGCTCTCGGCCACACCTTTCCTACAAACTGCCTCCGAGCCTGGACGTGCGCTTTGGAAATGCTGCAGGGTTTTATCCACGGGGTCCATGGGTGACAGAGAGGGGGTGGCAGTACTGCAGCCTGCTGGTGTCCCAGGGGTGGTGTAGCCTTGAGAGATTTCCTGGTAATCAGTGTGTAATAGCTGTTGCTCGTCTGAGCACAACAGCTGGTAACTTAGAGGAACAGACAGCACTGTGAGGAGGCAGAAGCACAGGGAGTAGACAATAAACAAAAACAAGATGTAGGAACTGGCACAGTCAGCGAAGCAACCCCAGGAGGTGGGGATGTACCTGCCCCAACCACAGAGAGGCAAAATGGAGATCAGCAAACTGACAATCCAAATGGTAAGAATGGCCCGTACCGTGCTTGCTCGTCGCTTGGAACTGCTGCAGCTCATTGCCTTGGTTTTGTTGATGGTGTAGAAGTTGTAAGAAACTATAAGAGACCCTTTCAGGTTGCTAGAAATGCCCTGGAATAAATATAAAAGCGCTGAGGTGGTGCACAGAGGCCGGGGGAGGACATCGCTTGACCACTGGGTGAGCATGAAAATAATCACAGGCACAACACTGATCAAGTCATCTATTGACAGAGAGGTGACAATCACTGAAACTGTGGTTTTGGTTTGCATTTTCAGCAGGGAAGCTAGTGAATAAATGCTGCCCAGAAGTGCTGTGAATGCAGTGACACAAGTCAAGCAGAATAGAAAGACATTCAAAGTTCTCTGCTCGCCAGGCTCATCCGTAACGCTGTGGTTTTCAGCGAAGAAGCTCGTCCCATTCAGTGACAAATTACCAGGAGGTACCGACATTGTCCTTGGCAAATCTTTTTCTTTGCCTTTGCACTGACTCTGCAAGTTCTCCCGAGCTGAAACCAGAACTGTTAGCTCCACATCACAAGTTTTTTTTGTTTTCCTAGACTCTCTTTTGAAGCATCTGATGAAGAAATATTCAGGTGAAAGCACCCGTGATAACCAGAACAACTCATGCTCTTGAAAAATCAGGCAACAATGAAGTATCAAAGATACTGAAAAAAAATGCAGCTCTTCATAATCCTCTCAGTACCGAAAGATGGTTAAATCAGGCTCTTCAGGTAATAACATGCCATTCACTTCTGACAGATAGCAGGCAGCGTGCCTTACTCACGAGTTCAGCTGAAACGAAGGCAGGATATCAGGTATGTTCAAGCTCTAGTAGCTCAGGGAGAAACATAGTAGAAATGAGAGGCTGTTGGATTCGCCCTGCGCTGTTCTGAGCTGCAGGAGGGAGGAGTCAGATGCAAGCAGGATAGCGGAGGCGAGGGGAGTGAGTATCTTCTCAGCCCGAGCTGCTGCTTAGCTGGATCAGAAGGCTGAAACAGTGTCCCCGCTAAGCCACACCTCCGATGCCGGCACCGAAATCCAATGCAAATACTCCGATCTGATGTCAGCCGCAAATGTCATTCCCGTAAAGCCCACGGCTGCTCCGGGGCTGTGCATCACGGGCCAGAGCCCCGCTTTCATTCTTTCGCGCTTCTGTACTCCAGGCTCAGCAAGGGGAGAAGCCGCAGGAGCCCGTTAGGAAGCTGGAACACAAGGGGTGTGCGTCTGCTCTGCCTTTCTGTGTTCCTGCGCCCACAGGAAGCGTGCGTGTGCGTGTGTGTGTCTGTNGCGATGGGGATGCGGGACAAATATTTTCCCATTAAGGGTAATTTTGCAAGGAGGTTCCAATGACTTGCTGGTCTGAGTAACACTAGGAACCCACTCGGTTAGACCTGTGTGTTAATAACAACCNACACGCGGCACGGCGATGCCAACCCCACGCTTACCGAGAGACAACTTCTCACTGAGGCCAGGTACCGGCCGTGCCTCAGCCCGGTGCCGCCCGCCTGCGCGGGTCTCGGCTCAGGCAGGGCTTTATAAAACTTTCATTGCCAGCACGATTCAAACCTGAGCCACACCGAACGCTGGCCGGCTGCTCTGGCTGGATACATGGGTAGAATCCCAGCCGAGGGCGTTTTGGCACCTTACGAGTGTTCTCTCTTGAGGAAGAGCAATGCTGCTGACACTCAGAAGCTGACATAATTACCAACACTCAGGTGTTAAGGGGACAGAGAGGTTCGAGGTGATCTTCTCGGAGGACTCTGCCTCTCTTTTCTTTTTGGCACCACTCTGAGCTCAAATACGCGATGGGGATGCGGGACAAATATTTTCCCATTAAGGGTAATTTTGCAAGGAGGTTCCAATGACTTGCTGGTCTGAGTAACACTAGGAACCCACTGGGTTAGACATGTGTGTTAATAACAACCTGCTCCATGCTCAGTGCCACCCACTCTGAAGTTTGGGAGCTGTGTCATGCCAGCAGCCGGACTGCTTGCGTGTTCTGCCAGGGCAGGGCAGGGTTGGAGGCAGCGATTCTCAGGGGGGCTGGAGCCCCACATGGACAGGCAGCAGAAGAGAGCACACGGCCGCAACCCTGTTGTGTGGAACAATACAAGGAGCAGAGGTAAGGGCAGAGACAACTGACCCGAACAACCCCTCCTTCCTTTCCGACTCTGAGCTGCCCTGCCATGGCACCAGGAAGGCTCGTGCCCCCACAACAGTTAGGGCTTCCAGTCAAGCCCACGTGCCCTGGACAGCCACAGGACTGTCCTCACTGCAGGACCTGTCATAAAGCCACGCTCCTCCCACGCAGCCTGACTGGGAGCCTTTGCCTCTCCCCTCTCACGTCACAGCTGCCTGCCTTTTGAGGATTCTGCACCATTTATCAGGACCAACTGTCAATCCTCGTGTCAGGAATGTGCAAGAGAGAGGAACATCCATCCTGCCTTCCACACACGGCACAGTCCTGGATCTGGATCATTCATATGGCCTTTAACTATAAAGGATTTGACTTGGCTTTTCTGATTTATCTGTCCTGCTGGACTATTGATTGTTAATCTGCTGTGCCAGCTAAAGGTCAGGGCTCATTTCCTTCTATTTACAAATGACAGTCACCTCTGCCCCCACAAGTCAACTTTAAATTAAGGACAGTGTTCTAAATCTTAAGATTAACAGTGTGAGCCTGGTCAGAAGGACACCCAGGAGATAAGAAGGGAAAGAAGCACCATTCACCCTTGTTTGGACCTTAATGTCGTAGCCTGGCCTCCTCAGGAAACCCATGACCACACTGCCCGAGTGTGGATAAATGTGTGCACAGGTCTCTCTCTTCTACTCCCCAGCCCTCAATTCCTGTTAACAAAACGATCGTGATCATCTCAGTCTGACAGTGTCCAAGCTGTGGAGTTCCCAGAAGTTTTATGGAGACGAGCAGCTGAGCAGAGAAGGCAGCTCACAGCAAGCTGTGGCAGAGCTCCCTCTTCACTAGAAGCAAAGACAAAGCAGAGGCTCTACAAACACCCCAGCCATCGAGAAAGCTGAAATGTCACTGAACTATGGGAAACCAGCGTCATTTCTACTACTACACCTACACGGGATGTCCACGAGCCCCGACAGAAGGTATCAACCTCATACTCTCTGAAAGTTCCCCCAGTACAACCCTCTTCCCATACATTACTGCCCTTGCTTTACTGGCTGTGCGTGTGCAGCCTCTCTGTAGCCTTCTGGGCACTTACTAAGGGCAGTCTGCTGTGCCTCCCGTTGGTGTTTGGAACAAAAGGCTTTTCAAGAAGAAAGTCACTTTTATTTATCTCCATACCCATTCAAGGCAGTTGATGTATTGCTCACTTTGGTTTGTCTTCCCCCAGAATATATTTCATTACATAAACTGCCCCCTGCCATTCTCTGCGGCAGCTTTTACCATAACTTACAACACAGTGAAATGTTCTTTCCTCAGGTCCTTTCCTAGTTAGAAACCAAAGCTCTTAGAAGCGATGAATTCAAGCAGCTTCCCTTCTTATTTATCTTACTTTACCACGCCTGATAAATCCCAATACAACATGGACTGAAAGATCAGCTTCATCTTAAAACTAAAGAGACAATTTGGTTGTAGTAAGAAGTGAGCAACTCTACAAAGAGCAGCAGGGCTTTGCGCAGAGCTGAGCCTCCAGGTACTTGACTTGCACACCCAGTAAGGTCTAAGCTCTGAAACCTCTTGTGTCTGGGGAAGACGAATCTGAAGCAGAATCAGATTTTCTGGTCTCATCTAGAGGACGAGTTTACATTGCAATCTTTTGGGACTTAGAGGAATGCCACCTTTGCAATTGTAATTTCAACCCCAAATTTCCCGACATCCGTGAGCAGACTCCCTGGGGCCCGGGGGTGGCACGGGCAGGCGAGCGAGCAGAGGGCTAGCCAGGGGCATCACAAATCCCCTTCTCCCACGTGTTCTAAAGCAACAGCACTAGACTGGCATGATGCAGCACCACTGCCGTGGGGTTATTCTCTTGCAGGAATCAAGAGAAAGAGCCAACACCTCTGTCTGCTGCTGTGTCCTTGGTTGGGACTGTGTCCCGGCGAGGATGTGTTTGTAGATTGGGAACCTTACTCCCTATTCCCCTTCTTCTCTGCATTCAGCCTCCTGAGTTATGGGAGGTTCCCAATACAAATGCCATCACTTGCAATATAGGTATATATATTCCTAACCTTGCTGTGAGTTCTCTTTGCTAAGGAACGATCACAAAGAGAAAATACACGAGGCATGGAAATCTCCTCTCTGGCCTCATTTCAAACAGCACAGCACAGCCGTCTCTTTAAAGCACTACTTGACAGTCTGTGCAAGGACTTTTGGGAGCAACGCTGCATGTAACAATTCAGAAATCCTTGTGAAGAGAAACAAATACTCACCATTCATAAAATACAAACAACAAACAGGGTATTAAAAATTTATCCTTGCAATAAGCTAAGCTGTGACTTACAGTTCTGCTCCCTATTGTCACTCCAGAGTCAAGGTCATTACAGCAGCTGCACAGATGCTTCATTTCAGAAGGTGCCAGAACCTCTGTGCCAGGCAGGAATGTATCTATATAATTCCATGTGTCTTTCAATAACATATGAAAGAAAACATTATTTTTTCCTAGAATTTTTTCAACAGACTTCTAAAAAGATTTCAAACTAAATGATCGTCATTGGTCGTTGGATCTTATTGGACTCAGACGTCACTTTCAGACACACAACAGTCACACAGCATCATTTCATCCAGTTACTCGCCCCAGATGAATGCTGGCTTCTAATAAAAGGCAGACACTCCCACCTAATCATTTCTGGTGCAGCCCTATCCAGGCTGTAGGAGAGGGGTGCTTACCGACTTGGAGCAAGGAGAGCAATGTACATCAAGAGTAATTCCATTAAAGCTAAAATACGATGTAACTTACGTGCTCATTATGGGCTAGACTGCACCAGCCCTAACCCCCACAAAACAAAACCTTGCTTGTGAAACCAGCAGCTACCGTTCCCCACAGCAGCACGTCACTGCCTGTCCCTCCCCTTCCACTCAATACTGGCCATCTGCCCAGACACAAATGGAGCTACCCGTGAGTAAGGCCCAAAGTGTCCCCTGGCTCAGGTGCAGTCTTGCGTGGGCCTTTCCCCACGGCTTTCAGAAGCCCATCGACAGCAGGTCAGTGGGCAAGGCAACGGTGGCAGCACTTCAGCGAGGCTGCAGTCAACAAGAAGGCCGAGAGGTGAGAATGAACCCACCTGGGCTACGCTGTGTGCACGTAACCAGAGATGACTACGTGCTGCTATTCGGCAGAGGTGTGAAGTGGGACCGACTGGAAGAGGAACAAGCAATTATAAACTACTAACGGCAGGATGGCAGTGCTGACTGCGCAGACAGACTACGTACGCAGCGTCCAGAAGGAGGAGAAAGGGACAGCTCTGTAAGGAAGGTGTTACTTGTCTGGTGGATGGCAAGGCAGAGAGATGGTAGGAAGATCTGCAGCTCCCAGAGCAGAGAGCAGCTGCGTTCTGGATAGCATGGGGAGAAAGCCGTGCTGCTAGGTGTGGCGTCAGTGCTCTCGTGAGAGAAGACACGTCACCATGCCAGTTTTATTGAGCAGCCACTGTCTCACCGAGCTGACAGGAGGAGACAGCCAGCTAGCAGGGGGGCACCTCTTCCGTGCAGCTCCTCGGCTGCTGTTTGCTTTCTAATAGACAGCACAGCGGGCTCCAAATATAATTCATGGAACAGCGTGATACGAGTGCTTCTAATTTCAGCTCGGCTGGCAGGAGAACACCCGTAAGGCAGCTGGATTAGTGTGACCACACCTCGCCCCTGAACAGCCCCAGTACCTGTGTCCTGCTCCCTAATCACACCCATCTCGGACGCAGCGGAACCTACGGAGCACACGGGACAAACAGCACATGTTGTGCAGCCTGGCAGGAGTGCAAAACTGTGCTGAGAGAGTTAACTGGGGAATCCTAACCCCCGGGAAGGGACAATCATCCCTTCCTGATGGGAGGGGAAAAAGGAAGAAGGCCTATCTATGCCTTTGAGTGACCCAGCTATGACCCCATCTGGAAGCATCAGGAAAATCAGCTGTATGTGTGGCACTTTCTCCAATAGTAATAAAATTAATGATGCCAAGACCCATATGTAGCACTGCACGATTCACTGCCTGCTCTTGAGTCTCAAGAGCTCTGCAGTGGGCTGTCTAAGCCCCTCATTTCTCTTTTGTTGCTTCCTCACCATCTCCTCTCCCCCTCACCTTCCAGGAAGGCTGAATGAGCAGACCGGGAAATTCAGCCCCAGGAGTCAGGATGAAATCAAGTTTTAATGCATGAAGATTGAAAGCTCTGGAAACAAATTCTGCCTCTAGAGGATTAAGAACTTGCCTCTGCTGGTTGTCGCAGCTTTTACCTATACCAACAAAGCAATTCTCTCTCCAGCACTGACCTGGTTCTTGAAAAGACAGCTCTAGTCACACAGTATTTTTGAAAGAAAGCCAGTGTTTAAAGTGTTGCTTTACCCTGAAACCTCAAATATAAATACTATCATAAACTATACACAAAGAGCATAGACAAAGCATAGGACACAGCTTGCTGCATGTAAAACCAAATAAAACATTTGCCAGATATGTCACATTTTACCAAATTCTATCATTTTCTCTACCAGCCAGTAAAAGTAAGGTTTTGTTAGGTATTAGTTTTCTCTTTTACTATTTATTTTCCTCCCTTTGTTAATAAAACATGGGGAAATATCTCTTAGGACCTGTTTGTACAGTATGGGGAAGGCATAAAACCCACAGGGTATGGATGAACGTTAATGAATGTGACTTGCTGCTCAGGTAAGTAAATTCAAGTATTCCCCCAGGTTAGTCACAGGAGAGAAGACAGGCTCCCCAGTGCCCTGAAGCAGAGCAAATCAAACCAGAGGCCTTGTGGAACCTGGGTTCCTAGAAGTGCCCATCCCAGTGAGCAGACAGAGCCCTTCTTTTGAGGTTTCCTGGTCTGACAGGATCGACATCATACAAGTATTTCAGTCCTGTACTAAGCTTAGCCCCAAGGACATGGCACATCTCACAGGGAAGAAATCCTAAACCCTACCATTTCCATCCCATGCTGCGGAGGATTTGCGCACAGATCTTGGAAGGCTCATGGTGAGGATTTTCAGTGCTGGTCTCAGGAAAGAAATCAGCTCCTTACCTGACTGTTTCAACTACCTTGTGTAGCTAAACCCCAACACCTGGAACCCAGAGCAGCACACTTCTGTGGTGCCTTCCAGAAGACAGCATTAGTGAGGGAGTCATTTTGTTTCTCTGCCTTGCTCAAAGCAAAAGGGTTTTGCTTATACAAGTCAGCAAGCTAATAAATGAAATGAAATCCTCCTTTTGGAAGTGCCACCTTCTTTGTTGTAATTCCTTTTTGGCTCAGTTGTGCACATGCTGAAGCAGGGAGGTTTTGTTTATCAACTTTGGTGAAATATGAGCCAGGTGAGCCCAGGAGGCTTTTCAAACTCCATGTTTACTACCAAATTACAAATATTCTCATTCCAACAAAAACAAGACAAAGTATAAACATTTCCTAGAATTTTCAGCACACTTACAATGAAGCTTTCTTCTTTGACACTGCAGGTTTATCTTTCCCAGTGGTGGTAATTTACACAAGAATTACTGTTATAAAAAAATAATAAATCAGATTGGGATCATGTGGAATAATAAAAGATCCAGCAAGAAGGGAAGTGCAGAGCTACGCCACTGAGCATCAAGCATTTTCTTAATGATTCCAGTCAAGAAAAAAACCTCATGAATATTTTAATGAGATTGTGAATGAAAACCTCCCAACAAGATAAAATTACATTTAGAAAACAGCCTTTCAGCCGTAGTGCCAGGTCCAGCCTCTCTGGTCCGCAATTTCCGAGACCCAAATTGTGATAAGAAGACTGCAGAATGCAGGCTTAGAGCCAGCATAAGCTGGACATGGTGTGTCAGCAAGATACTAAGATACTACGGAAAGCCTTGCCAGAAACACCGTACTTTATCAGGCTAGATGGAAACCACGCATCACGCCTCCCCGGGATTATGGTTTCAGAGAAGAGAAAAGGAAAAAAATGCTTGAGAAGAGCGTTAGATTATTTTCAAACACTGAATATTTTCATTTCCCATGTTTATCTTACCCCCCTGAGACTGATGACAAACTTAACTACGTATTATTCATGGGGCAAGGCTGAGTTTTCCTCCACGTTGCTACTGGCGTAACAGCGGGAACACGCCGGTGCCCTACGCCACGTGCGCTCAGTACACGGCATTTAGTGCAGCCCATCTGGCACTACGGAAAACACTGCAGTGGGCTGAGCTGCTGCCAGCTCCATTCCCCCAGCTACGCAGAGGTGCTGGGGAGGATGGAGAGAAACCAAGCCCAGGAGCCCCAGCTGGGCCATTCTGAATTGCAGCAGAACTCTGAAATACCTCCCCTGAGATCCTGCAAACACCAGGCGCTGCGTTCTGGTTCCCCGGCTCACTGGGGAGCCGCCAGGATCACAGGGCTGAAAAATGCCAACCCTGCATTTAAACCCCACACTTCCCTGAACACCCGGCACCCAGTGATGCGAGTGCTCCCCACAGGAACCGAAACGCGCGCCTCTCGGTCGGTGTTCCCAATCCAGCTGCTCTGCCAGGGTGCCTGGGTGCACAGCAGCACACGCATCGCAGCTGGAGCTTTACGCTGTCGGCTGTGTTCCCTCTACCCTACCACACTCCAACGAGCCAGGAAACACAGGCCACGAATGCACATAACCCCTGCATTTCTCCAGTGAACAGACACTTGTCATTAGCTTGGGAAAGCCCAATCTCGGCGGAACTGGGTCGTCCTCTCCCGGTGAAAACAGGCGTGCACAAACAAGCACCCTCAGCCACAGCGGCACGCTGAGCAGCTGTGAAGACCACAGATCTTGGCTTCACTTCTTAAATACTACCAAGGAATAATCATCTCAGTTCCCTCCACACTCCCTCTTGTACTCTCGACAGTTTCTCAGCCATCAGTGGGTAAATTCAATGGAAACATTGAACACATTCCTGCTCGCAATCACAAGCTAAGATCACCAGACTCTCTGTGGCTCACGACACAGGCAGTTAGTGGGCTGTGGAAACCACCACAGCTTGCTCTCCTCACAACGGAGGGAGAAACCTGGCTCTCAACTTTTACCTTCCTGTACCAGTGATGGAAGATTTCATTTCTGGTGAGATGGGGAAGAGGGAACTGTTGGAGGGGCAGCAGATGAGCAGATGGACAGGCAGTAACCACCTGCATTTATTTGTGCCTTTGCCTTTTCTCCTGAAGGCACCATCAGTCCTGAGAGCGCTCTGCAGAACAGTGATAGCAAGCATCTCACAGGTATTAAACTGGGTCTTTCATTTCTTACTAAATTTGGTATAGCTAAGAAATGAACAAGCATCAGAAGATACCAGTGTGACCATTTGTACCATCAGGACCTATCAGTGTCACTTTCAACCTGAAAGACCCTTGAACCACCTAGACTCAGCAGACTGCTTTCACTCACTCATGCCATCAACACGTTACCTGGTGGTACAGAAACAGGGGGTTTAATCCATTCCATGACCCAAGCTGCTGCAAGTCTCTTATTTCTTCCCATGTGTTAAATGAGATGTCAAATCTAATCTCTGGAGATGGTCCATTTCTTTTTAAAGTGTTTTTCATCCCTTCTTCACTCATGTCCTCTGATTCATGCCACGAATTCTCAGATGAACATCCCAATTTATGGCAGATGTCTCAAGCTCAGTATGTTTCTGGAATGGATGCATTATCTGTGTACCTCAAGGTTCTGTTGCTCTCTTTCATACCTGACACAAAATGCACTAAGTTTCTTTCGTATTACCTCCCAGTGCAAGAGAACACCACATCAGAGAATCACAGAATGCTTTGGGTTGCAAAGGACCTTTCAAGGTCATCTGGTCCAACCCCCTGCAGAGAGCAGGGACATCTGCAGCCAGAGCAGGGTGCTCAGAGCCCAGGCCAACCTGTAAGTTCCTTCAAGTGAGCTCAATGCCCAGAGTGGTCTCATGTGAGCATTACCCGGGTGGCAGAGACAGGCCCAAGCACTTATGCTCTGTAAACAGCAGAAAGGCATCAACCAAAAGTCCTTCTGGGAATAGAATGGTTCTTCATTTCTCACCACTGTAGGGTTGCTACATGTTTATCTCAAGGCATCGAGACAAAAAAATCCTCCCAAGACCATCAGTACACCTCCATGGAGTATATAAAACAGGCTCACCAGCCACTTTAAAAAGTTTTTATAGCCACCAGGAAAACAACAGCTGAATAAACACCAGCCCATAAATCCATAAACTATCTGACTACTGCCTTTTGCTTAGAAAGAAGTGTGACTTTGATCACAGATTTTTTCAGTCTGTAGGCATAATACCAACGGGCACTGCTCTGATACTACTGAAAATCCATCACAGGCTCAGCAAAGCATTGTCACACTCTAGTGATTAATGGATAGAGAGGTTATTTTACATAAACCATACCTGGTGAAATCATTTACCAGACACCTGTGAGTTAGAGGAGTACAAATATTTAGAAACAGCAATAATACAGACAAAAAAAAAGCCTGTTTGTTCAAATCCACAGTCACATCTATGCAATTCTTTATTCAGAATGGATTAAATTTAGGTTACCCTAATTAATTTCTTTTAAGTAAGAAGATGTTCCAGATAGTTCCATAATATTGACTGTAAGGCAGCAGCAACCTGGGAGAACTCTCCTGGGAATATATGGAATTTAAAAGGGATATATCCATGTAAAACGTCCCTTGGGCTATGCAGTTTCCCACAGATTGATTTTTCAGTCAATTATGCCTTAAATGTTGAGGCTTGGTTGATGTATTATAAATATCCCAGCCCCGGGGTTAGTGCCATGCAAGGAATTGCTGAAAGACCCCTCCTACACAGAGAGAGCAGTTTGCTTTTCCCATATGCATTCTACTGCTAGTTTTGGTTTGCTAAAATAATGCTGAAGGAATAATAAAGAACTCCTCCAACTCAGTTGTTCGAGTGCAAACACTCGTTCAGAGCCAGCGAGGAAAAACAATGACTTTGTCTGTTCATCTCTTCAGCAAGCACACAAGAGGGTTTTCTGGACTGAAACAGAACAACAGATGCTGTAATTAACGTACAAACTGACTCAAGGTCAGGCTCATCATCTATTTCTTAATTATGTTTGAATGTGAATGATCAGTAAAATATTTAACACCTTGACTTAAATCCACAGCAGATGATGTACTCATCCCAGGAATCACAGGCTGGTTGATGTTGGAGGGACTATTCTCAGAGTTTTTTTCTTTACCTTTTTTACCTTCATCTTTTTACAGGGATTTTCTCACACATTTTCCATCACTCACTCCTGAATGAGTTTTGGTCTCGCTCCTCCAGCAATGGGGTGATGCCTCAGTCTGGTTTAAGACTTTCTTTACCTACAGCTAAAGAAAGCGTATGTCGTGTTATTTTGTAAAGAAAGTCTGGACAAATCCCTTCATGTAACGAAGAGAACGAGAACCTCGGCAAGAGAGAAACGCCAGAGGAGAGCAAAGAAACACACAGCTGCATTGCAATAAGGAAAAGCAGAAACTTCTGGTTCCACTCTAGTGTTTGGTCAGGCTCTTGCTGGTTTGCTGTATTCTCATACAACCCAGCAAGACTGAAGGCACTGGGGAAGCACTGGATCATCTCCCCTGCGTGAGACTAACGACGTTTAATGAATCTCTCAGAGCACAGCACTTCACATTCCATCCCATACCCAGCCTCTTGGGAACTCAGAGCTTTCAATTTCAGGGACGTAATTCCAGAAAGTTTTCTTGAGCTTCTGATTTGGGTTTTTTCTCAGAAACAGTGGCAGACTCATATTAAGGTAGCAATCTGTTGGTGTCAAAATGCAAAGTCAGGTATTCTGAGGGCTAGTCAGTGCCAGCCCGAGGCTTTGGCTGCTGTGTGACTGCCAGCCACACACTTACTACTGCAGATTTGTCATCTTCTCATCTGCTCTGTTCAGAAGGTAGACAAAACTCCTCCTAGTAGCTTGGTAGAAAAGCAAGGTTTTCTCTAGTCTAATAAAGAGTGGGATTTGGCCTCGCATCAATTCAATTACAGAAGATATTTGATTTGTCCCATTCCAAGCTGCCCTCATTCATCACACAGTGCTTCAGATTCCATAGCACACATAGGCCTGATCAATTCATCAGCTATTTATTAAAAACCATGAAACTACTGTAGGAAAGAGTCAGTAAATGCAAGAGTACTGCTGGGTTTACTGTGTTTTGTAGTCCACTGAGCTAGTCTTACTGAGCAGCTGGGAAACAGGCATCTTCTTGTCTCTTGTAGCCAACTTCGAATGAAATCATGTTCCAGGGTAGCTGAACTTGCAACTGCACATTTCAGGACACCAAGAGCCGTATGTCGTGTTGCCTTTTGTATGCAAAGAGATATTATCAGGCACGCAGCGATAAAGAAATGGAGGTGAAAAAATTTAACTGAAAAATGACAACTACATTTGAATCAACACAAAAATTTTGGTTACTCTAAATTTGCTCAATAAGATTTTCTCATATACTTAATTTAAGGTCCCTTTCTGCCTTCCTAAGGTTTCCCAGTACAGCATGTGAGATGTCAGCATCAAATCAATCCTGCCCTCTGCTCACACACGGCTACTACAGAGTTCAATGGAGAGCCCACGTCAAAGCAAGACCCATCTTCCCTAATTATTCTGTGTAGCACAAGCAGTAACAAAGCTTTGTTTTCTCTCTGTTCCTTTGTACCTGTCACACAGAGCTCTCTCACCCTGGCTTTAGTAACTAACGGTACGAACGGGGACTTGTTTCAAAGACACACCACTAAACTCAACAGAAAAGGATTTATCTGTTGAAAAATGACAAGAGAAAATAATACCAAGAATGCAAAATATTTGATCTTCCTGGCCTTCTCCCCACATAAATCAAAAAATATGGGTCACATTATCATCAGTTTCTGCAGGGACAGTCTCACTTGCGATGAAGCCCTAAGGAGACCGGCAGCGGTGGAAGAGCGATCCTGGGTAGGGGGGTTGCTCTGCAGAAAGCGTCCTTATGAAATATACATGTGCTGGGCTGGGATCAGGGAGCAGTTCTTCATTTTGATTAGAACGCTGCTTCCTTTGTGTCTACCATGCTTCAAAATCCAGCCTGATTTGTATGCTTATATAGTATTTTCTGTCCTTTTTCTTTCAGCAGACTGGATGTAACTCCACTGCAGAAATGAAAGCAAATACGAAAATTCCTTTAGATTACAATAGATAACTTAAGAGATAAACTGGCAAAATATTACCTCAAAGCCCAAGATGATGATGAGTTCTAGTACCAGTAACCCCAGTAACCCCAGCAGCCCGAAACGAGCTCTGGGATCCACTGCAGTGAGCACTGAACAAACCCATCACGAGAGACGCTGCTTCCCGGAGGGAACAGAGCCAGCGGGGCCAGGTGGGGAACGAGAGCAGCCCCGCTGTCATGGCAAGGAAAGTGCCCTCCTCACAAGACAAAACCCAGCCACTGCTTTTACTTGCCCACGTTGCTTTGATTACTGACTTCACTACTGCACAATAAGAGCGTGCCAACATCCCATTCTTGCTTTAAGGTTAAGGATCGGGTCGAGTTCGCGTGGTATTTGGCACACAGACAACAACTGGCACTGTCCTCTACCTGTGCACAAACCTGGACCTGCAGAGATCTGTTCAGCAGAGGGAGATCTCTGCTCACCAGCTCCAGACCAGTTCCAAGGGGATGACACTGCTGATCAATCCCCGCACGGCTCCTGATGCAAAGGCTTTCAGGTGAGGTCAGAGTTCAAGCAAGGAGACTGGGAAGGAGGCTTTGGAGCCCAAGTTGTCTTTGCAAGCCTCTCCTGTCACTGCCGCCTCTTCGCGCCGGATCTGTGGATGCTGGACAGTTTCCTGTCACTGCCCTCTGGCCAGAGCTCACCGAGTTCACTTCGGGCAGGGGTGATGTTGTTGGAAGACAAGCAGGCCAAGAAATCTGTATCTTCCCAAATAAAAATGAACTCCATAAATAAACCCCAAGTTAAGCTCCTTGCAGCCTCTCGGCATGCCAGGGCTGCCTCCAGCCCAGCTGCTGCAACCTCTAGCACAAGGGGCACAGTGGCAGCCCCTGCGGTGGCACAGGAGGGGTGCAGCAGTGCCAGGCTGAGCCTCAAGCCAAGCTTCTCCACCTTACACTGCTCTTTATACCCCAGCCATCAAGGAAAGCACTCTACACGCGAAACACTTCCAGATATACCTTTAAATTTCAGCAGGAATACATGAGAACAGCTAGTTCTCAACATAATTAGCTCTGCAAAGTCCCAAAGCGCCTTGTTAGTCATCCTTTGAGGGTGATAATGTGGTCTGAACGCTTGTCAGAGTACACAAAGACTCCTCTCTGGCAAAACAGAGCCTCAGTCCTCGTTCTCCCTTCTCAACCTGCAGCGCTCTCCATCCGCCACGGAGCAAGGACACACGTTCCCGCTCTGCCAGGCAGCACTGACAAATGGTTCTTTTGCAGAGCCCCACTCGTTTCAGTGACCTAATTACATCACACGGCAGAGCTGGCAGGTAGGAGGGAAGGGGAGAAGGTTTCTGACAGCCGGGAGACTCCAGGACACCATCATGTGTTCCAACCAGGCACGCAGCAGAGCCCCACGGACGGGGTTATGTGTGGAGATCACTGTGGTGTATAAACTGCATTTCCACTGGAGCTTGCAATTTAGTCCCAGCAGAATGCCTGTCACCAGCAGGGAATCTGCCTGCTAGAAGTCACCAATTAGACTGCTTTAATTAAGTAACTCATACATTTGCTTAGGAAACTATTTGCTGTACTCACGCTCCTCATAAAATTCTCTTCCTACAAAAATAGTGGGGCCAGAAGAAGTTCTTTGTGGTTCACGTGCAGATCTGCACTATGAAACAAAACTGGTAACTGATTCATTCCCATTTTTGTGCCAGGGAAGGTGAATTGACATAAATATTCCAACGTAAAATCACAAAATAATCACCCATTTAATTTCACTTACATATGCACAGACTAATAAACCAGCAGTCAGGACACGCTACCTAACAGTGTTTTTATAAACAGTTTGATTTCTCTAGCTTCTGAGTTACATGAAAATGTGGCATTAAAGAAAAAAACCAATAAAAGCTAGACCTAGAGCTTTAAGAACACAGAGAGAGCACGGTGCTGCAGCCCTGCAAGCTGGGACTAATTCTGAGGTCTTCAGTCAGCCTGAAGATCTCACGAGAACCCCGTATTTAAATTAAATTTTCAGCAATGGCTGAATAACTTCTACAGCCTTCTGAGGATAGCCTCTGAGAAGCCTTCACAGAACCAGAAATACAGGGTTAGATTCTACCTCAAGCACACAGACAGAGGAACTACGGAGAACCTGCTGGAGCTAGCTCAGAATGACTCCACGGCAGGACACATCCACACTCCGGCCTGTCTGCAGCACAGCCGAGGGTAAATTCAGCACTCGGCCATTTACGTAGAGTGTCTGGATCCTTCCTTGGCAGAACAGTCTAATGAAGTACACAATTAATGGGTGACGTAGCTCAAGACCTGCCCCTGGACTTTATGCTGCCCACATATTACTCAACGTAATTAGATCTCTAAGAATCACGGCTTAAATTTTCCAGCGTAAAAAATCAGGGAGATGCATTCATAGAAGAGTGAAGCAGTCCTGAAGAAGATGCTGGTAACACCTGATGGGGTGATGAAGGGCCTTTCCCAGCCCAGATTAACTGGCATTGTTGCATCTGTTACTTCTTTTTGATCTCAGCTGAGAGGGTGTACACTATTCAAGCCTCAGCGAGCCACAGAAATTTCTCACTCAAATTTAACTGAAATTATTCTGAGTCATCATCTGAGTACAATCCTGGTACCAAAATCACACACTGCATTTTATCAGGCACTCCACCTTTCTTATTTATCACTTCTATTTAGGTAGCAATTCAAGGTTAAACATTAGGTCAAAATAAAGCTGTGCTCTGTGCTGTGCTCCAACAGTCAGTCAGCAAAGTGCTGGGCTGCAGCTTGTGCTCCAGCATTCATGGACAGAGAGCACAGCACCACTGCTACTAGCAACTGCCCAGGATCCCTGGGAATCAGCTACTGGTGGCCCACTGCTGCAGAACAACAGGGAGCAGCACTTCTGAAGGGGGGCTGTGTTAAGGGGGAAGCATTAAAAGCTCCTTTGGAGAGTACTCTCCAGCGGCTCTGCCCGCTGCCTCCCGCGGAACACTTAGCACTTTGCAGACTCTCCTCAGCACCTTTCAGCTCTCACACTCAGCCAAGTGTTACTTGGCAATAAGGAGACCTAACAGCTTTATGTACTTGAGAGCTGCTGAAAGATTTTCATATTCCTGTCAGTGAAGTTGGTGAGGAAGTAATGAAGATGGGCTATGGCACGGTGTGAGAGGTGAGGGATTTAAACCCTGCAATAGCCCCATTCACACGGGGCAGTGCTACAGGGGACAGGATGCCCAAACACACAGAAAAAGTGTATTAGCTGGTCAAACATATTCACTAGGGTAAGGTGGTGGTGTATCTCTTGCCACAGGAGAAGCAAGAGATAATCAGGGCTCATTCTGTACCAGCATGCAAGAGACAGAATAATGTCTGTCATTAATGCAGTATTTCTGATGGGAGTGTACTGTGCTGCAAAGCATCTGCTGGGGAAAAGACAGCGCAGGAGATACTGTTCTAGTTCATTTGTTATTTCCATATAAACAAAACACAACAAAATCACAGGTACATTTGAAGTCATTCTCTCCTTTTTTCCCTGTTGGATACCTTCGACTACGCTGAGCACCCAAAGCTCGCTGCAGCAAGTGTTTATCCCTTGGAACGCCATCCATCTCCAGCACCAACAGCTGTAAAGACCCCCTGGCTGCCTCTGCTGCCCTGCCTTCTGGAAAGAATAGGCAGGAAATTAGAGGAGAATTGTCTCCTGGGGCGAGGTGAGGTGCAGGTGACATGCAGTCAATCCCATGGTAACCGTGTATTTATATCATTCTTAATGGCCTTACATCATTTGAACAGAATTACTGCACAGTTTTAAGCAGGTCAAAGTGGCTTTTCTTCTAATACCATTCTTGAAAAGATGAGTCAGTAATTATCCTTCCAGAAGAGAGCAGTAACAACAGGGAAGGTTATTATTTCCATTTGTACAGAGTAAGTGCTGTACAGACAGAGGAAGACAGCCTAATGTAAGATTTATCAGGCAGGCAGAATGAGCAGGGTGCCAGAAGGACGAGGCAGTTGCAGAGATACATCTTCTTACAGTCTGTGTGTCCAAACACACAGGGAAATTCTCCCATTCTACACGCAATGAAAATGTGTCATGACAAAAGTGTGCAAAAGGCATTTCTGGCTCTATGCAGGTGTATCAAAAAAGGCTGATTCGATTGAATTTTCATTATTTCAAAGACAGAAAATTAACTCAAAACCCAGAAAATCTCCCCAAGAGTAATTATTTCTCATTGTTTTGCCAAGAAAATGGGAAAAACCATCAAGGCCAGAAGAACGTGTTGGGATGTGATCCTTTCTATTGTCCAATTACTGCAAGTATTCCCCAGCCAGGAGTTTTGGGGTGAAATTATCCCATGCACTCCTTCTTTCCCTGCCTATAATGGGAAGAAACAGACTCTTCAGACTGCCTAAACCAGAATTACCTATTCTTATTTCAGAAGCTTTATGGATAAAAAGAATAAAAGCGTTTACTTTATAGATAGTAAGTTTGTACAAGCCTAAAGCAAGTCAGTAAGAAAACAGGGCAAGCTTTTTGATAATATTGGTGAAATATTCAGCTTAACTGCATGGCCAGAGCAGCCACTTTCTGTAGTGTACATCAGCTACATAGTGAGTGTGGTAAGGCAGCAACAAGCAGGTAACAAACATTGGTATAGATAAATATTATAGTGAAGAGAAACAAGACATTCCAGTAGCAGAAAAAGAAGCCAAGGAACTGGGACAAATTCCATTATATCATAATGTGAAAGAACACAGTTAGTGTCTTTTCAGAGTCGGAGAAAACAGCAGATGTTTTCCCACAACAATTGGAAGTTGCAAACCAAGTTACAGTTAGAACACCCGAGGGAACATCTATGCTGAAAATGAATGAATGCTTGTCTTCAGCCTCAGGGCGCCAGGAAACTCTTTGCCTGCTAGAAGAGCAACAATCCATCTTGTCTCTAGTGAAAGGCGTACGCGTCAGCGTGATGTGCGTGTGCAAGGGACTGACATCAGTGAGAAGGACACACGGGGCCCTTGATAGCAGCTGTCTCAGGAGCTGAGCAAACTGCGTGCGCACCGGTGGCAGAGGCAGCTCAGTCTGGTGTCCCTGTACCTGGCCCAGGTGCACGGCTGCTAAATTCAGTCATGCCAGTAGTGCTTCCTACAGGAAACTAAGGGCTAGCTTCTCATCAGCATCACTGCAACAGTACCTATCCTGCCTTTGACCCATTGATTTAATGCATAATAAACTGAAATCACACTGAGCAGAATTCTGTCTCCTTTGAATGCAATTTTAGAAGTTGTGGACCATCTGGAGGAATAAAAGATGAGTTCAGGTCCTTGAGTTTCAGAGAAAAACCACGCCTCGTGTGTTCAACAGCAGAGCTAGAAAGAGGCAAGCAAGCAGTGTCCCCCAGTGTTCAGGAGCACAAGCACACGGGGCAGGACAGGCAGAGAAGCTCACACAGCACTCTGGCACTGAGAGTGCACCATTCCTCCTCTCCTGTAGCTGCCAGCACTGCCTTAGGAGGGAAAATAGGGCCTGGGATGGCAAGGACAGTGAATGGCACATTCTAGTGCCACTCAGAATGAAGGCTACAAATGGCAGAGCTGTCACTGCAGGTGCAGGCACTGCTACCAAGGCAGCCACAGACAGAAGTTAGAGAATTTCTTTGCATGAGAGTAGGTTCTGGTATGGTAACAGGAAGAAAATCGAAGCTTTACAGTGTCTCTGATGACACCAGTTAAGAATTTTAACTTTCATTCTACTCATACCTTATTTGTTGCTTTTCATAACTGGTTCAGGGATGCATAGCTCATGGATCCCTTCTCACTTTCACTTGTGGAACATTTCACTGTCTTCAGACAGCAAGGCTGATTTCATATTCTGTGAAGAAACCCAGTATATTTCTAAAGGTCAAAACACAGCAATTAAAGAAACATTTATCTCCATCACACACAGTCCCTGCTCTGCCAAGGAGCTGGGGACCATGTGATGGTTACTGAGATAGAAGCACATTTTACTTCTGCTTTTCAGTCATGATAGAGAGTTTAGCTTTTCTTGACAAAACTGAGCAGTTTTGTACTATTTTTTCTCTTCTCAAACGTAGGATAATGTCCCTAAAAGTGAAGTGAGAACATGAAAGCAGCTTTTGTAGCCAAAGTTCAGCCTGTTCAGCAATCAAGGAAGGCAGTCTGTGTAAGAAGCTCCTCAGTACAGGCAGCGATGCAGCAAATGGCTTTCAGACTGGCTGTCTTGCAATACTACTGCACAAAGCAATCAATTAGAAACCTCTGTCTTCTCAAGAGATAACAACGGTGCTAAAAGATTTCAGGGAAGTGGAGCCAAGATGCCTGAAGCCAAAGAAAAGTTTCCTCTCAGGAACCAGTTTGAGATAGGTTGGAGCTCATTGTAACAGAATTTGGAAGAGGCAATGACATTTTTCAAAGCAGGGAAATCCTTACTCCTTAAATTAACTGTGTTTACTTAGGAAAGAAAAGAAAAAAGAGATAAAATTAAGGATGAAGAGATGCATTTGGGAAGGTGACAGAGACCCCAGCTAAGGTCTTATGCCACCCCTGGATCCTGTGCAGTTCATTTCTGTGATCAAATGGTAAAGCTGGGCTGAACAGATCCAGCCAAGGGAGCAAGGGAAGAGGAAGAGTCAGGTGCATTTTCATCAGCAAAGTGTTCCAGATTGAGACATGTTAATTTTCCAAGTGGAGACTTCCAGTTCACCATGGTCACCTGACATCCTGGACGCAGTTTCATCTCTCCACTTACAAATCCCTTTCACGTGATACAACCAGGGCAAATGGAACAACTGTCTGTGCAGTCACATGGATGCCACAGAGCCCAGCTGTGTATTCAAGGAAGATGTTTCACTTCAAAGGGCTGGAGGGCAGGAACGACTCTGAAAAACGACAAGCAGCAACAACTGGCCAGGGGGCTGGCCTAAACACATTGCTATTTCCACACAAATACAGGGACAGGGAGAAGAGCAACTTTCACACTGCACTGTGTAAGGTGGTGATGGGCAGCTACAGAAACCTCTCTCAGCAGCACTATAAAAAGTACCACATGGGATGGATTAATAAAAGTTGGCTGATGAAATGGTGAAAGTGCAGTCAGAGGCATGAGCCATAGGCATGTCCTCTCTCCAGCTTAGTTGTGTAACTAATTAACTAATGCATTCATTAGGCTGACAGACCAGCTAGATTCTTCCTCTTATTGCTTAACAAATCATATTACTGTAATGAATCAGGTATGCTTGTTTTCAGACTAAGCTGCAATCACTGTTAAATCACGATCAAATTCAAGGCAATTACTTAAGTCCTTCCTCTGGAATTAGCAGTAGTTATCAGGATAGCTAATGTCAAGTGATCTGAGTCATTTTACCACATACTTCTTATGTTTGGCTTTGTATAATGACATAAAAATGACATTTTGACACAGTGTGAGGTAAAATTCCTTCTTTCTCAGTGCTCACTCCATTTAGGAATTCCCTCTGCGTGTTCTCCGGGCGGGTGTTTGATCCTGTTTATTCTGCAGATTCTCCTGCTGCTCAGGAGAGAATGGCACACCGTGAAAGTAGAGCAGCAATTGCAGCAAAGACTAATGATGCTCTAAAGGACTGCTCATAAACCGTATGCAAAAACTGCTCTGAAACTGGAAGAAACTAGGCTAAGTACTGATCAGCTCCCGGGGGTCTCAGACTGCCCCTTTTCCAGATACAATGCCACCAGTATTCATGAGAGGATGCACAAAGGGGCTGACAGGAGATGATTTTTTCTCATGTACCACCAGCAGACATAAACCTCGTTATGCCAGTGATATAAACAGGATAAAAAGTATCATCTTCATCACAGATCACACAAGAATTCCTCAGAACAGCATACCATCTTTTAAACCTCTGCATCTGAAAGAGAAGAAATCTAAAATCTAATGTAGAGCGAATAGAATGTCTATAAAACAACAAGTTCCTACTACGACTTAGGAGTAGAAAACCACAATCAAATACAATAAAAAGCTACAGGAAAATCAAACCATTTCACACATAAACTTACATATTCCTTACAAATGGTACTGACTTGAGCTTAGAAAGTTCAAGGGTGAAACCTACCATGTAAATTATTGTTGAAGCTTCGGAGAGGTTTGAATACATGCGCCCAAATGCCAACATGAAAGGGCATTTCAAGAATAACTGGGATTTTCTGCATGAGGGGAGGATGATCCTGGAGAAAGATCCACACTCTGAGATGATTATTATTAATTACACCCAGATTCTTTCTGTGCTTAGTGTCAGGCACATGACAGAACCAAGCAGCATCTCGCTGGAGCCCAGCAGAGTGCCCAGCACCTTGCAGCATGAACTCCTCGAAGGTTTTGTGCTTCTCCTAAGAGCCCCAATTAGGCTCCACCTTTGTGGAAAAGGAGGAATGGTAATTACAGGCAATTTTAACCTCAGCAACACACGGAGTGAGCAAACAAGCCAAACTTACTGGCTACTTCTGCAATATGAGGGAGTACAACTCAATTCGTGATTTCACGAGAACACAAGAGAACAGAAAGTGCAAAAAGCATTAAACATTCCTGCCCTAATTCAATTCAAATTCCCTTTATTTTCAAAATTTCACAGCCCCTGCAGGACTGCACTCATGACCAGGACAGCGTGGTCCCTGGGGCTCCAGTGCAGCGAGTCACGGCAGCGAGCTCAGGGAAGCAATCCCTGCAAGTCCGCCTACCCTGGAATGACCTGTGCGCACTGGTGGAGTCACTGTCACAACTTCCAAACCTTGGATTATTCAACGGCATTTACATCGGGCAGACAGGAATGATGAGTGTTCCTCATCACTAGAGGGAGCTCCTTTCCCACGTTAATTCACAAGCAGCCAAACGCAAACACTCGACAGAAAACACGGATGAGCTCTGCACACCCTGCGGGTCACGCTCTGCAGTTCACACGCTCCACCAGAGCTGGGGTTAACCTGCAGGTCCGAAGATAAAGCTGATGTTCACTAGCTTTGAAAAGAGGCTTGAAGAAGGTAAGAGCTCTGGGTTTGGGGGTTTTTATGCCTCTCACGTCTTTTCAGTTTAATTGAGCTTAGCACACCATGGCTGTTTGTGTGTGTCACAGAGCATCCTGATGTGTGCCGTGCCAGTACCACAGGGGACAACACATGTGACAAAACATAAACATCTTCCATTTGCTGTAGCTCATACTAGAAAAAGAAAGAACTTCCATAGTCAGTCCTCATTTCTCAACCTGTAGGCTACAGCCTGGCCCCAGCTGTTGTGAGGTGGGTTTCCCAGAGGACCGAGTCAGTTTGTCACCACCACACGAGGCCGACTCCACGCTGCGTGCACACGGCGTCCTCAGGATACGCTGGTGACATTCAGACAATCACTGAACTTTGCCCCAGCTCTCACCTGAATTTTCAAAGCAATGAATATGAAGTGTCCAGAAGGTTGATACAGGGTGAAAAACAGATGGAATTCCTCAGAGCCTCGCGATACAAAGTCAGGTAGCAGGGAGAATCACGCAGCATGGAATGGGAAGATTAGGGACCACACAGAGTGGTTTTTCTGGATGCTGCAGATTCTAACCCTGGCCATTTTTCATCTCGTTATAAGAAAGATCAGTAACTGGAAGATGCAATGCCTGTATCCTCCCTTTCAGTTACTTTATCAATAAAAATGTGACACTCAACAAGTTTTCTGCACCCACAGACAAGCAGATCATTTATTCAGGTTCCAGCTCACCCAAGGAAATCGAGAGGAAAGGCTGAGTTACCTCCTAACCCCTACATCTTAGAAGTGATTTTAAGATACATTGATCGTGACACACTGACCCAGACTGCAGGTTGTCCTGAGTATCAGATCTCCTGATGCTTTCTTTTACCTTCTTTACTTAACAGAGCAGCAGCCTGGCTCTGCCCGTGGTCGTGTGACACGGTGGTCACTTACTGGGGAACCTCACTCAGGTTTTGTTTGCATGGCTACACGTAACTCCTGGAAGTGCACAGCTCAGTGAAGCCCTTTCTGTCTCCCTGGTCCTGCCAAGAGCACGGGTTATACCCCTCGGGGTCGGTGGAGTTAACACATTTTTCCTCAGTTGTGCTGCTGCTCCCAGTTGGCGTGAGTGGGTTTGCAGGGCCGTGAGAGGAGAATGTGGCTGAAGGCACTGCTGCTTTTGTTCCCCTGTGGCATTCACACTGCTCACCCCATGGCAAGAGCAAAACAAAACCAATCTGTGAAGTCAATTCTTACAAAATCATCTCCACCAAATCAGAGTTGCCAGTATTGTGGAAGCTCTGAAGGCAGTCGGGGGAGTTTAGCAATATAAAAAAGTATTTGTTTTAAATGCACTCCCCTTTGTTTCAGAGAACAATGTCCATAAGGATCTCTCTTTCCTCGCCATCCCAAAGGCTCTGACAAGGGAAAGCAGCTTCTCATTGCCTCTGGGGCTCAGCGGGAGATCAGAGATGCCCAGGGGATGCTTGTCTCAAATCCCAGTGTCCCGGGGATGTCTGTGAGAACTTATGTCTCGCAGTTCCTACAGCGAAGTACAAGTGCCACAACTTCTAGCTGGACTCCCTCCACTTGGGAACCCTGAACAGAGGGTGTTGTGTGGCAGAATCCAGTATAAATAAAACTGAAGTAAGCCTGGATAGTACCAGAAATTCATTTTAAATCAACATTTTCTGTGTATTTTTTCTTTGTTTCTCTTTGTGTTTCATTTCTCCTGCAGTAGCAGATGGGAAGGTGATCTGTGCCTGATGGAGTCTCTTCTGCCCTTCTAACTGGTACCTCTTCTTCTGACCATTCTAGGAAGTGACACACAGTACAGGCATACACCTTAGGCCAGAGCTGAATCTCTTGTGAGAATGGGAAGAATGGCACCTTTTGTACCTGGATTTGCTTATTTACTGGCCTTAAGGCTCTAAACCTTCTCACAGAGCTTCCTCCAGCTGCCTTTGTGCTCTTCTGAGTCCCAAAGAGAAATGAGCATAACTCCCTGGACATCCTGCTCCCACCTCCTGTCACGGCACTATACAGAAACCTCTCTGTGACAGTGGATGCCTAAGATGCTTGGGTCCAGGTTGGATCTGGAGTCACAATTCTCACTCTTCGAAGCTTAAATTTTTCAGGTTGGCAAGTTGTTGATGGCAGCATCTACCGTGTTAAAGCATGAAATCATAACAGCAAGGAAACGGGGCCTAAAAGCCGAAGGGTTGGGGCTTGGATACCCTCAGGCTTTCACTCAGATTAAGTCTCGTCTGACAAGTTAAATCTACTGACATGATCTCTGAAACATTTTTAACAGCTGTTTGCCTCCTGTCATCTTTTCCCGACCAAAAGAGGACACGCTGTCACATCAGCATTCTTCCCAACAGAGCATCAGCTGCAAACTGCAGAAGTCAGACGACGCAACTGCAGCACCAGAGTTAAAGGGAATCAAACACCCTGCCTCTCAACAGCACCCTGAGCAGAGCAGAGCTTTGCCTGTCTCTCCAGTCACCACACAGGTAATTACTGATAATCCTGCTTGTGTCCTGCTGTCCAGTGCTGACCATCAGCTGCAGCCCACGCCACCCATCAGACATCACTCTGGTGTCTCTCCCCGAGGAGACTTTCACAGCACCACCACCACCGAGAGAACTTTTTGACACAGGTAAATATGAATTAAATGCTTTTTCAGATGCCAAGGAATCTTACAGTAACCTTGCACCCCATCAGTCAAGCAGGTAAAGGCTGATAACCCCTATGAGGCCTTATGCTCCATAACACACAGCAGCTTCTTACTGTGTGGGAGGAAGCGACCACTGGCAGAGGGGACTCAGCGCAAGCTGGACACAGAGACAACTGTCTTCGTACGGAGGGAAAAACACTCTCCCTTGTACAATCTCCCCTGACCTCTGGAGAGATGAAGTACTTGCCACTGGGATTCAGTCAGCATTTTTCTTGTCTCATCTCAACTTTATGAGCTTACACAGGCCTTCTTAATGATTCGGTGTGTTTATTATTTTTAACAAGGAATCTTATGGTCTCTCATCGACATTTAGGCCACCGTGTTACTTTTTTTACACTTTGTTATGGAAACAAGCAATTCTTTCTAATAAAACCTTGGAAATTTCTGCACGTGCTTTAGCCTAGTCATAAAAGACTGCTAAGGCACTGACAAGGACTTGCAGAGATTTGAAAGGGTGATAAAAGATTCAAAGACCCTCCATCTTTGATCTCAATGTTAAGTCAGGTTATTAAATGAAGTCTAACTTAAATGCCAAAGAGATTAAATGCTTCTTCTGGATCAAGGTTAATAAACATGGAAAACATTCTCCTAGAACTTATTTTTAAACTGTGTGGTCTATCAGAGTTAAGTAAAATTCACCCAGACTCACGATAATTGCTCTGCATCTGCAGGAATCAATAAGCACCCACTGAAGTTATCCAAATTCTCTGCAAATCATCAGTGGCTCAGAGGCCCTTTCAAGCAGTCTGTGGAACTGTTCTGGTCAAGCATTTGTCAGCCTTCAGTCAGTGTTTGCTGTAAAAATGTTGATCTTTAAGAGCTTTCAGGAGGTTTTTGATGCTTGACATCTCCACGTTTGCTCCATGTCCTTCTCCTTTGTGTATTTCTCACCTAGGAATTTAACTACAAGAACCTTTGCTGTTGCAGGAGATGTAGCACTGGACAGAGCTGTACAGATGGGAGCAGCTGGAGCTGAAAACAGCAAGAGGGGGACTCTGTGATACTAAGCATAAATCCTGAAAGAAGAAATAAATAGCACAGGCAGAATGTGTGGGAGAGAATGCTGCACGCCCATCATTTCAGGCAGAAGCCAGCTTATTTTACTCCTTATCTTTCACTCCTTATCCATTGCAACTTAATACTATATTGTCACTAGGAAGGGGGAAAGATAAAAAGCAGGCAATGCCCCTTAAGGAGAGAAATATGTCTCCAAAGCCCTTTCCCATTTTGCCAGAACAGGAGGGACCACGGTAGGGAGGGTGCCAACAGCTCAGGGTCACATGGGCACAGCGCTGTGGTGAAGGGTGGTCTTGCAAAGAAAGGAATCTCAGGTGAATTTCCATGTGGAAATGATTCAGACCTAAGGTGGGAAAGTCCAGAAGAGTAGCTGCTCCCCACTGCCTTCTTCACCTCACACTGCACAGTGAACACAGCCCTGCTCTTTCCTCAGGCACACAACGCTCACCTCTGCTGGACACAGCAGAAAGCAAAAGCACAAGCAGTTTTCAAACTGCTAAACTGAATTACATCCTGAAAACTGAACATAAAGCAAGTCTGGTGAGAATGACTCCTGCACCCCTTATACATTTTCCAGTACTCCCTCCCCACAGAGATCCCTGCTGCCAACTGCCTCCAAACAGAGGAGTAAAACTCCTCAGCCTGTCGGAGGGCTAAGACAACCCTCTCCTTCTCTCCAACAGTCTCAGCCATGCCTGGACTGCACAAACACATCCTTCAAATTGCCCAAAGCCTTCCAAAGGTGAAGGAAAACAAAACAAGCAGAGAGCAGGAGCAAGCAGGGTTATGTGCAATTGGAAAGGTAGTTACCTCTGCATTACACAGAGATCTCTAATGGCATGCAAGGCAAAATGGAAATGAGGATGGAGTAAGAAGGACCAAGCACATGGAGGGAGAAAGATGAACTCTGGTGAGCTGATGCTGCTGGAGAGACTATCAGGGAAAGGGAGGAGAAGAAAACCAGACAGTTAACAACAGAGGTGCCTGCAACCTGTAACTAGTGAAGGGACAAAAGTAACATCCCATTGCCAAATGTCAGGAGTAATTTTTATGACAAATTACTACTCACTTTTTCTCACCAAGTTCTGTGGAAGTGTGACTGAATCAGACATGATAAGAACCAAATCCAAAACCACAGGACCTGGTTCACAGGAGACTTAAAATGCAGAAGTAGCACCCGAGTTCACTTCCTGGGGTCAAAAAAACTTTCTGAAATCACGCATTAATGTTTTCAGTGGCAGTTTACACAACTGACTTAGTCAAGCAGGCCTTCTCATCCTCTAGCATCCAACCTAGCAAAGCTCTGGTGACTGCAGCCGCCACAGAGACTGGTCCTCTGACTGTACTGTTAGCCCTGTAAGTACAGTGTCCTCAAAAGCACCCGAGTCACCACACTCTGCCCAGCTCACTGCAATTATCTCTACCCCCAACCAAGGTCTACACGGTCGCCAGGTATGTTTGAATCTGCTGGAATCACAGGAATACCCTCAATTACATGACTTGTAACCTCAGAATGGATAGCTCTGGAAAATCTATTTGAGAACAACAGCTCTGCTAGCACACTACAAAGCACCTCTGGATTTCCAGAATTCTGTCTTTTAAGACTGGATGTAACACCAGCCCATCTGAGAAAACATCCTTGGGTTCCAGTCATCTTTCCTAAGGGAGAATTACCCTGATAGCCACATCCCTGTGACTCTGCTGCACACCAATTAGTATGGGACAAGTTCAAATATGCAACTTCCATCTGCAGCACCAGCCATGAAGATCTATGGTTCTGTACCCTTCCCATTACTGGATATCAAAAACGTGCAGACATGAATGCACTCGGGTCTGTAAGGCAGAGAAAGCTTTTTAATCCTCACCAGTAACTGGGAAACTGCTTCTCCAAAAGGTGATGATGGGGTCAGAGCAGCAGAGCACAAACAGAAACTGCAGCCTGTGAGCAAGGACTGGACACCATCCTTCTAAAACACCGTAGCTGTTCTTTAACAGTGCCCCACTGCCACTACACCCAACATTTCCAAGGGGGAGCAGTCCCAGGTGGGACAGCTGGATGTCTGTTTCTCTACAGGTAACAGGGAAGGCAAGAACACACTGTTAGAAACCTCTTTTATCTTCAGGAACCCATGAACATTTTGGCTACATAAGGCTATTTTCCAATAGGGAAACAGAGCAGCACTAGTCAATGTTGCTGCACTTTGAGTCATCTGTTTACAAAGGCAAGAAAAATGCTGATGACAATTGTGTGTTATTTCTGTTCTCTCATACTCTGATCAGCTTCATCCTAGATGATCTTAGATCACCCCAGACTGCACTGTGGAGAGTCTGTATCTCACAGCTATTTTTTGGTGGGATTACAGCTACCTACACCAAGGTCTACCCACCTACAAATGTGTGCGAGCTTACGCTCTAACATGCCCTTCTGATTCCCTGTCTGTGCAGAGTGACTTAAAAGGAAACCCTCTGGCTCTCTGTTACAGAGACAAGGTCAGAGTTACACCATGTACTTCTTTCTGCACCTGGCAGCTTTGCAGGAACGCGAGCCAAGCAGCGAGCGCCGACGGCTCCAGCAGCAGCTCTCCACGCGGCCATGGTCGGCACAAGGAGTGCAGTTTGCAGAGGTACCTCAAGCTGCAGTTTGACCCCTTGATGTGGCTCAAGTGAGTACTGACTTGGATTAAATATTCCATGCTGCTGCAAACTAATTCTACTTCAAACAGAGATTTCTTCAAGAATGTGCACATATGGGGGAGTTGGAGTGTAGGAGCATGTACGCAGGCTTGAAAACAGGATGACTTGACTTTACTTTTAATTCCAGCTGATCACAACTTGCCAGAAATCACTGCCCCTTAGCAGCTGTTTCAGAGTGCAGATAAAAAGGAGATGGTCATTTCAAGGCAGCCCATGTTGACAAAGCTAACTGCCAATGTTACGGGCATGACCCTTGCTGGCAGCTGCAGTGGGTGCTCAAAAATCTTGTGTGTGGCAGTAGAGGCTACCAAATTTTTCACTGATTTTGATCTTAGACTGTTTCAGGAAGTTTTTGAGGAAGGTTTGAGTTAAAGCTAAGTAAGACTTAAGGGCTGTGAAGAGAGATTGCACAGACTCACAATTCAAACAGGGGCATGTTGGCTGAATTGTTAGAGAAATGCTCACCAAAGCTGTTCACTGTGCAAACACAGTTCTAGTCTCCAGTGCTGTGAAATCACCCTTTCCTTAGCATCAAATTCTCTCACTGTTTGCAGGAAGCAGGGGGGAACCTAGAAGTTTGGGCATTTAGTGAGCTCTGCTAGTGCAAGTGCTTCTCCATCAGCCCTTCTTTTAAATGTTTCTAATGATGGGATCCATAGCCTCACATCTGTTAAGTTACAGAGGTAATTTGCACCCACTTAGAGCTCCATTTGAAGAGGTACAAAAATAGCCTGGTGACAGGAATCTGGCCCATTCCATATAATTATTATTAGAATTATAACTAGAACAATTTTTTTTAGTTTCACTAATAACATGAAAATCAGAAAGAAATGTGCCTTTGAATATTCCATGACAATCTCTTTTGTCATTAGAGATGTGAATATGGCTCCTGCAAAAGCTCTGGACACTCGTTGATACTCCTGTCCTTCCCAGCTGACCCCTTCACAAGAAAGGGAAGATTCTGGAAGAAAGCAAAACCCCCCAAGGTTGGTCCAAGTCATCTCAAGACTCAAGTTCATTGACTGTCCATTTCAGCTTTGTGCTCGATGACAGAAGCTGCACCTCTGCTCTCACTTCTCAGGGATGTCAGTATACAGCCCCTACACTTGCTCCTGCAGTTACTCCTGCAGTACACTGGCCCATAAATACCAAACATGATGGGTGCAGTAAAACATCTCCCGTTAAAAGGGAACCCAGTAACAGTCTCCAGCACAAGTAGGTCATTTGCATATGTCAATGCTAATTGGGTTACTGGATCACAGGAATAGTACTGATGCCTTTCCCTTGTTTTGCTTCCAGATAATGTCCCAGATTCTCCATTTCTGGAATCATCTAGTTTCTGTTTAGAGGAGAATTACCTTCACCAAGTTTCCACCAGCCGTGTTTATTTTGAATATAGATGTAGATGCATTCATAAAATACCCAGGGGACAACAGATCTTCTCTCCAGGGATTCCTCCACACCTCTTTTGCCACACTCCAGAACACCACTGGAATACTCTGGCAGTGGGAATGTTGCTTGGTCTGTAAAATTCACTCCAAGATTTCTGTGACAGCTCACTGTGGAAGGTAAGTGGAGAAGATGACCTGAGATTGTCCCAACAGATTCAAGTGAGCAGGAAAATGAAAGGGTTTGAAGCCAAACCATTTAGCTCATCCCTCTGCAGTTACAGCTGTCATAGTTCACATGGCAGCCTCAACTTAAATTTCTTTCAGCTTGATTTGTTCCTTATATGACAACCTACCCAATTTCACAGTCAGTACCATAATTGTATCATAACTGTCCCAAAGATTTGTGGAAAACACACTCTCTCAAATGATTTTATAAGTAATGGCATGAAATTAAAATTTTCCATGATCTTTGATTATTATTTTCAGTAAGAGTGCAACCCCCCACTACACAAATGTGGGTCCTGGGGAAAGGACATTCATTCATACAAGCTCAGTTACAGTGCTCTAGTTTTACACCCACCTTTTACCATGCCCTGAAGTTTCTTTTTTTGCTCTCCTCAGCCTCTTCTTTCAGACGTGTCTGTTTTCTGACATCCCTCTGAAAGAAGTCCTCTCTTCAGGGTACATCTGTAAAACAGTTAACAAATAACTGTTTAACAAACACTGAGATGGATTCCTGTACTTCAGTGACTGACAATTTTCTCCTCTCTGTCAAACAGTCTGTGCTTCAAGAGTGCCATCAATGCATCCTCTGAGAATAGGAAGTCAGCAAGAAAACCCATCAGGAGAAAGGACTGTCAGAGTTAAGTGTCTGCACGTAGGCTGCTGTTGGATTAGGAAGCAGAAACGCAGACTATCCTCCACACAAAGCAGTGCCTCACAGGAATCCAAGACTAAGTAAATTAGGACCTCAACTGAAAGATTTAAGCAACATCTGTGCTGTAGAAGAATGCAGACGGTGGCTAATCACAACCCTGGTCTAACTGGCATGGCAGTTACATCACAGCCAAGACCCTTGAGCCCACAGGGCCGTTTGTGGAATCTGCTGTGCTTGGCAGGGCCAGAAATACCCTGACTAAGGAGCATTCACACGCGTTACTTTCAACCGTGCGAGTATTGCTGGCGGGCAGTTGCAAGGAACACGGTTCATCTTCACAGTTCAGCGAGCACACTTGTGATTTTAAAGCATACTGTCATGCAGAGGGCTGGGTTAGTGGCTCTATCACAACCTCACTGCAGGAAAGCAGGCACACATTCGCAGAGGCCACGCAGCTTCCAACCCAGTCTTGCTGCCACCAGTACCTCAGGTAGCTCAGCTATGCCCACTTTTCATGAAGTCACAGGACAGTTGCCCCTGCATCACCTGCAAATGCACAAAGAAAACTTCTCCCTCGGCACACCTCCTCAGGAGTCAAGAGCCTCCGCCCCAGGATCCGCAGGATCAGGCTGGGGCAGTTTCCATATCCAGGAAGAGGACTGAGCCTCCTCCTGGGGAGAGCTATTAGCTCAGCTGGAGCCCTGGGGGAAGCATCCCAACCTCCCCACACGTAACTATTCAAGGCATCCAAAGCAATTTCCTTTGTTTACAATGAACAGATCTTTAGTCCTCCAAAGCAAAGGGCCTCTGGTGCTTGGCCAGAAGGCTGCCCTTACAGAAAACTCCATCCCGGGCACCTCTGGCAGGAGCAACAGGGCACATCCCAGCAGAGGCTGCTCCACAGAGGAGGAACCCTGCACTGCTGAGAGCCGCTGAAAGGAACCTGCTGCTCCCCCAGGTCAGATTCACGGCAGAAGGCAAAGGTTTCTCCTTCATCTTATGCATATTTTTGTGAATAAATCATTCCTATGTACTTCCTTCAGGTTCAGGCTGTCAATCACAGCACAATAGCAGTATGTCAAATTAATCACCACCTTTCGTATCAACCGCTTCTTTTGGGCCTTCCACAATCACCACCCCTTCTCCTGTTGTTCCATTCTCACCCCTCCTAGGAGTTCTGGCTTCACTTCTCCACACCTGACATTACATTCCAAAGTTTCAGTGAGTTAATCAAGAATCAAGCCTTTGTGGGGAAAAAAAAATAAAAATTAATCTTTGCTTCACCCTCAGAGGTACCCACTGCAGAGTGGGTGTGCATGCCTCTCTCCTGGGCCTGGAGCTACAATCAAATCCACTCTTGTTAGTGGACACTGCTAACTGTAAAATGAAGGCAGTAAGGGAATCAAAGTTAATTTAGTCCAATGAAAACAAATCCAAATTGAGAACTGCAGTATTGAACAGTATACGGGACAGTGCTGCATCCCATGGCCACTGCTACAGTGCTTCACTTAGAAAATGAAAACTTATTTCATCAAAATCCATTCTTCATAATAATAAATACATGAGACCACCAAGGCCTGTCAAACCACTCTGTTCTCTCCAAATACACCACTGCACTGCTATAAATTAATGAAAGACATTCTTTTCTTGCAGGATACCAAAAATATTCTTTTTTTTTCCCTTTGGTCGAAAGCAAATAAAATGCAACAGCTTCATCAGCCACAATTCAATAAAATGGAAGTTGGACGCATTGCACAAATCAAGATTAATTTCTCTTGCAAAGGCACAGCTGCAAATGTCCTGTCTGGACTTCTGGAAGTATGTGATGATAATTTATATACCGTTTATTGTCATCTGATTGCCGTGAGACCACATTCAGAACCCAGTTCTGTGCTGCATGCTGTGAATCACCCCACTAAACATAAACCATCTGGCTCAATAAAGGCACTTCTGTTGTAGATCACAGCCCTACCTTTCCGAGAAAGATCACTTTCCCAGCGTGCAGGGGGAACTTCCCACAGAGAACTGCCAAGGAACAATTTAATCTGACAGAATTCCATCATGGATTTAGCAAGCAATCCAAACAGAAAGCTTGCCCAGATTTAACTTTCCTTTCTGCTCATGCAGGTATAGAGATAAAACCTGGAGAGGGCATCTGAGAAAAACTGGAACTGCTAACGGAGTGAAAAATCCCATCTCTTATCCTCATGTAACTGCTAGGAGGTTTTGATGGAGATTTAATGCTTTTTAACACGACCTTAAGCTTGGGCTCAGAACAGAGAAGATTGATCAAGCTTCACAAACTTACCAAGTATGAGCTAAACACTGAGGTTTTGATAGAGTCTACAAACAAATCAGGAGTACGTCCCGCTCAGCGCACTCGGCAAAGCCGGAGCTCTTACTCCAGGGTGTAGGGAGCTGGACACTACTGGGATCTCCAGGATTTAAACGCATGAGGAGAATTTTCTGAGGAATCTTTGACAGAGCTCTCTGTTGCAATGAGCTATTGTCATCAGACTTCCATTTCTACAGGAGCCAAGCACATCCAGTGAAAAGAAAAACAACAAAGAGTGAAAGTGAAACCCATTATTAAATTATTTTTAGGTTTCTTACTACACTGTTCCTTTGAGATTCAACTCTTACTGGATTTGTGGAGAAAACTTAAAGCAAGGCCCAGCTTTAGGCCACGAACTCCTGATGCAAGTGACGTTCTGGATGTGAACTCACCTGTTGCTTTTCGAGACCTAAATGGTCAGCCTTATACAATCAATCAATGCAAAATAAATATTTATGATGCAGTTTTGAGGTGGAAGGATTGAAAGCCAGCTTTATACCTCCCGACAGAAGATGTAAGAAAACACAAACTGGAAGTGAGGGAGAGGATGGATGCTACTCCCACACCTACTGATCCTAACCCCAGTGCTGCAGGGAAATTAGCAGCATTGTGCTGAAGAGGCAAACAGAAAACTGTTCTCTCTCCTCGTTCTACTTGAGCAGGCAAATGGAGTGAAATGGCAAGGATTACTGAAAGTGTCTTCTGGCTGCTAGCTAGGAGTCTTAAACATTTTCTGCAGGATAACAGAGGTGGGACTGTCACACATTCTGATTTTATGGCATGTTTATGTGGGGACTTTTCCTTCCAGAAAATCCAGGATCTGATGTTTCACCTTTTCCAGGAACAGAACTACTCCTGATTTCAGCAGAAGAGAGCTAGTGAGAGCCCAAAGTTGGAATTTTTAAAAAGGGGTAAAAAGGAAAGAAGAGTTAACTTTAAGAAGAACACCATGATAATCCCTGCTGAACAATCTCCTCCAGCTTTTGGTGACAGGTCTGCGAGAGGCACAGAAATCCATGGGGAAAACCATGTGGCTTATGACAGACGTGTGCGGCACAGCGACGCCTGTTCTTTAATGGCAGTGAAGGGGAGTATTTCACTCAGAAGGGCTCAGGATCCCTATTTATAGTTCAAATAAAGTAGAAGCAAGCATAATGTGATGCCTCCTGAACGGCCTGCCAGTGACATCACAATGCCCCAGAATGGCTGGGGAGATCGTCCGTGGGTTCACACTGCAGTTTTTCTCCTTCCCTTCCCAAATAGACTCAGGACCTGAGGGGAAGAACGAAAGGAGAAGTGCAGTAAGCTGCTGGTCAAAAGAAAATAGTCCACAGCACCTTCAGAAAGTCAAGCTTTTTGAGGCAGGCCTCACACAGCAGCTGGCAGAAATGGCACAGACACTCTTTGTTGCACCAGTGTTACCCAGAAAACCTCCCAGCCTCTCTCCAGCTGAACACCTCGTACTGTCTTCCCGCAGCTCTGGACGGAGGCATGTCCCAGTGAAGAAACTAAGGCAAAGAATATTCCAGAATAATTGTGCTCAGCTCTACAGTGGTTCTTATGTGCAGGATGATGTCACTAACCACTTCTGCCCATGGAAAATGGCCAAGAGCTGTAAGCTGCAAAAATTGCCTGACAAATATTTTTCTTTCCTTTCTAGGTGTAAGTTTTTTTAGCAAAATTGTTCTTAAAACCCACACTGAAACATTGCTGCTTGCCAAATTTCAAATACCTATGAAGAAAATCCTTCAACATCCAGTTCATGCCAGTGCATACACTCTCTTTAAGCCCTTGAGATAAAAATAATTTTGCTTTACCGGTATATGAAACATTTATTTAAGCATTTTAAAATAGACTCTGGAGGCTATAAAATGATGGGGTTTACCTCACTTTATTTTCAGGAGTTTTTAAGAGCTTCCCTTCTGTGACACAAAGGAGCTGAAGTCCAGTTCCTTCTCAAGCTGAGAAGTCTCCAAGTAGAAGTAAGTCTCTTAAGTAACTACCAGGGGATTAGGAACTGAATTCTGACACCTGGACCCCCCTGCCTGATCCAAAGTTGCCTGGAAGTCTGTTTCCAGCCTGCTCTGGAGTTCAGGTGGGATGCCACATCCTCCTGCCCACCCCAAGGCAGCTCCATGCCCAGCTGCCAGCCATCCCTTCTGCACGGAGCAGGCCCTGGCCGGGAGCGGCGTTTGCAGGACTCATCCAAACCCACATGCCCACAACAAACCGACACAAGCTCACAGGCCACCCTCCAACTGCCAGGGAGCTGCTGCTTTCTCAGAGGTCTTCTGAGACAACACGTGTGTCACACAGTGCATTATGCAACAGAAAAATTAAACATTCAAAGGTTCCTTTTCTAGCCTGGCTGTGACTCTTAATTCATTCAGCAGCAATGATCTCTTAGGAGAGTAAATGGGTTAAAGTGATGAGGTATTTTTAATGTGTGTTGACAAAGGTCCAGAATGAATGTACGGTTACATTAGTGAAACCGGGCACCACTCTGCTCACCCCCACTAGAAATGTCTTCCTCTTTTATTATTTAAAGCCTCTATTTTTTTAACATTTTATTATGTGGAAGGAAGAAGTACATAAAATGCTAATTCACTGGGAAAACATTTCTGCATTTTCTACATAATCACACTGGAGAAGCCATGGAAGACATATTTGTTTCAATTTCATGCTCCCTTTACACTTAATCTGTACCAAATCTTTTCCCTTCTCTGTCCCTACTTTCATTCTAGGCTGCAAGGAAAAGAGGAAAGGAAAAATAACGTTCTGTCCTCCTGGTTATTGAAAGCATTAGAGGAGGACCCAGACTGGAGATCCAGCCTCAATATGCAAGTCACTACCTGTTCATGCCTCCCTCTACCCAGCTACAACGTCGAACTCCAAGCCATCTGCCAGGTAAGCATGTGCTGCACAGGAGGAGAGCAGAACTGGCAACCTGGCCCTCTGCTGTGGTACCCAGTGCCCCGGTGACCCTGCCTGGTCAGCCACTAACACAACACTCCTGGCCACGTGTTGCACACAGGGCTCTCCCAGAGGAGGCTGGAAAGGAAGAGCTTCCAGTGAATCACCAGAGTGGGTGAACTCCAGTTCCCTTCTCGCATTCCTCTGAGCTACGGGCAGAAAGCAACCTCGGTTCTGCTGCCTCCTGCTAATGAATATGAGAGCACTCTTCCACCCTTTGATTTGCAGTTGCCTTATGTCAGAGTTGATGACATTTTGACATTTCTTCACAGGCTGTGCCCTCTCTGTCTCACCAAGGGCTGTGCAACTCCACGGACACCAGGAATGAGGGAAGTGGGGCACTCTGGCTATGGCACCACAACAAGTTGCTCCAAGGCAAGCTGGGCTGTTGTCTGCTTAGTTTATGTAAAACTCTTTCATTTATGTTAAATGAAATGAGACTAATTTAGCAATGTTACAGTAACTTTTCATTTAAATCTTAATCAGCCCATTCTGAGTTTATTTTTACCTATGGATCACCATGTGAGCCCTACCCAGAGCATCAGGATACACGTAAGCCATTCACAGGGCCTTGCCCTCCACTATGTAACTGCTGATATATGCAGATACTGTAAGAGGTGGCTTTGCTCTTCAAACACCACTTTGTAATGACTGAAGTCATGAAGTGCAGATCTCCATTTGTTAAAGAAATCAATACCCTCTTAAAAAGCAGTTTGGACAGAGTATTCATTGATGTCAGTGATAAAAATCAGTGGCACCATTTTCAATCCCTGTGTTTTTAGTCCCCAGAGAGACAAGCAGACAAGTACAACCTAGAAGAAAAAGTCAGACTGTGATCTTCCTCGGTGATAAATGGCCTGTCTTCACCTAGGAGTACAAGGTCACGTGGATTTTGTATCTGGCACAGGAAGATAAGGAAGTAATGCCTTGCCAGTCCCACCGAGGAACTCGAGCGCTTTCTTATGATCAAAAGATGTTTAAAGGATCACGTAACATTTTCAGTCATCTAATGAACCCCCATCCTTGTTCAAAAACCTCTCAAAAAACCTCCTTCACTACAAGCTCCAGCTGTACTTCGAATTAATCGGGAGGCAACCGAGCGGTAACTTTGTCTGACATTTGTGGTGTAAAGGGATTTTGAGCTGACCACAGAACCTGGGCATAAGGAGGAATTCCATTTTGGTGACCTCAGCAGTTTTAAGTTGTGACACCCAACACTGCCCCAAAACTCTGTGAGGAATACAGAGACACAGTGTAATGATGATGGAAAAAGAAATGCAGGAAAAAAAGTCACACAATGGAGCCCAATGCACCTTCCAGCATCTTTCTATAATCACATCACTTTCTTGGGGAGTGGGAAGAGGCAGAGAAAACATCCCCCTTCATACAGCACAAACAGTATGATTTTTAATCATCAACCAATTTTGCCAAATGCAATGCAGAGTCTCCATCCTCTACAGCACACAAGGCACCTGACTGGCTCACCAGGACAGCTCTGTAGGCAAGCCTCTTCTGGCTTTCCCAGCTCACCTGGAGTGAAGTGCTCCAGCCCACCCAGTCTCTGCTCAAGCCCCGCACCTCTCGGAGGTCTTGCTCTAACAAGGTGATCTCAGCTGAGTGTCAAAGGCAGCACTAACACACTGTCTCCTGGCAAGCTGCTCTGAAAGCACTGCTCATGCTAAACTGACACTAACAGGCTCTAACAACTCTCCTGCCCGTGCAGGTCTGACATTATCCCAGCTCTTCCTCCTCTCAACGAGGAAGGTGAAGAATGGCCTGGGCTTAAGGCATTAGACTGATTAAAAAGTTCACAACTGTTTTGGCTTCCCACACTGCAAGACTTTGCCCAACGATCTTCTGTCAACTTCAGATTCCTTTACTGCGTAACTGGGGGATTTGTTATTTGGAGTTGTGAATAAGATAAAATGATAAATAAATGGTAACTGACAGATATTGTCGTCCATCTCTGTTTATAAGCCTAAATAGTAAACAGAAGATAACTCATTGTTCCTTCTTGTAGCCTTCACAACCCAGAATTTCCAAGCAGAAGCCCTCTAAAACAAAGCTCCTGTCACCAACCACTTTTACCCTTCTGTTGCATCAGTTTGGCTCGTTTCGTCTCCATTACTAATCAGCTCTCTTTAATTCCCATGTCTGCATACGTGCGGATGGGAGAGAGTTTGAAAGAGCAAGCACAGAGCATCCCCCCCCACAGCCCAGCCCTTCCTTGGCCTGCTCAATAACTTGATGTTAAAGAAAAGGTATCAAGCTGGGGCCTGAGTGCTGCTGACAACACCTAGAAGTGCTAGGTTCCCATTAACACCAGTGAATAGGTATTGGTTCTGTATCACTTTTCCTGTGGCCACACCACTTCACTGTTCTTGCCAGATGAGGGGGAAGAGGGGGAAGAAGTGTGACGTTCCTAAGCCTGTTTTACTGCAGAGGATGGCCCATCTACATGTATTAAACCACAAAGCTACACAAGTCATTCTGACCAGAAGGTGAATTCTTCTAGGCAGAAATTTGCTGGTCAAAGAATCCATCGGTCCTGTAACACAAACAGCCTGAACATAAACAGGCTTTACTATTACTGCTGTAGATGAAACTTTTCTCCCCTTGCAAAGGTTTGTATCATTTCACACTTACAGGAAAAGCCAATCCCACAAGTTGTTCAAATGGGATTTGGCCACAGCTGCTGTATTATAAATCTAGAAAATTAAAATGTGCAGCGAGACAGCTTGGCTAAACAACATCTGAATTTCCTTCACGTGAACCAGCTTGTATAAACATGAACAGCAGCAGCGTGGGGAACTCCTTCAGAGGATGGAAACGGATGGAAAGGGACGGCAAGGGCAAAAGGAAGTGTAGCAGTGAAGGAGGGTAAGGGGAAGGCTGAAGCAGCACCCAGGGGAGCCAGTGAGAAGTAACCAGGGAGGGAGGGAACGAACACATTCACCTCGCCAGGTTCAGTGAGATCACCCGTTGACCATAATGAGAAAAACCCACCCAGACACTGAAGGTAACAATGGAAGTGGGAAGGAAGAGAGGTGCATGATCTGGCATCATCTGTGTAACTGAGAGAGGAATTTTAACTTTACAGGCTGAGAAAAAAGTTACAGTGATTACCTTGGGGTGTTTCCAATCAATTACTGTGTTATTTAAACACAATTCTCTCTCTCAAAGGGCCGTTCCTCAATCCTGACTGAACCCTCCCATTTAAGACTGCACAGCTTTTCTGTAAGATACAGAGGAGCAACACACCAGCCAGGCATGGATACTGCTGTAAGGGACCTCTCAATGTGTTGCAGATTTTGGCTGGCACATCAGTGAACTTACCACGCACAGCACAGCCAGGAGAAATCTAAACCCAATGTAACATCTACAAAACACACACACACAAAAGAACCAAGAATCCTACATGTCTTACCTCTCACTCAATTAATCAGAGGCACATAATGAAGATACTGTGGGTCATTACAGGAAAAAAAAATATTACTCCTGATGGAAAACATGTTTTCCCCTCATACCAGCAACCAGATGGCAACTAAAAGATGAACTGTGGAAGGAAACAGGCAGGAGTTTTTCCTCCTCCACCTATTAGGTTTGCATTGCCAGTATTAGCCAGTAATCAAGGTAACCAGATTCAGATGAAGGAAAAAACATAAAAATTAAGTAATCACCAGGCCTAGAAAACCAATATACTAAGCTTCCCCATCCACCAGCAACATGGGTCCCAGTGCAGAAGGTGTTATGTGCTGCTGTTCCAAGGAATACCAGTGAGGTAGGTACCACTCTTTCTACCTGTGCAAGATGCACACAATCCAGGGAGGGAAATCCTTCAGCTTTATACCCCAGTACTAAGCCAAATCACACACAACTACTCCTAATTGAAAAAATCAGACCCAAATTCCATACTAAGAGTTGTTCAATAATCAGCACAAAAGTAACTTTTTTCTCTGCAGTCCTGTCACCCAGAAGTACCTTCTGCCCAAGAGCAGTACAACCCTGACACACAGCCAGGACGTGTCAGGCGTGCAGTGTCACCACACGCCCGTCTGCCAGGCTGCTTACTCACGCCACTGCCCCGCACGGCACAGCCCTGCTGGCTGTACAACCTTGGTGGAATGGGTCTCTTCACAACCTCCTCACCAAGAAGCAAGACTGAAGCTGTTTCACAGCCACCCAAACTGGAAGGCTCTGGGACTGGGAGCTTTCCAGCTGCAGGGGCATTCGGAAGGCACGATTTCTTGGCTCCTTGGAAGACTTGGTTTTATTTTAGCAATCTGCCTGAGATTCCTTCCTGGCATTGGTTGTACCTGCTTTTGCAAGTATAATTCCAGGATTTTCCTTTTCTTGATTTTAGATCTGGCATTTATATTCAAGTACTGCCATAACTGGTGCATGTAGCCACAAGTTTAGAAGTCAGTTGTGTGTGCATTTTCCTTCTCCACAGCGTCTCAAAGGGTTGGGAACTGACTCTCTCCAAGCATGCCTCACAATCCACATGTCTGCCTCACTTTATAGGCCTCTACCTTCCCCTAGTTATTTCATAAAACTGCCTGCCAAGTTCAAGTTTCAGGATGTAACAAGGAACACAAGACTCACTTTGAAGATAGGCTCTGCTTTCCATGATGCACCGCTCAGCCCACACTCTCCTGCTGGCACGGCACAACACTGGAGTGCCTGCATTAAATTAGGAATTCCATGGCCCACACATGAGCCACCTCTGTCTGCCAACACAGAAAACACTGCTCCACTGTGAATAACAGGGGTGATTAAATACTAGCATACTCTACAGTCAGTTTGGACACATCTTTATTCATCAGTGGCATATGCTATCAGGAAAAATAGGATATGTAAGTTTACACTAACCACATTCTTCTCCAAACTCCTGCTACTCAGCAGCCAAGTCCCATCAGAGCCATCTCCATGCTCGTCAAGGGCAGCAGGAAAAGGTCAAAGTGCAGATACCTTGAGTATGAGCTATGATTCACCTGATGGGTGAGGAGAAATAAGTCTAAACATGCTGAATTTTATTACCAAGAATGCTGCAGTTTAGCTTGGCAAAGTGTGCTGGATGACAGTAACTGTAACAGTAAGAGCAATAATCGAGTTGAGAGCAAACAGAAATGGTCGAGCTTCAATCCCATCATAGCCACACAGGACACCCCCAGCAGTAACGTGACCCCAGCCCAGGTAAGGTACACACCCCTCTGCCTTTCCTCTTCTGCCAGCTAAGTCACAGTGAGGTGAGTCTGCAATTGACACTCTCTTTTCCTCACACAGCTCTTTAGATGCCTCCTATATGCCTGATGTATTACCAATCAACCTGCAGTGCCAGCTCAGAATTACCCGGATCTGCCCTTCCAACACAGCACAGGCTGTGGCTGTATTTTAAGGAAACCCAAGAGACCACAAGCACTTAATGCCAGTCTGGAGACAGACTGCCCTCCAAACCCCAGAGTGCAAATCCCTGAGCCCACTGCAGGGTAGAAAGGTGCAGTTATCTTCTCAGGTAAAATGTGCTTGGCACAGGAACAGCATCGCTGTCCCAATGCATCTCATCTGCCCTTGCTGCAGTTTTCTTTCCCTGTTTTTTCTTCCAAGGAAGGGCCGAGATGATCTGTCAGGATTTGCTGGCTGTACAGACACCATGGACTGGTCTCTATTGTAGCAGAGCAGAAATCCAGTCTAATCCTCACTCTCCCACTGTCTCTATTATTACCACCCCCCAGCAAAGAGGACCTGAAGAGAGTTGAACTGGTCTGTACGCATTCCTAAGAAACTCTGTGTTAAGAGGGAACAAAATGAAAGACTGTCCTTTTAAAACAGAAGCACAAGGCCCCAAGCAAAAACATGCACTCAGTTAACTTGATCTGTGCATGGCAATGTGGTGAGCACAAGAAAATTCAGCACATTTCTGTGCAGCCTTGGGCTTCTGACTTCATGGAAATCCACCCCGATATATATTTTGTTTTCCTTTGAAAAACAAAGTCACCGTCAACTAAAGTGGACAAATTGGATAAATATGACTGTCCCATAGTAGCTAAAACAACTCCTGACTACCTGTTTGAAAAACAAAAATCCATCACTGTGGTGTTCACATCCATCTTGTTAATATAACTTTCTTTTCATCAGAAAGAATGAAAACAACAATGGAAGAATGGCTTATGTTAAGGTGCAAATTAATCACCAAGTAAAAGGTAATAATCCAAACAAGTTCTGCTTTTCAGACTAAACTGAGTATGAGTGATCCATACTCAGTGAGAAAATACCACTCCTGGGCTGGGTTCAACCCCAAAGCACTATTAGAACACCAGTTCTTTACATGAACAAAATTAACTTTCTGATGGAAGAAGATTTCTAGTGATGAGAATTAAAACTCCTTTGGAATCCAAAGAGGTAACAGGATGAACCAGGACCTGAATGCTTCCAGAATCCTACTGACTGCATTTGTCTTAGTCCTCCCACCCCTTCATTTTAGAAAGTTTCATCATTCCTTTCTAAAGAAGCAGGTTTGGTTTGATAGAACCTATATTCCCATAAAATGAGGCTGGGCATTCTTCAGGAACTTGGCCCACCCCAGGACACCACTGCTGCAGACGATAACCCAGCCCTGGTGCTGCTGAAGCACGCTGGTATTGACACCAGTGAAAAGGACCTGCTTTGCTGCCTTCAGTGTTCTAACAGAGAAGGATCAGAAGACCTGATAAAGACTTAAGTTTCAAACATTCAAAGCACAAAAATACTCCAGTGAGTGTATATTTCAATGCAAACTAGATTAAAATGCTGGCACTGGGAAATACTGCAAGAAGCCCATCAGAACTGGGTGTTTGTAGCACTAACATGGTTACTGATCAGGGCAAACAAATGTAAAGTACACGTGGTCTAAGAACCTGAGGTTTCCTCCCCATGTAGGGAGCTCTGAGCCCCCTCGCTGTTCCAAGGCCTGCATTCAGCACGTGGTTACAGAGCAGAGCTGCCCACTCACGGCCACGCACATTCGGAGAGCGGGAAAAGCATCTGCCTCTCTTCTGAAGGATGGCTCTGGCCAGCAACACTTCCACGCCAGCTGCAGCTGTTCTGCCTGTGCGAAGGGACGAGTAGGGTGTCGGTTACTGCCCAACAAAAGATGTCCTGTGGTGACCCTCTGCTGGGGTCTGCCATCCTGCTGCCAAACACCCGCACGCGTTCAGACACGTGCGCCAGAGTCGCGGTTGGCGACTCACAGTGATGTTGGCAGACACAAACACAAGGAGGTACCTGGTGACAAGTGATGGGAACTCTGCTTCAACCTCCACACATTGGACAGCAAGGCTGAATGACTGAGTAACAGTCTGGCTCAACATCAGGGCAATTCTGCATTAGCAAATACATTGCAGAACGTGTGGGGGGGGGATTCAGACACTGTTCAGTTTTGCTTTTTCTTCCATATTTTTGCTGTCAGTTGTGATTTGCTTCCTTTTACCTGGCTAGTAAGATTTGTCCCTTAGTTCTGTTTGAAGTAGTGTATTTATTTATTTATTTTCTTATCATAGATAACAATCTAGGTATTTTTAAGAAGTAAGACTTCATCTACTTCTGTTTATCATGAAACTCTTATCAGATGAAAACAGAAGAATTTCCACAGAGCAGAGCTGTGCCCTACACCTAGAAGAGTAGCCAGATGGAATCAACTGTTTATTTGTGATGCCAGAAAATCTGAAGAAACAAATTCAGCATTGCCTCCTCCAGGCCTTCTATACTGACAGATGTTCTTCAGTTACAGCAATAGAGATTAATCACACAAGTGAATCTTTATCTCAAGCTATTCTTTCCTGTAAAACTGTTGGAATTGCAGATATGCTGCAGGTCCCCATGTCCTTCAGCTTTTGAGGTTCCAGGTGAAATTCCAACCCTGGAGCCAGGGTCATTAGCTGTAGCAGGGTGGCCTGCTAAGGTGCACAAGTACTAGCCAGCTGCAATAAAACTGAGAGGCTGACATTATCTTCACAGCACGAAGCTACAGCCAGTTAAACTGGTACCACTGAAATTTGTTATGAGCTACTGCAACCTGAATGAAGAACCTAAGCAGTTCAAGTCAGCCCTACAAGAACTCTCATACACAGGCACTGGCAGAGTCATTCCATCACTGCCATAAGCCAAATGTGTACAAGCAACTCCAGGGCTCTTACTCTGGATTGATGATTTACTGTTACCAATTACATTAGGCATCCCCAATCATGCGAGCGGCTGGAGAGAAGTCAGTTGTGTGGGAATGAATGCAGTCTGTCGGCTTCAGTGGAGGCACGTCCACCTTGCACTAATGCTGAGTCTGACTCCAAATAAATAATGACAACCTGAGTCAGGATACAAAGCACCCAGCAGTTCCAGCTGTATTGTGGAAAACCGAATGACTCAGTTATAGCCCCTTCTGATTTCTTTCAACTCTGAGTTTTCTTGGAAGCTGAGTTTACACATCCTTTCCACAGAACTCACAGGCTGATGGCCATCCTGACTTCTCGCTGTCGTTTCATTTAGAAGGCACAGTCCACTACCCAGTAAGCCCCAAACAATCCAGTCATGTGGCGTTTGCTGCCAAGTGACATGACAGAGCTCTTCATCTGTGGACAGCTGTCCCTGTTTGAGCAGAACTGGGAGATGAACAGATTTGTGTTTCAAAGTGTTCAACCATAACAGCTTTCATGGAACATACATGGGAGAGCTGGAACAGAGAAAGTCAGCCTCTAAGGAAAGGCCTTATGGGACAAAGGCATCAGTTTGACAAAACTGAGAGTCCCTCAAAGCAGTCCCCAGTCCAATCTCTGGCACTTGCTACCAACAAGTCACCCAGTTCCTTCCTGCTCTATGAACGACAGCTCTCCAAAGTGACCAGAAAAAAAAAAAAAGAGCTTTCCTTTGCTCTCTGTACTCCCATTTCCTTAGCCACACAGTGCCTGAAACCAGCGTACTATCTGCAGAGTACTCCTCAGGACATGAACTCAGCTCAACAGCTGAGCAGGGCAGCTAGGACCACTGCCTCGGGCACTACTTCTAATGACACAAATACACTGGTCCAGACATCACTGATCCAAGAGTGGGAGAAGCAGAAGAATAATGACTGCAACGAAATCCTGGGCTCTGTGGCAGGGGGATCATAGGGTATATGGCAGGCAAAAAATGTAGTCTGGGCCTTTCTCCCAGGAAGCACAAAATTCCACGGGAGTACGCATCTCAAAAATGAAGTTCCTGTGCCCCTCTGTCTTTCATGTGACCAAGTCATAGTGGCAGTATCAAGTTTGACCATCAGCTACTGAGAAAAGGGGGTTAACCATTTACATGAACTGTGCACAATAGGCACTACAACTGTAAACAAGCTGCTGTGGTTTCTTCAGTATAAATACCATGACAAAACTGTACCAGCCGGGAGAGGAAGAGTTCCTCTGCAATGGCCAAAAGAACAGGAGGCACAGAAGGGGCAGTGAGGTTATATTGCTTACTCTAGAATGTGTACTGGCAGGGAGGGGAAGTCAGAAGAGCAGCTAGATAAGAACTCAGAAAACCTGAATAAATTAGAAATGGTCTTGTGTGGTTGACTGAACACTTAGACAAAAGCTGTCCCAGTAGAGATGCTCCACAGAAATCTTAGCTCTGGCTCCTCTCTCAGCCTTGTGATGTTAGATTACAGCCACAGGAATCATTCCAGAACTTCAGTTCTGCCTCAGCTCCCTCTTTCGGGTTTTTTTAAGAGTTACTCCTTGCATGAAGAACAGTCTCAAATTGCCTGGCACCTCCCCCTCTTTTGGCAGAGTTCAAGTAACTGCAAAATGACTTTCCCCAGTCCTAGGCCAAACTTCAGGTAGTGTAATTTTTCAGATGGAAACAGAATACTGCAGAAAAACATCATAAAGCTACATAGCAAAATGAGTAAAGCTCCTGATGGAGTCCTGTGAAGAAGAAGAATTCTGTATTTGGCCTGTCTGGAGCCATAATGACCTGTCCTTGTGGAGTGTAAGCTGTCTGCCATGCTACACTGAGAGGTAATCTCAAAAATGCTGCAAGGCCACCAGAAGAAGTTTTGGCTTTCTGTAACAGCATCAAGTGTATCTCCTTTGGCTTAAAACTTCAACCTGTTTTGAAGCCTGACTTTTGATTTTTCTGAAATCTTTGCAGTCCACACCTACAGTCAACAGTATCTGAGCAACTGTGGCTTTTACTGTGTCTTCCTCAGGTGTCTGAACTCTGCTGCTCACATGGCTGGTTAAGATTGTCACACCTATTAAACCACTGTGACAATGAAAAGGATCAACACTGATCTTACACTAAAATTGACACGAGAAAGCTTCAAATCCACTTTTGAGGAGGTGGTTAAAAATCAGTGCAGGTTAATAATGACCAGATCATCTCATTTTGGGGGCTTACTCGCTATTATTTACTCTCCTGTCAACACGGTTTATATTTAATCCTTAAGACAATTTGGAACTCTCCTTTTTAACCCACTCCCCTGCCTCCACCCCCTGCCATGAGTCTGTGATTGCTCCTGTGTTGCTACAGCCCCTGGAGCCAACTCGTGCTGTAACAGAGGTGACCGGGAGCCTGCCCCAGGAAGACAGAAGCAGTTTGTTTCCTTCAGATGTTTGCCTGGGTGCTGTGGATGCCTGACAGCTTTTTATTTTCTGTGTGGCTTGAAGCCTGTTATCAGAGCAAACAGTCCTGCTGATTTATAAAGGGATTTGGGAATTCTTTGACGGGTGCCAATACTGGCTACCATGCTTTGGATGGTTTTTTCTGTGTGCACTGTAATGCACGAGTATTTTGCTAAACTTCTGTATAATCCACTGTTTCTCTCTTTCCCCCACTGTGTCCTAAAATAACGCTTTTTACTCCTAATCCCAAGCTGGAAAAATGTGTATGGAAAAATATTATGCCGGGAAGATGTATTTAGATTGTTGGCAAAAGTGAACCATTTTAAAATAACAAGAGCAAAAGCAAAGTCCTGTGGCTTTGGGCCAGAAGAATCCCAGAGAAATAATGCTGTTCTTGGGTATGGGATGGATCTCTTCTGAACACTGGCAGAAAATTGAACTGACATGAAGCATAATTTAGCTTGAGTTCTCTTGATTAGGCATCCTGGCAGCTCCCCCTCATCTGTGAGGAATAACAATTAACTTCAGATGGAAATATGAAATCTAAATTACAGTTGCTAAACCTAAGAACAGCAAAGAGAAGATTCTATTATAATAAGCTATATTCAAATTACATCCATGACACCTCTAATGTCAGAGAGTGGGTTCATTAGGAATGGCAGAGATGTGGATAGATTGGGAAGTTTAGTATTGCTTTATATTCCTCAAACTTGGATCATGAGCAGCACAAGACTGTACCTTGTTTTCTCTCAAAGTCTACACACAGATCTTAAACAGCTTCTCAACTGCATGTGCATCTCTCCTACAGATACAACTTACAGCATGTTCCACTAAATCCTCCAAAAACTACTCCCTCATCTCCTGGAGAGACCAGAAACCGTGCTTGAAACTTCAACAGTGACATCTGGTAATGCAAGCAGCGTGGCAAGTGGGCCTGCAGCTAGCTGTGGGAGAATATGACTGGCTTTTTATTTGCAGCCTAGAGAGTACGACTCACAGAGTATGGATCGGGAGGAGATGCCAAGACATCAACATGCTGATACAAAATACTGAAGACAAAACAATCAGTCTAAGCGAAACTATTTGCAAAACATCTTTCCACTAGGAAACTCTTACTCATTCCTATCCTGAGTGTAATTACTACCTGATGTATTTTTTCCCTCAAGTTACTCACTTCAACTCACAATCAGTTTAAAAAAAAAAAAAAGCAAGGTTTACCTGTGGAAAAAGGATGAGAAAGCATGACCCCAGCCTGGCAGGTTACAGCCTTCCTCAGAAAAGTACTAACTAGAGAAAGGTGGTTTTGAAACGGCAGGATTGAGAATGCTGTAAAGCCATATACACAGAGTAAGTAGAAAAGAAGCAAAACAAGCTACCTATGCACTTAGTGAGGCTCTGCATGACCATTACTTTGCACCATTTGCTCACATAAATCAAACCCAACTTTGACAGAAATACTGCTTTAAGGTAAGAAAATCAGGAATAGTTATATTAGCCTGAGCATTTCTGAGTATTTTTCAGAGGAAGCTTTCCTGGAGTGATCAAATCCTAATTATAACAATATTCTAAACCAAGAAAAACTTTAAGGCCCATGCAGACATGCAGAAATTACATCAACACATTACTGTATTCCCTAACAATTTTCAGTAAATACTACAATTCCCAGCCCTCAGAAACAAAGAATAGATGTTACAAATTTCACACAAATTAAATTAAGTAAGTTTATTTTCTATCTTTACCCACGGTGAGAAGGAAGCAGGAATCACCATGCACAGAAAGTACATTAGTACTGGTATCCTCTACAAAACTAACAGCCAGAATTTGCTCCTATTAATGGACGTGTATGTTGGTGTGTCCCAGTTTGGGGTGATTCCAGTGACCAACTCTGCACTGCAGAACAGAGGCTGTGGCAGAAGGGGGCTCAAGGCCCCCCTGAACTCCTCAACAGAGACACAGGTCTCTCTGGAGTTACCAGGGCCTCGTCACGGCACAGCACTGGGCACCTCCTTTCTGTGATCCACTCACTTGTCTCTCTCCTGTGCTGTACTGGGCAGCCTTCGTCATCAGATACAGCACTTCACATTTGCTGCTTGCTGTTTGCTTTTGGATAGCAAGAGAAGTGGTTGACAAACCAGAAGTCTTCTTTAATTTGATTATGGCATTCCCTGGGGTTATCTCACTGAGAGAGAATAACACACTGCTGGAAGGAGCTTGGTGCTTCAGCCAGCTTCTCTCTCCGCCTGAGTCACCCTCTGATCCCCTGGGCTGCTCCACAGCTGGGTGTCAGATTATTCTGGCTGGGAGTCCCACTTGTCCAGTTGGTACCACCTGCTGTAAATTCTTCAGTCCTTCTTATCTCTGCAGCAGCCCTTGGCCTTTCGAAAGCTAATTCAGTGAACAAAGAGGAAGGGACAGTTTGTGCTTGATGTTTAAACTGCGTATTTGTTGCCCAGAAACTCTTCAGATTGATACTTTTGATTATATTTTAAGAACTCAGTGTGAGACAATGGAATATCCACTCCTGCTGCTGCTATCATTTAAAGAAGGCCAAACTCTGCCATTCAGCTGGAAGACCAGTGGAACAAATCCAGCGTAATGCCAAAGACTGCACGGGAACCACTTTACCCACGGGTGACAGAGCTACTCTGAGGTTGTGCAAGTAAGAGAATAAAAGTCCAGTGTCACTCTTCGGGCAGATAAAATACAAACTATTAGGCACAAGGCAGACTCCAGTATTCTTCTGTTTATCCCCTACTCACAGCAGCCAGCACTTCCAGAAACACGTGGCTTTGGCACGAGGAGGCCATCCGTGGAGTAACGGGGGAGGTAATCGAGATGGTAGTTACAGAAACAGCAGAACTTACACTCTTCTGTTTAAACAAGACTGACTGAAACTCACTGTAGCTTGCAAGACCTGAACGTCCCACGGGAACGACCCAATTTAAAGTCAACAAGTGCACTGGGATTGCAGCAGAGATGGGTCCGGGTCTGAGAGATGCTGATATAAATCACAGTTGAAGGAAAATTTGAATTTAGGCCTAGAGCCAAATATCACAAGTGAATCCCACTGCTAATGCAAAATTAGATCTGAGCAGGTCACATTTAGAGAAAGTTTTACACTCACTTTGCTGTACAGGTAAAATGACTCAGTTTTATTGCTGTGTGGTCTTTTTACAGGGCAGTCACTGAAGTAACAATTTTTTTATCTTTAACCTGGAAGAAAAAAATATAAGATTTTTGCTACTATGAGAAAACTGACCGTTTGTTTTCTGCCTTTCCTTTCCCTTACCTTCCACCCTGTCCAAGACACAAGTTTAAAGTATGGAGACGTGGAGTAAGGGGAGGAAAGTATTTTTGTGCTATTAGTATTTTGCCCTTCCTCTCTGGAAAGTAAACAACAGCAGCTCATACTTCTTCTCAGTTGTAAGAATAAACGAGGATTTCATAATAAAGTGGCACCAACAGATGCTCTCTGATCTCCCCAAAAGATACAGAAAAATGTAATGCTGCAGAACCTTGTAAATGGCAGAGAGGTAGGAAGGAGGAAAGCAAAAACTTCATGATTTTTTAAAACACAATTATGAAAGATCAGGAAGTAGCAGTAGCCATATATACCTACAGTGTGATGCCTGGTTAAGGTGCATTTTAATATTCATGTCTTAGCAAAGACATAACTATAAATCCCAAAGAAAACACACATCACATGGCTTAAACCAGCCATGTGTTACCAAGACAATTTTGCAAATCTAGTTCTGTCCTTTAAATTACAAAAGCTTTGAAACTTGTCCTTTCCTCTGCAAAATGAGCATTTTTCTACTTCTCATCTCCCAGTTTTGTGTGTATTTAGAAACGCCCTAGTTCAAAATCTTTCCCTGCCTCAATCGGTGGTGTCTTTAAAACTTCTTAAGGAATTTAATAGGTCTGGAAACTCTTAGTAGGCTACTAAATCCCCTATAAATCCTGGCAAATTCCCAGACTGCCCATTCTCACAGGGATACATGGCCTAATTACAGATCCATTAAATGCTGTGAGATCAAGGGTCTGCTTTAACCCTGAAATTATTTGATCCGCCTCATACTAATAGCTCAGTGAAACAGAGAAGAGTAAAAAAGGACAAAGCCATTAGGAAAATAAGTGGAAACAGGATCACAGGGTAGGTAAACTAAAAGCATGAGAAAAGTAAATGGCAGTTGAAAAGATGAAGCAGTAAGGGAGATAAAGAGGCAGGCTTACAGCTGAAGGAGAAAAGGAATAGTGCTTGCACTGTGCAAGGTGTCTCCCAGCCAAGGGTAACTACACTGAGCAGAGATGGGAAGAAGCTGATGTCTCGCCACTCTGCTGGGCAGCAAGGTGTGGGAGTCGTTCTGTCTGGGCTGTTCAGCAAAGGCCACAGCCTGGCACGGCAAGCGAGCAGCTCTCCCTGCAGATCTCCACCCGGCAGCCGCGTGATGGAGCCTTTTAAGCTGAATGCAGAGCGAGTATTTGCTTTAATTACACGTGCTTGATTGTGCTTGATTTTATGTATGCTCAGACACCTGCAGCTGTGCTTTAGGCGACTAAATGCCACATACAAGCACCTAACTAAAGGGCTCCTCAGGACAGAGACGTCCTAGGTCTTGGTCTGATTAATAGTTACCAGGCTGAAGCGAAGGCAGGACAAGTCCTCACCGAGATGAGCAATAACGATTTAGTCTCTTATTTTCAGATTCACGCATACAGAAGCTTTGCCTTTGTATATCTAAAGACAAATTAACACCAACCATTAGGAAAAACTATTGCTTTTCTCTCCCAGATCTACTATTGGATGTGACCAAAGAAGGATGGTTTGGAACGGGACAGCTCTCGCTGTTCTGACAGTCCAGACGCAGGGCTTTTTTCTCCCCATTTTCAGTACAGTACTCATGCTATGCAAGCCTTGCACTTTGTCATTTGGGATTAAGAAATGACCAAAAAGAGACATTTAAATCATGGACTTTGTTCAAATTATCTCACTGTCCAGAGACGTGGAGCCAGCTAATCTGTGACACTGAAACAGAACTTATTTGCAGTGTTTTCTTATGTCATTTGGATGGTGAACAGAAACTCCAATCTAGGGTGCAAGCAGCAAGAAAGACCAGACAAAGGGGACTATTGCTTGGCCACTATGCCAGGCAAGGTGGGATAACTTCCTGGTTTGTTAGGCTGTGGCCGATTGTTTGCCAGTGACCTACACATTACTTAGGAATACTTTTAATCTGTCACCCTAAATGTAGCCATTTCTTTTCTCTCATTCTGAATACCTTCCAGCCTTAAAAATCCTGTTGATTGTAACTGTACTCAACACTCAGAGCAAACATGGCCTTTAGTGTTTATTAGGCTTGCAGGACGTAGATGGCTTGTTGTTTTAACAGACTGTGACAAGAATCACAGCCCTAGGCATGGGATAACCTGATTAGTGGCCGTACCAGTCTTGACATTTTCCATCCTACTGAGAAAATACACACTTCAGGATCTGTTCCTCAAAGAGCTGGTTGCTCCTGAGAAAGGGCTCCTCATCTACCAACAGCCCGGTGCAGTCCCCACGCAATGCAGATTCAGCAGAACACTATCTTACACGTAGCTCCCACACAGCTCTGCTACGCCCTACTATTTATATTTCATTAATTAATGATTTGTTTGATATCCTGAACTATAACTCATGCTTAGATTTGTGCATCTGAGGTAAAGATAGAGAATGCAAGTATATAAATACAAAATAAGTCAAATCACTTTAAGCCATTTAAATAATTCACATTTTTTCTCTCACTTCTTTGCTTTTAACTTTCACACCAAGATACCTAGGGGAAGACACCTCACCTTTGGTTAAGCATTGATGAAATTCATTATGAGCCTCTAGAGAAAGCAACAAGGACCATGTCACTGCATGACCACACAATACCTCCTGTGCCCCTGCTCACACGACAGAGAGGTCAGAAACACAGAATGAGACAGGACAGGCAGCCTGATGGACACAGAGCCAGCTCTACTCCTTGCATTGCTGTTTACAACAGCACTGGTGCCCCTGGGGACTATGCAACACACCCAGTTTAAATGTTGCAGGAATCCAAAATAGCTCCCTGGTTTGTGTTTCAGTAGAAGTGATTATTTCCACAAATCTGCTCGAATTCATGAACCCTCTCTCAACAACAGGATAGGCTCTTCCCTAAACTCACTCCGTGGCTTCCTGTTCAGTCCTCTGCAGAGCTGAGGAAGGCTGCTCAAATAATTCCTGGGCAAGCCGAGTCATTTGTAGACCATCTCATAGATCCAAAAACTTGTGCTCCTGTATTTCCTGGTAACTTTAATTATCTTGTACACACACCAGGCATTACAATTTGACTTCAAACAGTGCCACAGTCCAGTACAGCCCGATTTAGCAGGATCTAGCTGCTATCATTTCGCCTGGACGACACAGAGCAGGCACATGCTTTACAAGTTCCTAATTCAGCATATTCTCCACATTCGTGGTCCTCAGGCACCTCCCTGCCCAGGGTTCTCTCTTTGGGCAGTACCTGCTGACTCACTACCGTTTCCCGTAGAAAAGCAACCCCAAATCCACACTATCTATCATCTGACCTCCACCCACCGGCCCCTTTCCCGGCAGATCACTTCCCTCCCCAGCCGTGATCTGTTTGGCAACGCTAAATTCTGTGATATAATCAAGTAGGAAATGACTGGTCCCGAGGACTACGAACAGCAGGGATGCTGACAATGCTAACAACGCACAACATTTTAACTTTTTGAGATGATTTAAGTTCTGAAAAGGAGCTCTATGTACATTTAAACGTGAACTACACTGTCAGGAAAAGGTACAAGGGGAGAAGCACTGCTGACCGCTCGGTGACTACTGACGGTGACTACCGAGGCCACCCCACCACATCCCTAGCCAAGCTCACACCAAGGGCTCCCTGAGGCACGAGCTGTCCCCTCAC
>VWZY01000041.1:101090-138126 GCA_013399075.1 Chloroceryle aenea
CCGTCAGGTCGGTACGGCGGGAGCGGAGGTGCCAGCAGCCCGCCGAGGGGCTGGCTGCTGCGATGCCTTGGGGCACTAATTCGCCGGCCTTCTGGGCGAGCCCATCTGCACTGTACGTGCTACGCCGAGTCGGAAAAAAAAACCAACAAAGTGTTCTTGTGACACGCTGCATCTTCTGAGAGCCTACACCGAGCTAAGTAAGCCAGCCACGAGTCGATTTTTAACATACACATCCCCACTAGAAAAGCCAGTAAGTACATTAACCCCCTGTGCCACCCAGACCACCATCAGAGTGATTTTCGTCTGTCTCTTGTGTCTAAGCTGCAGTCGGCAGAGTAGAGGGGATGAGAAATGTAAGAAAACTCTAATACCGAGGCTGATATCTGCTTAAGTTATTCCCATACTTTTGCTGTGCTTTCAATTAGCACATGAGGAAGCTTTTACCTGCCGTTTGTTAATGCAGAGGAGATAAGTTCTCTAAATAACCAGAAGTAAGGATTAGTCAGTGGGATGCCTTTAAACAAGAGGAACCTCCCTGCAGGAACAGAAGGATTAGCTCACTTGGAAAAACTTACTGGCCTAAGAGACATATTTGCACATGAAAGGTACCGTGTTGCTTGCTGCTCTGATGAACTGTGTATTCAGTGCTCCAAAGACACCCCGAGAGTCTGAAGATAAGCATAATTTCTTAAACTAGGCTCCAAGTACTCAATTTGGTCAATCTAAGTAACATTTTTTGCTGGTTAATACGACTGGAAGTGAGATGGGTATATTGGTTCATTTGTTTATTATCTATGAATGTCTAGCTCGCAGGTAATGTGGGGCAAATTTCTCTACATAGCTCACTCTTTTACGTGGTTCTGTGGATTTAGTCCCGTGTCTCAGAAACCACTTGCTGATTTGACCAAAAATGTACTCCTCAGAGGAAAACAGGATCTCATGCAGGCAGTTGTAGCCATCCCTAAGGGGTTGGAAGGGCAGAAGCTGGGCAGACCTTGCAGGGTTCCAGCCCCCTGAGCCACAGAGGAGCTCTGATCAGGCACTGGCAGTCACTTCATGTCTCTTGATGTCCAGGGAGGAGACAAATGGGGCGTGCAGACACACTGAAATGTTCTCATTCATTTAGAGAAACTGTTAGTGGGATGGTGTCCATGGATCCACTGAGACAGGTATTGTGTAAACACACGGGACAGAGTAAATTCTGTTTGCTTAGCTCCATGAAACAGTTACTCAGCTTCTTTATTAATAAAGGTACCCACTTCACTCAGATGTTTCTGCAGTAGAGGAGCTGGCATTCTAGGGGAGGTGGACATCAAAGAGAGGAAGAGGTTGCTGGAGACTAAGGAACAGGAATTGGGCAGAAGCAGAAGGTCTGGAGGAAGAGCAAAGACTGGCTCTCTGAAAGCGTGTAGCTGCTTGAGGAGACAAAGAGGAATACAAGCCAGCAATCCAGTTAAAACAGTTCAAACTAATGAAGCTCAAGCCTTAGACTCAAATAAATGTCTGCAGAAACTGGGAAGAGCTGGTTCCCTTCCTGCTGTTGTCTTCCCAGACAGGGTGTGATGAACACAAGCAGACTCGACTGCCCTGCCCTGCCGCATTTCTGGTGAGGGGTCTGGTGCATGGAGGTGTTTCCACTGTTCATCCCAGCAGAGCTCTGATGTTCTCCCCCACAGAACAGTATGGGCTTGTGCTCCATCTGTGGGTGTACAGATCCCCCAAGATGTTGTGACAAGAAACAAGTTGAGTTTTCATTGTGAAATGCTGAGAAATACACTGGAGTACCTACAGGAATTTGAATCTCTGTCAGCAAAGTCTGGCCCTAAAAAAGTGGGAGCAGACGAAGAGCGAGCAAAGACCCCCAGAACAGCAGTGCTGCCAAAGGTGGCCAGGTTACCTCTTAACAGCCACAGAAACACAACCTTCAAATCTGCCATTGCGTGCAAGTTCCATGAGTGAGCCCCAGTCCATTCACACTCCCCCCAGCTCTGCCCCTGCGTGTCGCAGTCCCTCCCAATTTACAGTGTTCTGGCCTCCCATGCGAGGACTGGGTCACATGTCTTTAAAAATTGCTGTGAAGATTTCACCATTTCCAGTGTGAATCTGACAGGCTCCCAGCAGAGCCTGCACAGTTTTTTTCCTCTATTTTTAGAGACAGCTGTAAAGCTGTAGTCAAGAATTGCTTACGTAATATTGTAAGAAATGACAGCAAAGCACAATGGCATATTTTGACCTTTGGCGTTAGATAAGGAATTGGCAGATTTAAGTTAATTTTTATTCAAGCAGGGAGAGTTGCTTTTTGCTTGCTTGTGAACTCCTGTACCATCACACCGTGATTAAACCCCACGGGTACGGTTCAGAGCGAGGTTTTGGTTCACTGGCCTCCCTTTCCTACATGGTGCCTCCTCGCACGAAGGCAGACCACTCTTCTGTTCCCCGTGACTGACATGTAGTGCATGGTATGTACTTGTGTGTGTGTGCCTGTGAGGGGAGAAGTTTTAGTTTAATGACTGACATGCTAGTAGCTTTGCAAACCATATGAAAACTCACCGGGAAAACATCTTCCTTACTGTGCAGCTGAGGAGCCACCCCCAGACCTACGGTCAGTGTAAGTCCTCTGGTGAATTCTCCCTTTTCCTTTTCAGACGCTGGGTTATGGGCAAGTCAGAAAGCCAGATGGATATCACTGAGATGAATACTCCAAAACCAAAGAGGAAACTGCGATGGAGCGGCCTGGAAATCGGGCTGGCCGTTGTGGTGGTTCTGCTGGCCATCGTGGCCATCACAATGATCGTCCTGTATGCAACCTATGATGGTGAGGGCACTCAAACTGTCTCTGAATGTACAAATTCATAAGAATATAGAAATATTTTTAGAAATTATGAAACTATGCTTTAAGAAATAGACTCTAGTTGTTAATATATAGTAAAACAAGAAATGTTGAAGTTGCACTAGATTAAAACAGTCTATTAGGGAAGTCTAATTGTGTGGTATAAAAGAGCTGCACTACATGAACTATGAAGAAAATAATGAGGTCAGCTCAGCAATATTTGCCTGATAACAGAAAATCTTACCTTCCTCAGCATATAAAAATGAGATGGCTAATAGCTGCTACATCAGAGCTGTATTTCCTGCGTGTGTCACCAGATGGGATGACACAATTAGCTGCAGTGCAAAGCTGCATCCACACTTACTATTGCTGGCCACTGACACCAGACTGCTCCTTTCCAGCAGGGACTCTGTAAATTCATTTGGTCATTCAAAGTTGTGGTAAACACAGAACATCTGCTTGTTCTGTTTGTAATTAATGCTCCAGTAAGGAGAAAACTCTACAAAATACAACTCCACTGAAGTAAACCGACCTACAGAGCTTCCTCCATATTCCTCAGAAACAGGAAAATCCAATTTTCCTCCTTTACAAGCTGTTGCAGCGAGGACTTAGCGAAGGCAGTCATCCTAAGAGGTGGTGTGATTCAGCAGCCACACCAAAATTCTGAACATCATTCAATACAGGGGTGAATCCCCTGGTAATTTTTTGAAATGGTAATACAGAGAAGATAAATTTCCATTCGGGTCAAGCTAGAATGTTCCTCACCCTGGAAATTAAATGCCTGGCTTCATTTAAAAGTACTTCATTTGTTTAGACTTTTTATTATAGTCTGGTTCAGTTATGGAATGGAAAAATGCCATTCTGAAATGAAAAATAAAAAGTGTTTTATTTCTAAAGTCTCAAGGGAAACCTATTTAGGTTTCTGAACCTTGTATTCTGTTTAGAAGACTACAGAGTGAATGTCTCATCATTTTCAATTAAATCCTTCAAAATATTTTTGCCACTGAGGTGTATTGCTAAATTCAGACTGACCTGGCAGCTTGCCTTCAGCCCATGATCTGTTGTTCTCCGAATTTCCTCTTTGTTATAAAAATAGTATTTTGCCCACCTCTAATTGATTGATAGAAGATTTTCCTGTGATGACTGGAAAATTTCCACATGATGAGTGACTAGCACTGAATGACCCCAGAGGGATGAAGATGATGGTATTTTTTAGAGCCTGATTCTATAAATATTCACGTGCTGAGTGTGATGTGTCCATTCATCTTTATCTCACTGTACACTGCAATTAAATGCAATTCTGAAGTGACTGCCAATTAAAATAATATTTACAGTAGGTTTATTATACTGATATTCAGTACAGAATTAATAAGATGATTGTATCCTTTCAGATGGGATTTGCAAGACATCAGACTGTATAAAGTCAGGTAAGAAAGAAAATACAGACCTTTTAAATTAATTTCTGTCGTCTTAAACAAAATTACCAGCATGTAACGTTCCCATTTGACTGCAGACAGAGGTGGCACATCGAGCATGGCATCTGCTAAGCCCAATAATTTTATTAGCGTATTTCTTCCACGAGCATAAAAAAACTTGTGATGTGATATTGCCAAATCACACAGAGCCATCGAGGTCTGGCTACTTTAAGTACCTGGAGGCTTCCATGGGGTTTAGGGTCACAGGCCCCAGGGAGACTTGCAGACATGCCAGAAACAGCTCAGAAGGGTCATTATCGTGCTTTCCTTACTTCTGTGGGATGAGAGACCCACACCTGGGTGCTGCTGGAGTCATCCACTGGTGGACTGTAATCTTCCTGGGATGAAGCTATACATTTAACATTAGTTGGAATCAGGATTCTGTACCAGTTCACCTTTAGCTGCTCCTCCCAGCCCGTGTAGGATATCGTACAGGAAAAGTCAGACAGATTGACACTGACAGAAAGCAGGAGCCATGGGCTCTGGAAGGTTCACTGCATTAGGATTAGAGAGAAGAGCCTTGCACCAAACTGACCAACACTGTGGCACAGTGGACAATTTCTCCAGTCAAGTCCAAACTTTTGCAAGAGGTAGAAGCCACTAAAAAAGAATAAAGATACCTACAGAATGTAGATTATGTTTAGGAGAGGAGCTTCAACCCAATGACCAGAAGAAAAAATGTAATGAAATATTAACTGGTTATACACAGACTAAAATATTAGTGACTGCAGGAAAGTGTTATCCAAGTTTGTGAACCCCTCTGCCGCACGTAATTCGTGCAGTTGAGCATGTTTTGAATGAACCGATGCTCTCTGCTAATGTTCCTGANGCCCTCTGCCGCGCAGCACCTGAAGACACCACATAATTCGTGCATGTTTTGAATAAACTGATGCTCTCTGCTAATGTTCCTGAGCTCAGACAGCACAGACTGATGAGGATAGGGAATCTGGATCTCTCTCAGCTCAGTTTCCCCTAGGTAAGCATATTGTGTTTCTCCTCTATCCTCCCCAGGTCACCAATTGTTCTATCAGCTTCTATTGTTTTATTAGTAAGCTATTAAAGCAACAACTGGCAATCAGGAGTACTACAATAAAATTAATCATTAAAAGTAATTGAGATAAGGCTGTACATTCTTCAGTGACAGTTAAGAAATGGAATAAACAAGTGGCAATAGGAACAAACCCAAGCCCTGGCTCATCAAAGCAACAGTGAGGACAAACAAGAAGTATACCATGTGTTATCTCTATTTGTATAGGGAAATTAACCTCTTAGAATACAAAGAACAAAATACTCATCTGTCCCACACTTGTTATTTACATAGCAAAAATGTCTCTATGTACAGCCATGAACTTAGCATAAAGCTTCTCACAACTATCATCAATAACTTAGAGGGCTTGGTTGATAAAAAAAGTTTCAAATTTCACTGATTTGACTATACCCATGGTATCAGCCAAGTGACAAAAGGTTATTTTGGGGTTCAGATGTGCAAACTACACACCTGAGGAGAGTATTCTTGAGGAGAAAACTTAATACACGTGTTTTGCATGACACCCCAAGTGAAAGAGGACAGTTCCCGTGACCGAGCTCGCTCCGTTGTGTTTGCAGGAGCTAAGTTTAAGCTTTGACACAAGCTGACTAGCTAATATTGGCCAGCCCGGCCTCTGTGGCAGAAATGCTCGGTAGGAGAGATCATTTTTGTGTGACAGTAGTAGACAAGGAAGATTGAAGAGATGCTGACTACAAACAGAGCAGCCTGACTCCACCGTTCAAGCACGGTTTGGTATTACCTAGACTGGTAATAATCTCTCATCACCCTTAGCGAGATGGGGGGATCTCCTGGGGTTTGGGTTTGGTTTGGGTTTGGTTTATTTTTTTTTTTGCAAGTGACAAGACTGGCCAGGAGCCACCTTCTGCTGGTGTCACACTTCTCTGCCCTTCCATTCCTTTTTGGCACTGCTCTGAGCAAGCCAACGTGGTGTCCAGTCCTGGCTGGACAGTCTTTGTTAGCAAGGTGATCCACGGGACAGTGCTGGCCTTTAGATGCTGCTCCAGCCTAGCAGAGAGATTCAGAAGTCTACCCTAAAACCAGAAGTCAGAAATAAGCAGCAGTCTTCCTCCTTTACAGCAAGCACATTCAGCTAGGAGAGGAATAGAGCGCGCCATTCAAAACATTGCCCTCCCGTGAGCACTACAGGACAAGCACCAGAGCCCACACGGTCCTGGCACAGTTTGGGTTGGACATGACCTCTGGAGATCACATAGTCCAACCGCCCTGCTCAAAGCAGGGACGATGAGAGAGAGTTACTCAGGATCTTGTCAGGTTTTAACTATTTCCCCGCTGGAGACTTTGCAGCTTCCCCGGCCACCCATCCCAGTGTCTGACCACCCTTACAAGTCAGAAGTGTCTTCCTAAGTTCAAAACAATTTTTTTTTTGTTTGCTTCTTCTTTCTGTGCCTATTGCCTCTTGTCCAAGTTTGCAGACAGAGGAGAAATTCCTCGCTCTAACAGAGGAGACAGCAGGCCTGGATCCTGGCTTTCTCAAGAATGGGTAGAAAGCAGTTGTCAACCTAGAAAAAACCTGACTGAATCCACATGCAGGGGACTGAATCCCAAACCGGGGGAGCCAGTGTCAGCATAAATGCTTTAGCCCGTCTATCCACCTCTCATTTCCACTAGCAAACAGATGTGGAAAATATTGAAAGTACTGGAGAAATAACTATAAATACTTGATTCACCCTGTGGGAGGGATGAACACTGGAAATCACAAGCCTCACCGTTTACTAAAAATAATGTCTGGAAAATGGGAAGGATATTCAGTATCCTGGGAAATTCAGAGGTGTCGCTCGCTCTCGCGTGACTGCTGGCATCTCTCCTTTCCACGAGACCTTGGGCCAGCACACCAGTGGTGAAAGCAGTCTAAGTGGGAGGGGAGTACAAAAGGGAAAAAGCACAGAAGGTTTATGAACTGCAGCTAAGAAACTGTCATCAAGGAAAGAGATCCCACTAGAGAATCCCACATCACGGCCTGTGACCTGTCAGGGATAGCAAGAGGCAGTATCAATTCTGGGATAAAAGGTGGAGTAGGTCTAAAAAATCAGTATAGATTCAGGAAAGCATTAATAGGAACACTTTCCTAAACAGTACAACAAAGTCATGATTTTATTGAAACAGGTTGGATTCAGGTCAGCCTAGGTCACACTTAATTACTGAAATTACATTACAGCAGATACTTAACCTCTGATGTGTCTGGTCTTTTCATCACATTTCAACACAAAGAATTGTAAGTCAGTAAAGGAAGCATCTTACATTTGATGTAAAGCTGAGCAGCCACTGGCAAGGAGTAGGAACACTGGTCATTCACCCATCAGTAAACACAGGCAGTTGACAAGTATCTAAGTTAGGGGCAGCAGAGGAACAGTCATTAGCTGTTCAGTGACTGCTGCTTTGGTCTAGAACATTCAAGCAGGTCTGAGTCTATTCCGAACCAAAGGCAACAGGATGATGCCTTCCCTCTTCAGAGAAAACACGTGTATTCATTTCTCTTCTCTAAACATTGTGTGTTTTGTCTGGTTGCAGCAGCCCGAATCCTTGAGAACATGGACACCACCGCAGAGCCCTGTCAAGACTTCTACCAGTACGCCTGCGGAGGGTGGCTCAAGAGGAACGTCATTCCAGAGACCAGCTCCCGTTATAGCAACTTTGACATTTTAAGAGACGAACTAGAAGTTGTTTTAAAAGGTCAGTGGGGTTTGTGTTTGTGGACTATATAAAGTTTCTTCTCTGGCTTACACGTTATCCTCATAAGATGTGGTTGTATAGCAGAGCTTAAAAAGCTACCAAATACTTCAGTTTCTCAGCGCTGGGTTCGGGACACATCTCCCACAAAGTGTTTGCTCGGAGAACATTGTTATGGTGTCATCTCTGACACCAGAGCAGAGCTGATGGGACCTGACCGTTCTGGCATGTGGACTCTGTGTGCTCATCTGCATACTCTAACAACTGCAATCCCTAGCGCTACCCTCGTGTGCTAACGACAGCGGCCAAGCTAGGGATGAAGGAGGAGGTCTGCCTGTGTCCAAGCCAGCTGAAATGCTGGGATTCGTTCTCTGGCAGCCCTCCGTCCTGCATGTCTGTATTCCATCAGCTAAATCCCTAAGATCAGGCAAGCAATTTTCTAGTTGGTCACATCATCCACTTACAAATACTCCTTTCTCCGCAGAATGCAATAGTGTCAAAGTGTCCATACTCCCCTTTTCTGGAAAAAAATAACACTGGAGTCACTCTACTTAGGAAGCATTCTCCAAACCACTCTCTGCAGATATCCCTCTTTCACTTTGCATATCATCTGGTTTTGCCAGGTGTGCAGTTTACGGATGCCACGGTGTTCCTCGGGCTTCAGTTTCTGTGGAGCAAAGCGACTCTAAAGTAGTAACTGGAGTAACTGTGAAGTAGTGACAGGAGTGGGCAGCCCCACGGAGAAGGGCGAGCTGGAGGCTGACTCGAGACAGGCAGGGATAGGGGCCTCACAGGCAAGGAGCTCAGTCCCACAGGACCCAAACCAGAAGAGCAGAGCAGGTCGAGTGCCAGTGACCGGGCTCAGCCCATGAGCACCAGCCAAGTCCAGAGTCATGCAGCAGGTCGCAGGCAAGGTCAGGCTCAGCAAGGTACAAGGCCAGGTCCAGCATAACTACAGGAGGATGGGCAAGGACCACAGGGAAGGAGCTGACCTGGTCTGCTGCTCCTGAGCCAACAGGCATGGGGTGCACAAGTGGAGGCACCAGATGGGGCTTCTAACAGCTCACTCTTACAGTTCAGGTGTTATCACAGAACTGCAGTGCACAGTCACACTGCTGCACCATTCCAGAGCACCCCTTGAGCACAAACAGCCACACTGAAGAGACTGCAGGTTAGCATTACAGGAAGAGACAGTGATAGGCTGGCCAGTGCCTTAGGGTACACTTAGGGCCCTGTCAGCAATTCTCTTCACAACAGCCTGGTCACCTAAAAACTGTCCCTGAAAAGTCAAGAGTGTTCTGTGTTTCACCAGCAGTGATCCACAGAGTATCTCCCTGACTCCTTTATGCTCAATACAGCCTGATGTAGTTACAAGACAGACAATCTCCAGAGCTTTCCCCCCCTCAGTTTTTGAAAGGCAGAGCTGTCCTGGAATCAGCAGGACACCGAGTACTTATTGCCCACCCTCTGGTCCTCAGGATGGTGTTCACTGTGGTTCCTCAGTACCTTTCCAATAAAGATCAGCTGTTAAGATGTACTCTCTGTTTCAGATGTCCTCGACACACCCAGCAGTAATGATATCCCAGCAGTGCAAAAGGCAAAAACTCTGTACAGATCGTGCATAAATGAAAGTAAGTTTCTCCTGGATTTACTGCCTGTAAGATACCTGTTATCCGAAGAATCCCATCTTCACAGTCACCTATACCTATATCTTCCTGGTTTCTCTGCGGAGCTTTTCCAGAAATTATGTATGAAAACTAAAATGGATCTGTCCTGTATGACAAAATAAGAATGCCAGAAGTAAATTCATCTTGTATCTCCTGGTTTACTACTTTGGGCATTTTAGGTCAGATTACATTACTCTTCGGTTACCAGCTTGTTGCTGGTATTTAACTCAAACCCTTTCAATTAAAAGTGAGTTAATGTCTCTGTAGAAATTATCAGGGATGAGGTAAAAAGTAACTGGTGGACGAGGCTTCCAGAAAGACAGGGAGAGGGGTCATTTCAAAACTGGAGCTAGATGCAGGAAAACATAGTGCTCCCTAAATCACATGGTTTTAATACTTCTAAACTATTCTTTCAAGCTCTCTGCAGAGTGAAAATACAATAGTTCTTCAACGTCATGGTCACAAGGATTTGCATATGCTGCTTGCGGTCATGACTGAAGTGTTTTTTAAGTGAAACATTAAAGCACAGCCATGTATCAGAGCATGCTCCTGTTGTGATGTGAAAACATCCTTCTCAGCTTCACTGTTCTGAACTCATTGTAATAATCTAACATATTCAAATGTCACAGTAACTTCTTTTATTTTTTCATCCAGCAACCATTGATAGCAGAGGGGGAAAGCCTTTAATCTTTTTATTGCCAGATGTATCTGACTGGCCTGTAGCAATAACTGACTGGGATTCTTTCTACGGTAAGATATTCTGTGTTCATCTCCTTTCCAGTTAAAATTTCTCTATTACTGTATTCTTCACTGCTTACCAAAAATGGACACTGAGCATCCCTTTCATTTGCTTAGGTACTGCTTGGACAGCTGAGACAGCTATTGCCCAGCTGAACTCCAGATATGGAAAAAAGGTCCTTATTAACTTTTTTGTTGGCACAGATGACAAAAATTCCACAGCACATATAATTCATGTAAGTCTCCCTGGGTGGCGTTGCCTTGTCGATCATCAAAGTGCAGCATAACAGTGTGAGGCGTAGACATGGTGTTAACCAGGAGAAACATCAGTGATTTGAATTTTACCAGAGTCAGTCGCAGCTGAGTATGTGAATCTCTGCAGTTTTCAAACTTACATTATCAGTTTCCAATGCACTGTCTGCTCTCAGAGCTAACATCTTTATTCAGTGCGCTCACGCCGTTATTCTCACCTCGTCAGGGATCGCGGGCAGAAAGCTCTGCCCCTGAAAACCTGGGCTACGGTCCCAGTGGCAGGAAGCCCACGAAGGGGGTTGTGTTTTCACAAGGTATTCAGATGGCAAAGTGCTGAGGGGACCTGCAGTCAGCTGGCACAGACAGGAAAGTGGCTGAGGACATTGCTGAAGGAGTATGTGGAGAGTGCCCTGCCTGTCAGGGGGAAGATGATCTCTGAGAACCAGAGCCAGAGGAAGGCAGTGTTACTGTGGTGAATCTTCACCAGCTGCTCCCGAGACACAACGGCTACAAGAGCAAAGGTCTAATCTCTCCCCTCAGTGGGCAGATAGATCCTCGACTATTTTGCACGTATGAATTGCAAAGATACAGTAAAAGACTAAAGAGAAAGACAAAAAGTGTAAGGAGACTGGAAAGAACTACAGGAGGGTAGCGGGATGAGAGAAGAGAACTTGGCAAGGGTGGAGCGTCAGCGCCCTGTAGCTGACGAAGGATACAGGGATACAGTAGGATGTCCTGTACAGGGATACAGTAGGATGCTGTGTGTGTTCTGAAGCAGTGTCATTTTTGTTTCATGTGTAGATTGATCAGCCTAGCCTCGGCCTGCCTTCTCGGGACTACTACGAGTGCACTGGTGCATACAAAGAGGTAAGATGAAGCCGACCCATCGCCGACTACAGTTTAGAAGTTTTAGCCTGTTTTCAGGGCAGACAGGTCCTCAAGAGTCAGGACAGGCAAAGAGCAGGAACAGTCCTTCTCCAGTCTGAAGGGAAGAGGACACAGAGAAAGGAGATAAAGGGCAAGTCGAATTAAATGAGCTAAGAGTGGAAGAGAGTTTAGCAAGCATCCTGAAGATGAGGTGTTACAATTTTACACCACAGAAGTTAGTGACCTCCTTTGATTCTTCTGGCAGCAGCAGGAGCCAGGGGTTTTGTCTAGGCTCCAGCTGCCCCTAGGGACCAATCATGTCTGCCCTGGAGGAGAAGACTGCACATTCCTCTGGCATCACTTCATCCCAGGCATCCCAACCTGCCTCCCTTCCTGGGTCCCCCTTTGTCCTCTTCCATTCTTGTAATCACTCAACACACACGTGGAGGAAAAGCAGCTTTTCCACACAATTCCTGTATAATGATGCAAGTCAGAAAAGGAACAGCTACTTTACTTTTTTAAGACTTTCTGGAAGGAAATAGACTTGAAACTATTTAGCTTTGTTACACAGCTTCTGCCAGGCTCAGCCACGAGGCACCTCACAAGCACCAAAGCTGTATTAAGATAGAAGATGAGTGCTTATGGCTCACCCTGTTCTGTCACAGCAAAAAGGCTGCCATTTCAGGTTGAGTGGCACTGACTGGCAAGTGCTGCAGGAGTCAGTGGAGTCTGGAGGACTACTCATGTCACTGGCAGGCTTAGACAGAAAAAAAGAGCCACTGAGAACCAAAGGCACCACAGTCAACTGCTGAACAGAAACGCAGCAGCTGAAGTATGTGATATCATAAATATGGCTTCAGATACCTGCAATGTCATCTGGTCTTTAATTGATGTTTAGTTACTATTCATAAGGATTATCCTTAACCAGTTGGCACTGACACTGTGTATCCTTCATTGCTAATCTTGGATGTGCTTTAAGTCCTTCAGAGCTGGATATGTGTATTTGCTGAAGTCATGCAGCTGGAACTGCTACCACAGTAACCTTTAATTAGCCAGTTTTCCTCTGTGTAATTAAATGCAGAAGCAGACAGAAATCATACCAAACATTTGGGGTCTGTAGGTAATTTGCTGACACACTAACAGTTCCTACTGTGATAGTGATTACATTTAATTACAGATCACATCCTAGTTACCTATTAACTGTTTGGTTCCACTATTATCACACATTATGGCCTCAAGGAGCTGGTTTGTGCATCACAGCTTGTTCCCCTCCTTGTATTACACTGACTGCAGCCCTAAAAGACAACTCCTGTTCTAACCTCTGACCTACCCCAAGTGTCCTGCCACTGCCATCGCTGGGAAGCAGAGGAGGAAGTGGTTTTAAAAAGCAGAGATTTATCGCTGAAGGGCAGACTCCTGGTGTTCTCAGAAGCCTGAATACTTCAAATGAGAGATGCTTCTCCTTTCAGTCCCTGCCCTCTGGGAGCAGCCTTTCCTTGTCTCCCTTTCCTGCTGTGTCATTCTCCTCTTTGAGCCCTAGGCAGCAAACAAGGTACCCGCACTTTAACCTCTGGCTTTGTCAGGCCTTCCCACCCTGAGTACTGGAGAGCAAGATACCACTGCAGTCTTTTTCTCTTGTAAGATATATGCCTCTTCTGCTCATACAGTCTGACTTCTAAGGTCCCACTAAACAAATGAACGTGTTTTTAGACAGACCATCTGAAACAAACAGAGCTCTGTTACCCCACCATACGATCACCTGCGCTGCAGGCACAAAGCCCAGTCCACAGATTGGTTCCTGAAGATCTCTGTTGACTTACTGGCTTGGTGTAAGAGCTGCACTGAATGGTTACAAATGGCAGTTGGGAATTTAAGGGTGGTATTTGGCATGGCCGGTGTGCGCTCTCTTCTGTGACAACCTGTAGCTGTCAGTGGTTTCATGGGCTTTTTTCTTTCTGGTGAAAGAATCGATCCCGATTTAAAGTAACGCCAGGAGTTCAGTTGGTCAGGATTCAGTGAGCCCCCATCTGTCTGAGGTCTGCTGTCAGTACTTTCCTGAGCTGCTTGCTCCCCTGTTAGAGCACAGCTCTGGAGGCTGGCAGGGATGGATGGCAAGGGAGCGGTTACCAGGACAGCCGTATAAATATCACACTCATTCAGGGGCTGCATCCTACTGCCTTAGTGCTGAACGCACCAAAACATTTCTCTTAGTGAAGCTGATGGCACACACACCTTATTAATCCTAGGTTTTACCACTGCTTTAGTAGGTTATGCTATTTTCCACAAAAATTAGATAGCTGATCTAACATTGTGTGCGTTTTTATTTGTATTTTTACTTGCATTTTACAAGCATACTGCAAACAGAATTTCTGTTGATATCCAAATGAACGTGGCTTATCAAAGAGCAATTAGGATAATATTAAGTTCCATAAAATGAGACCTGTAGTTATTCGACAGTGTAACTTCTAAGGGCATACACTTCCATACCTCTGTTCTTACCCTCGGCGAGCTGAGTGCTCACTGGGTAGTTTATCTAGGTAAAGCAGCAAGATGATTTCTAGATGTTCCGAGCAGCAGCAGAGAAGGTAAACTGCTTCGGGGAGTCATTTCCCACAATGCTAATTCAAACCAGGCCATCAGCATTTCTCTCAGTTTGATGTTTCTGGGAACATTGCTCTTTGGAAGTGGTATTTTTAGAAGCTGTAATTAAAGCGAGCTTGAAAAAACACGGGTGATGGCTTAAATACAGACTTACAAATGTCTCATTTTAAATAACGAAAACACACTGCAGGAGTTGAGGCTGCTCAGCTTTGAACGGGGCTACAAACATCCAGCGATTTTCCATGACAGAATTTTCACAATTAATTTTGATTTGTGATCTAATGGTATTCCAGAGTAAGCTTCCATTAAACTCTTCTAAGAAAGGGATGAAGAACTGTAGTTCACAAAACTAGAGGTGAACTCCTAACAATAATCAAGGTGTGCTATACTTGGAGAAGATTTGTCTTTTCAATGTTTGTGTTTTTTCCCGCAGGCATGTTCTGCCTACGTTGATTTCATGATTTCTGTAGCTAAACTAATCCTACAAGAAAGAAATATTTCTCTCAGCGAGACTGAGATTTCTGCTCAGATGAGAAGAGTTATGGAGCTGGAGAAGGAGATTGCCAATGTAAGAAAAAGATTTAAGTATCCTAAGTAACTGACTTTTTTCTCCCTACCTAAGGAAGCTAACTGTAAACTGAGCTACTTGCTCACGTTACTTTGTGGGACCAGAACTGTACGGGGCCTGGAAGAGCGAAGGGGAACACCTAACGAGAAAGACATGCCTTCTAAGGAGCAAGGGAAAATATTTGAGTTAGCTCTTTTCCAAAGAGCAAAATGTTTTCCCCTAATCTATTCACAGAAGCCCTTCCAGAGAAGAAAGGGAGAGTGAGAGACAAACTTGGTTTCTGTTTAGTTTGTTTTAAAAAGCGAGTTTTGGGAGATGCTTCTGGGCCTCTTCTCCCTCCGTCCCGTTTTCCCCGGGGGCTGTTTGGTTCTGGGAGCAGTGGGTTCCCAGCCCTTGCCCTGCTGTGCCACACAAAGTAATGTTTGTCCTGCACCAGCCGCTCCACAATGCTGATTGTTCCAAGGGCATTTTAATCAAACACTGTTCTCCAGTAAAGTATGCCTTGGAGAAACAGCTAGAATTTGAACTTGCATGAAAAAAAAACAAATGGAAATTCAAGCATTCATGAGCAAAGCCATGGCTTATGTTTATTAAGCATTTCAGAAGGGCCTGGAGCTGAGGATGGCTGTAAAACAAGCTAAACACACACTTTCTAGATTCAGCTCTTCTCCAAGTTACACCGATAGTAAGGGCACATGTTTGGCTGAGCTAGACCTCCCCCCTCCCCCATCTGTATAAACTAAAACCATCTGAGTTTGGCTTTCTTCACGTTTTCCTGAGAAATTCACCTCTGGGCTTAGATCAGAGATGGAAATTCATTACAAGGAAAGGAGTCCACTGGAGAAGGATTTAAAGGGAAGTCCAGAATGAAACCACAACTGAAATTTCTCTCCAGCAGTTGCAGTTGGTGGTGGGTAAGCAGCCACTGCCTCGGTGCTCTGTCCCCACCACAGCACCCTCTAATCGACAAATACATCCCCTATATTCCCATCTTCCCTTCTCCAAGATTCTGCACCTTGCATCATCCCATCAATATCACGAGCACGTTGTTGGGTGGAGCGTGTGCTGGTAACGGTGTCTGCCCCGTGCCTGGAGTGCTGTGGGTCTGTGTTCCAGCCAGTGCTCCAGCAGGGCCTGAGCTGCTGATGCTCCAACACGAAACAAATCCGAGAAGCTCCATTTTACTGTCAGTTATTGAGTTCATTTAATGGTTTTATACTTTTTATCTATAAAATGCTGTCCCTGTTTACAGGTACTTTACAGCTAAGGCAGATTTATAGTTCCATATTAAGCCAGGAATATTCCTTTCTTTTCTTTTCACTTCCACTTACAAAAACACCTGTGAACTGACTCAGGGTACTTAGTAACTTTCTCATTATTAACTTTGATAGGCAACAACAAAATCTGAAGACAGAAATGATCCACTTCTGCTGTACAATAAAATGACCTTGGCACAACTCCAGAACAACTTCTCCCTGGAAATCAATCACAAGGTGAGTGATCGATAATCCAGTAACCTCTATTTTATGACAGAACAATAAAGCCTGATCATATTTCTTTTAAAGACATTTCTTTCTTGAGCTGGGACGCAGCTGAATAGAACAGGATACCCAACAGTGCACACTGTCTTACCCAAACATCTGATGGCATTAAGCTGTACTGCTTCTCCTGACCTGGAGGCCGACCTTGCCCTCTGCTTCAGCGTAGTTAGAAAAGGACAAAAGAGAAAAGTACAGCAAGGCTGAGCTACCCTCGTGGATTGAGGATGGCAATTCTTGCAAAACTTGCACATAGGTAACCCTTGCTCAGATCAGGAGAGCATCCTTGGCAGAGTGCAAATACATTCCCTTCCTAGAGCTACCCCAGCAGCTCCGGAGGGCCCAGGACAGAAGTTAAGACTGCACCCACCAGCTGTTGCAAACCTGTTGTAGTGTGACCGCTCAGGCCCTCTCTGTTTACCCAGAGCTGCTGATCCAGAACAGAAAAGTCCTGTTTTTCCAGCGTTCCCTCAGTAAGATGGGCTCCCAAAGCAAGCAGAAAGGAGCCCGGGAAGTCACGACTATGAATGGGGAAATTCCTCCCCCTGGAGCTCCCCCGGGCTGGTTCAGCTCGGCCTTCTCTCTCTTGTGGGGCCAGGAGCCCTTTGTGCAGTATAACCTGTAAATCACGGGGCCACAAAGTCCGGCTAAGAGTAGCCAAAGATGTGATAAGGCAGGCGTGCCTCCTCAGCAGCCTCGTGCCTTACTGGACCTGCAGGGCTTCTATCATAACCGGCTCTGCCCCGGTGCCCTGCACGACAGGCGAGCGGGTTGACCGACGTGGCACTGGGGGCTGGCTGGTGGGAGGGTGGTACCGAGTCTTGGGAGGCCACGGAGGTGCCATGAAATGCTCTTGTTCCTACCACAGCTTCATAATGACTGCTATTACTGACTCGAAGTTTTTCAACTTTAAATTATATGACAGTTCACTCCTGCCTAGCTTAATTTGTTTCGTAATTTGCCTTCTCCCGCAGGTCTTAGTTGAACAGTTACCATTAGAGTCATAATGTCAGAAACTAACTTCTCTTCTCACAGAATGGTACTGCCCTGCTTATTTTTAGTTCCTGGGGAGTGCTGCAGATCAGCAATAATCATCTGCTCTAAACTTATCCAGAAGTGCTCAAAAGACACACGATGGGAGTTGGTAGCGTTGTTGTAACAGTCTAAGGATAGAACAGTAATTATTCCTAAGATTAGCTTGAAGTTTGCTTCTCTCTCAACCTGAAGTGATTCTATTCCTGAAAGCTTATCTGCTGTCCTCAGCTACTTCAGTGTGTCTGATGGAAGACTTTATCTCTTCCAATGAAGCTTTCCTCAAGTGCACTGCAAATCTTCCTGCCCCGCGGGTACGCAGACGTACCGCGCTGAAAATCGGGCGGCTAGTCGTGCTGGGATTGAAGATACTCTCCAAATACAACAAAAAGGCACTGAAAATTTTACTTAATCTACCATTCCTGCTTTCCCAGGCTAAAAGGAAGGGGTCAGAGCATGCTTAATTGTGTTAGCCTGAAATCAAAACGATGTCTCAAGCCTTCCTGCTAAATAACCACCCAAATTCAATAGGATTTTAGAGCGCAGAGGATGGAAGTGATCTCAGACACGACTCCATTTACAGGTAGGGCAGCCCTCAGGAAAACTAGAGGTGGAGCATTTGTGTCATGCAAACATTAAAACTGGAAAAAAACCAAAGATATTAAATGCCTTTTCTTTATGTTTTAACCATATAATGATGCACATTGATTCTCCAGGTATTCAACTGGTCAAAATTCATAAATAGCATCATGTCAACTGTCCAGATCAAGGTAGAGGACACCGAGCACGTCATCGTTTACGATCCGGAATACCTTATCAAGCTGAAGTCTATCCTTAATAAATACACTCCCAGGTAGGTAGGGTAGGTATTTCTGTCATTTGATTCCAAATAACCTTTAAAAGCCTACAAACGTTACCAGCTTATCCCTGTTCTTCCCTTAAACAGAGACCTTCAGAATTACATGGCCTGGCGATTCGTAATGGATCTCGTCAACAGCCTGAGCCGTAACTACAAGGACACGAGGAACGCTTTTCGCAAGGTGCAGTAACTAATCTCTCCTTAAGTTTAAAGATGACTTTCATCAGCCATAGAAGAGATTTTTTTATGTACTTGTAGTATATAAAAATGCAACGTATTTTGAATTTTGCTGGATGCGTTTGCTGAAGGCTACACAAAACCCACACGATACACGCTTGACAGCTGGAGTGGATTTGAGCAGCACTGTTCTGGTGCCTGGTCCCCCTGCTTTTCTGAGTCTCAATTAATCCCCATTTTGCTAACAGAACTGTCCTTTATTTGCATATGATTACTCGACAGCTCTGACCGATTTCTTACAAACTCTTCAGCATCCAACGTAATAGATCCAAAGTCAAACATTAGGGGCCCCATCTCATTTTGCAATCATTTGGTAGAACTTCCTACTTTGTCAGTTTGCTGAACTCCATTAAAAACAGGTTAAGGCCATTCTGCTACACGTTCAGTGATGTCAGTAACAGTAGAAATACTTTAACACACCTATGCAGATTTTTAAGGAGATAAATTTGCAGCCTAATCACACTGGCCCTGCCAGAGCTGAAGAGTGATGCAGACCCTGGAACGGTGACAGCTCTGTGGCGGGGTATTCCTCGTTAACCTCTCCCAGTTGTAGCTTTTGGAGCAGGACTTTTTCCACCTACCTTTCATGTTTTGAAAGGATAAAGAATATTGCTGATGGTTCTCCTATCTCCTCAGCCTGTGAGGACGTTCCCATCCCAGTGAGCCCACCTAACTGCCATACACACACACGTGAACTGAATGCCTGTATGTAAGGTTGACAAGGCTCCCGGGAAACATGTCCACCCCTTCTACCCAATGGTTGTGTTCCACAGGCACTTTACGGCACGACATCGGAAACTGCTGTGTGGCGTCGCTGCGCGAACTACGTCAACGGCAACATGGAGAACGCGGTGGGACGGCTATACGTAGAGGAAGCATTTGCTGGAGACAGCAAACATGTGGTAAAGCTCTTAACACACTTGGCCTGGGTGCTGTCTACACATCACTTAACTGTCAAGCTCTCTACAGAGCTCTGGTGACACTGTTCTATGAACCTTTTTAACATAGCTAGCAGGTCAACCTTCAGCTTTGCCTCTCAGTCAGTTACCAGTGAGGAGGACTGACACAAACAGCACACGCTCAGCCAGCTACTGCAGGGAGAGCAAGAAACAAACCGTGGCTGTGGATGCACAACTGCATCACTTTGTAACGCTGGTGTTTTCTCCAGGTTGAGGAAATGATTGCAGATATACGCGATGTTTTCATAAAAACCTTAGATGAGCTTACCTGGATGGATGCAGAAACCAAAAAGAAAGCAGAACAAAAAGTAAGTGAAATCTTGGTCATGGGGTGTGTCTTTATAAAAATCAGTATTTGGCTATCAGAAGAAACTGAGTAAGGCTTGAGTTAAACAAAACAAAACAAAACCAAACCACAAACTTTGTTCAGGACTGCCAAAATCTGGGACTGTTAGAGAAGTTATTCCACTCCACTGTAGATGGGGGAGCTCGTTAAAGAAATACAGATACAGAACCACACTGGACACATTTCTGGAAGTGCGTGCGAGTGTTTTCCTATAATGTACTGGAGCTAAAAATGCTCAGTTATTACCTTTAATTCTACTTTAGATGCTGTAAAATGTCAGATATTTCAGGATTTCTACTATTTATTTCAACAAGCCTTCCAACCCCAAAGCATAGCTGAAGTATGCTTGGCTGTCTGAGCACATTGCTTTAATTTTACTCCCAAAGGAAGGACCAGAACGTACTTTGTTGTTGTAATTAAGCAAAGCTTTGCAGTGCTTTCAATGAATAAAAAATGTAAACAAACCCTCCATAAAACGATCATCCTGGGTGTTTGCAGTTGCCTCCATATTGCATTTATTCTGTAACGTACGGCTGGATTTACCGCGGGTGACAAACGGTGTTGTCCCTAGGCCACAGCAATCAGGGAGAGGATCGGCTACCCCGACGAGATCGTGACTGACGACAGCAAGCTGAACAGCGAGTACCAGGAGGTACGTACCTGCAATAGGCTCGTAACAGAAAAGGCTCTGAAGGGGAGAAAATGATGAATTTGCCTCCCTAGCCAAGCCAAACATCGGCAGGGCTGTGGAGTAACTGTCCTGGGCTCAGCTGAGCAGGCGTAGGTGTTAAAAGTTGGGTAGTACAGCCGACCAGTAGAGACCACAGTAAGCATCTGATGGGATTTCAAGGGAGTGTGTCAATTCTAGAGGAGCTACACCAGAATAAAACAGCCAGGGATGGTCACTATACACCTATGTTCCAGCAGAACACGTCGTAGAAGTCAGAGTTTTAAAATCTGAAAAATATAGACACACAACCTGTTTGAAACACCATTTGAGCCTCCTTTCTGTGTTTTTTCTAAGGTGGAACTGCAGCTTACCAAGCTGGTAGCTACTGGTTTCAAATGGGCAACTGCTAGAAGTTAGGGTCAGAACCAACCAATGCTGACCTCCACTCAAAATACACATAGATGTAAAAAGAGGGAATAAGTATCTCTGGGAAAAAAACCTACACAGCAGCTAAAACATATTCAGCTACAGTATGAACTCTGTGATGTAGCAGAGAACTGCAAACCAAGCTCTAACTGTAGGTCCAAAAATACTCCTAAGAATGAGTTGCTTAGCTCACCACGCTTGAGACTGCATTTTCTGGATCTACATGTCTTTTATTGCAAATCAGTAACACCACCACTAAGGACTTTTCCCTCTTTCTTTTTAGTTGATCTACAAAGAAGAAGAATACTTTGAAAACATTATTCAAAATTTAGTATTTACCCAGAAGAAAAGGCTGAAAAAGCTTAGAGAGAAGGTGGACAAAGAGGAGTAAGTATTTAAAAATCCTGCATATAGCCTTTCATCCAGGAGGAAACTTTGGGGGGTAAGCAGTGATAATTTAATGACCTTCCTTCTGCACTTTTTCCTCCATGAAGAGTGCAGCTAAGGGGGCACTGTTTGGTTCTCAAAGGCTGGACCTACACAAGCAAGTAGGGCAAAGAAACTGTGAGATGGTGGAGGAGGTTAAGTATGCTGGAATGGGTCTAGCCTGGTGCCTTAGTTCCCAGAGTGGATTAAGTGGACTCCTGGAGAGCAGCTTTTTAATTAAGTTCATCTGCAAGACACCATTAAGAACTGAATTCTAACATTTATTCTTCTGTTGTTACCAGGTGGATAAGTGGAGCTGCTGTGGTCAATGCTTTTTATTCGGCGAGTAGAAATCAGATAGGTAAGGTTTGCAACTTACTAACTGGGCACAGATTTAATAGCCAAGTTATTTGTATCTAGATGTATGCATTTTGAAAATCAGGAAGTTAAACAATATTATCAGAGCTTGACAAGGGCCTCAGCACAGCAATATCCGAGGGTCATTGATAGTGTTTTCACCTCCTCGTGTTTCCTGTGTGCAGAGCAAGGACCTGGCCAGGAAAACAGCCGCAGCGTGGAGTGGCCACGAGTTTAACGGCCAAGTAAACTTGGTGGCTTCAGCCTTTTCTCTGTTGTTAGCTGAACAAGTTGTCCAGTACTGCTTTTACCTGAAGGAAACACTGACTTAAAGAAATTCAGAGAGCTTCATGCAGCTCCTGTTCCTTAGAGCCCCTTCACAAACCCAGCCTGTTCTCAGTTTCTGTGTCCTTGTTTCCAGCCCTTTCTCCTACGGATCCCGTGCTCAGACCACAGGCTCCAGGGATCAGCTTCACATAAGCTGAGCTGAGAAACCTGTCCCATGCTGCATGGGACCAGAACTCATGGGGTCACTGCTGCTCCAGAGCTGCTTTAAGTCCCCATCAGACAATTCCTACCTGGCTGCCACCACCTTCCCTACATCACAATAATTATGGCAACTGGAACAAAACATTTGTTGCTGAATGAAACCAGCACTTCCCAAAAGACAAAGTTTACTCAGAAAGTCTCTTCCCGGCTACCTTACCTATGGCACTTCAAGATCTAATTCTGAAGCACAACATAGAAGAGCTCCACACCAGTGTGACCCTAGTCCCATTTAAACTGCAAGACTTGATAGTTTGCCAACTTAAGTACCAAGCCCCAGCATACGTTTTTATATACAGTGTAAGGAAAGTCTAAGGAATTCTGAAGCAGCCTTAATTGCTGCTCTTAAGATTTAAAGCCTGCCACGTGCTTCAGGTTCACTGTTTGAGGTGTCCTTTAATTCTTCATCTTTTGTGTTGGAAAAATGAAAATAGAGACACGTGGTAGATTAAAGCAAGGGAAAAAAAATCAAAAGAGAGAAAACTTTGATACAGTTGAATAGTTTTGGTAAGGCTTTTGGGTATAAACATTTCTAATGGCAGCCTACCCAAAGCACCCAGAGTTAAAAATAACTTATAAGAGAGAGCATTAAAATGCTCTCAAAGAAATAATAATAATAAAAAATCCATTATAGCTGAGGATTAGAACTGCATGGACACACTGAGGCATCTCATCTTGTGAGCCACAGCAGCACTCTTCACAGTGGTGCAGTCTTAACAAGAGTCACACAGCATTTTGGAACATTAATTATGCCTCACAATATTCGTCATACCCATTCCCCAACTATTGTTATTATGCACGTTTCATAAATTTCATTGTCCTTTCCAAGCCATCAGTGGATGCCAAGCCAGCTACGATCCACATGGAACAAGTCTCTCAAAAAAATGAGAAAACCTTCTCCTGCAGGGCTCTGCACAGAAATGAAACAGTATTATTTCTTGTTTATTTTATGAAGGCTTCTAAAGAAAGTACTTGGTGGAGACCTTTTCATTGCCAGGGATGAAATTGCCATTCTAATGGAAGAAATCAGCCAACTAAGCCAGGATTTCCCAAAGGATTTTTCCTTCTTAATTACATCTGTCCCCACTGAAGAACTGAAGATGAAAAAAAGATCCTGCCCTCCCCCATTTCCAGGTTTTGCTGAGTCAGGCAGTCAGTTGAGCAGACTTCTGCAGTGTGACCCTGGCTTGTCCTGCTGGTTGTCCCTGTCTTTGCACAGCCTGCACCTTCCACCTCCCCGAGCACTGCTCTGGGCACTGGGTGCCTGCAGCACTGCCAGCCTCAGCACCCTGCAGGGTGGAGAGGAGAAAACTCCTATTGGTGCCATCCTGAACGGACAAGAGGATGCAGCCCACTACACACAGGGCTGTTTGGGTAGGAATTCAGCAGCTACAGCACTCACCTATTTTTAGGTCTAATGTCCCAGGCAAAAACTTGTGCCAGGACTCAGGAACTCCTCCCGATAACCCGAACCGTGCTGGCTTTGCAGTGGGTTCAGGGGTAGAATGTGCACGAAGCATTGTGAAATCCACGGGGGGCTTCCTAGAGCCACAACTGTTGACTTCAGTGACCTGCAGGGCCTGGGTAAGGGGGTAAAGGCAGGTGAGCCCTTAGCTCATCACTGAACAGTTAGCACAAAGCCCTGCTCGGGCGGCTGTGTTTAAAATCGCTCCGGCCAGCGATGGGGAGAGAAGGGAAGGGAGCTGGGAGACTGAAACTGGTGACTGGCAGTTAATACCAGCATAAATTCTTACCTCACCCTTCAGCTATGGCATGCCCCAGGGTAATTAAAGCAGGCTGATCTCTGGAGTGGTGGCTGGGTTAGCTCACTATTATGCTTTTTCTTCCAAAAACCCTCTTTAGAGGAGTTCCATGCACAACATCCAGGAAGTTTAGAGCTCCATTAGTACATTTTAATCTGGTCTGATTGTCACTGTTCCACCAGCAGCACTGATGCTAAGGAAGCCACTCAACCTCGGACATGAGTGGGCTGCTGTGAGGAAGGTTTGCCCTTCCCTGCCCAGCTCTCAGTGCAGCAGCTGCTGGGACAGAAGGCAGCACTCCGCACTGGACAGCAGCAGCAGGGGGGTTCTAACCTGCATGTTATTTTTCAGTTTCCCCCACGGTTCTTGCTCCTCTTGAAACAAAATGCTAGAACTACAGTGGGTTAATGCTGGAATGCCAGGAGTATCAGTTTTCTTTCTTCAGTTGTGTGAAAACTGTCATCTGACTCCTTTTTTTGTTCAAGTTTTGTAGAGCTACCTACATACATCTCATTCCCAGGGGGAATTAATACTTTATCTGCCTGCAACAGGCTGCAGAATAGGGAAGAGGCCTGCATGAGACAGAACGTGTAACAGAATGCTTTACAGAGTTGGGTTTTTAATTCTTCAGTTATAAAAAGATCACAATTGCAGGGTCCTGCTGATCTGCTCCTACTGTTCTACTCCAGCACCCCAGCTTGGTTCACTTACTTGGGTTGAAGCCCCTAACAACGGTCTGTTCACACTGTGCACGTAGGCCAACAGAGGCAGGGCCTTGACTGTGTTGTGGGGTTTCTTTGCAGTCTTCCCCGCTGGCATTCTGCAGCCCCCCTTCTTCAGTGCATCCCAGCCCAAGTCTCTGAATTACGGTGGCATCGGCATGGTCATCGGTCACGAAATCACACACGGCTTTGATGACAACGGTAAGGCACCGAGTTTCTAGTTACAAAAGTCACAATGCACAGAATGTTTTACATGCTTTAGTGCTTAATCATTCCAGGCAGCAGATTCTACGAAGCTTCCATAATAAGACAAAGTCTGGATTTCTGAGGCTTTACAGTATTGTTCCCCATGATGATCTCCACAAGCACGATCCAAAGAATCCCACAGACAGTCCTGTAGCTGCAAGGCTGCCAGCCCAGGGTGTGGGTCTGTGGCACACAAGGGCTTTTAAAATAGTTGTTGGTCACTTGCTTTTTCTAAAGGCTACGTCAAAACCCCTCCTGAACTACAGATAACACAGGGTGTGCCACTGGGCTGGCTCAGGGGTGAGCTCAAGGCTCTGGCTGTCAGCCCTGCTGCCCAGCCACACTGTGCCTATCTGCACCTGAGCTATGATCAATCACAGGCTGGAGCCATGCCAGACTTCCTAAGAGAGCCTTAATCAAATTTTGGGATTCAGTTTGAATGTGTTTGTTTTTCTCCTCCACTGAAATACAGCCCTGAGAGAGGAGAAAGAAAAAAAAAGCAAAGAAAAGCAGTGAACACATCACCTGTTTGCCTCATTACCGTGGTATTTTTCATGAGTGAGGATACTCACTTGCTACCCTTGGTACTGCATCAAAAACCTCTCCTTCTCTTTACATAATTCTGTTAACAGGCAGAAATTTTAATGAGAATGGAGACCTTGTAGACTGGTGGACTGAACAATCAGCACGGAATTTTAAGGATCTATCCCAGTGTATGGTGTACCAGTATGGGAACTTCTCATGGGACCTCGCAGGGGGACAGCACGTATGTCATCCTTGTAACTACCAGTGTGATGTTTAATGAGCAAGCACAAAATCTTATGTCCTAATGGGTGCCTTCCATGTGTCCTGCCACCAAGGAGCTACCTAATGTACAGGCAACAGATTTGCTGATGCTCGTTAACTGATAATTTCAGCTACTGGAGTTTGTAACTTAACTGGTTTTGTAGACTATCGAGACTGTTTCTGCCCTCTTCCTCTAACTGGAACTGCAGTTAGAAGCTGAGGGTTAAAGACAAGGAGAAAATAGGAAGAAGGAATGAACAGTGACTAAGCATCAGAAGATCTGGGTAGAAGAGCTAGGAGAGCCTGGAAGGCAGGCTGGGAGGGAGGAGGAGGAGGGAAAGCAACAGGATCCACATGGATTTTGAGACAAGCAATGTTATTATGTTATTTAAACATAATTTTCTTCTACAACTTCAGATTTGAAGGGAATTCTTGCCTTGAAAAAGTTTAACATTACAGGTCCTTGATACCCTGTTCTTCTCAGTAAGCTGTGCTTTTCCATTTTACAGCTGAGTGGAATCAACACACTAGGAGAAAACATTGCTGACAACGGGGGTATCAGACAAGCGTACAAGGTAAGAAGCATCTGTTTTCCTATTTTAGCTGGAGACATCAAAGATTAAGAAAATTCATTTCAGAGCCTTTGAAGAAGAAACATTGTTTGTGTGTTTGGGCCAGGCCCACAGCTCCTGTGTCACCGAGGCACGGCCTGCATCGATTGACCAGCTGCTGCATTTCTTTCATCCAGTTACTTATTTCCTGCTGCATACGATCTGTTCCTAGTGCTCTCTTTTTCATCTGACCCCTGTCTTTTTTATTATTATTCTCCTATTGTGAATAGGGAATTTGTAGAATGAAAACATTTAATGAATCACACTTGGACCGCCACCTAACTAAACGGATGAATCAGAGCAGATGTTTGCCTCTGTCTTCACCAGCTTTTGTATGCCAGGAAGGAGGGGCAGAAGGACTGTCTTCTAAGCTCTACCCCTAACAGTCCCTGCCTGCATGGAACACTATCCACTGCTCCAAAACTGCTCCAAATACTGTCTTCTTCAGGTGACCTGGGTCCCCTGCACAGCTATCCAAAGATGTCGGTGACATCTGGACTCCTAAGCCTTGATGGGAGCTTGTCTGCTCTTTGGCTTTCCCTTCATTCTCTTCCTGAAGGAGATGCTTAACTCCTTGGGCTGGCCAAGGTTGAGACAAAGTAGAAGCAGCAGAGGTCTTCACTTTGTGCATGCTGTCTGGGAGGTGAGAAGCAAATCAGCTTCTCTATGAACTATTCTTGTTACCTACAAATGGGATGGCTGCAGACCTTAACAACGTGATCCTGCCCTGAACACCTTGTTCTACAGCAGACACTCAACACCTGACAGCTGGAGTCATTCCTCAGCAAAGTGCCCCTGGGATGCCTGGGCCAACTCACACTTCTCAAAGCCACCATCACAGCTTCTGCAAAAAAAAAAAGCCACCAGTGACACTGACCTCACTAGAAACAGACATGTCTGAGGGCAAATCCAGTTAGTAATGAGAGTTTAAAGAACGAACTGGAAGCCTAAAAGTGTGACCCACTAGATCAGACTGATCTTCAATTACTAGAACATTTAAGGAAACCACCAGTACAAAGCCATGGAAGGGGATACTCTTTCTGAGGAACAGGAGTAGCCAGGGAAAAATAAGGTCAGAAGTATTACAAAAAAAGACTTAGATATTTATAATTACTATGACATCATATAAACAGTAAAAAAAGGTCCAGAAGGAATCTTGAGAAGTCATCTAGTGCACCCCCCTTGCCTCCTAGCAGGCAGAATCAACCGTTCCTGGATGATCTGAACGTGCCCTAATTGAAGTTCCACCTCCTCCTCGCTGCAGCTCGAGTGGCATCGTGTCTTTGCTTCCACCCGTGGACACAGAGCAATCTGCTCCTTTCTCTCCTGCAACCTTTTATGTATTTGAAGACCGTTACATTCTGAAAGGCCCAGGCTTCTCCTCTTTAGACTAAACAAACCCAGTTCTTTCCATCTTTCCTCACAGGTCATGTTTGCTAGACCTCTGCTCATTCTTGCTGCTTTCTTCTGGACTCTTTCCAGTTGGTCCACATCTTTCTTGACGTGCAGTGCCCAAAGCTGGACAGAGTGCTCCAGCTGAGAGCTGGCCAGTGCCAAGTAGAGTAGAAGGATTATTTCATGTATCTTCTTATATAAGGGACTCCTGTTCATACACCCCAGCATGACACTCGCCTGTTCTGCAGTACTGTGGCACTCTGGCTCTTGTTCACCCACAGAAGCTTCTGGAGTCTTTTCAGGGGACCTGTTAACTGCTCATCCCTCAACTCACACTTGTGCAGTAGCTTGGCACTGACTTCAGTCACAACGTTTCTCCAAACTGCCAGCATCTTTCTATCAGTATTGATACACCAACACCACTTTGACACACAGTCATAAGCAATGTGAAAGCAGCTGGTGTTACTGGGGAAAGCTTTTAAAGTCTTCTGCAATTCACTCAGACAAAAAGCACACCAAAAAAAACAGAAAAAAACCACATAATGAAAACTCTCCTTTTTTTTACCCCCCCATGACTCAATTCTAACGTAAAGAAGAAGAAAGGGGAAAGATGAACAAAGGGGGGAAGAATGAACCCTGACTGTGTTGGAAATGGTTTGTGCCTCCTGGAGCAGAGGCAGGCTGGGGTGCCCAGCAGTCACTCAGCCAGGGATCCTGCACAGGGAATCCCCAAACCACGTGAGACCCCCCAGCTTAGGGACTGCCCCGTAGCAAGCAGCACAGCGGCCGGTTTTGCCGTGCAAGGTTCATCCTGAGAGTAAGTGCCTGACCCCAGAGCCTGCTGCTGCCAGCGAGTCTGTGCACAGACTGCTCTGAACCCCCACAGCTCAGAGGCTGGCTCAGCACAGAGCTTGCTGGTGCCTCACCACACCTGCTGCTCAGCTGAGGCACAGAATCTCCCAGTCGTTTCCATTCCAGAACGTATTCTGCTGGTTTGACACAGCACCTCATTCATTAACTCTGCAAGGATTTGCTGGGTAAATATGCACAGTCCAATGGAACTCAATACATTAAATTATTATACAGCTTGCTGAAGAGTAGTAGTAAATCTCTGTAGCTACTGTATTTCAGAATACTACTGTTCTCCTTTGCATTCTTCATTTCTTTCCCTGTGAAAAGTTGCATACTTAGGCAAAAATCCTTGTTATCTGGGTGTACACATCTCCCTGAAATGAGTCCTTGAGCCTTGACTTCTTTTTGCTATGATAAATTGCTTCTTTAAGCCCATTTCTCTCATTTATTCCAGTATAAGTCAAGCAGCATCACTGGCAGGACCCATGTGTGAGAAAACTGTCTTGATTCAGTCATGCCCCTGGTATCAGTACTGAGAAATGGCCCTGTCAAGGTGGCCTATGGCAAGGAGGGTGGCCAGGGCTGTCCGTAATTAATTATGTCAAAGAATCCTTGTTCCTCCTTGTCGTCATTTCATTTTGACAGTCTGGGCTGGAAGCTGTAATGTTTCTACTCAATTCACTCTGCAGGCCTATGAAAACTTTGTGAAAAAGCACGGAAAAGAAAAACTTCTTCCTGGTCTTGAAATGAACCATAAACAGCTGTTCTTTCTGAACTTCGCACAGGTACAGCAAAGTCTTGTCAGGTAATTCTACCCTCCCTCAATAAATGAGTTCAGGCACCAGTAAGCCTGGGAGGCAGTCTCTTGTGCCCAGATCCTTTGCCTGAGGATACCAGCACACTTCCTCAACAAAATACAGGGTTTTACATTCCAATGTGAAATCTATTCTCACGACATGAAGCATTTCATAGTGAGATGAGAGCTGGTCTCTTCCTGGCTAATCTTAGGGCTGACACCCGCTTTTCTCCGTCACGTGTGTAGGTATGGTGTGGAACATACAGACCGGAATATGCCGTGAACTCCATCAAAACCGACGTGCACAGCCCAGGCAAATTCAGGTCAGTGTGCACTGGGATCTCGAGCAGGGCTCCTGGGTGCAGCGCGGCCGTCAGCTGTGGCTCTCGAGGGCTCCACACAAAGGGTGCCAGGGTAGATCTGGGCACGTACCCATGTAGAGTCTTTGCCTTTTAACAAGTCAGAGCAACCTAGTCATCAGTAGTGTGATGATGGTTTTGGTCTAGTAAGTCTGTTTGATCAGATGCCATGAGATCAAGTAGTAATGCAGACAGACATGGCCCCACCTCTGAGCTCCTAAAGGCCGTGCCATCCCCGAGACTCACACACACAGCAGCCAGTTTCTCTCCCCATACAACTCAGTATGTTAACTCCAGGATCTTCCTTCCACGGCTTCTCACTGAGGAATTATTTTGCTTATCCCACACACTCAAATATTTACTGAAAGCAGTGACTGTTCCTTCAATTGCCACTTGACTGGCATTTCCCTGTGGGTGGTTTGTGTCCTATCTGCAGATCTCTCCCGGAGGCAGTTTATGCACCAAGTCCTCCCATCAGCCAGTTGGGTCACAGTGCTAAGGAGGCTCTGCAGTGGTTCCTCTGCACTGGGCCTCCTCGTTGCATATCTAATTTGTATGAGTCACCATCCCTTTGAGGTTCACTAGTTCAGTATCTTTGTGTAATTGAATTTGTGTTATCTTTATATATTACATCATGTATTGTGCTGTTTCTGCACCACTATGAAAGCCTATAAATTTTCTACAGAATTATCCAAGTATTAACAAGAAACCACACTAACATTTTTAGAATGTGAAGTCATTTTAAGGATGAGACCCCCCCTAAAAGCTCTAAAGTGGAAAACATTTTGGTCTATGACACACACCCACAGAATGACTGCCTAATGACACGCGATTAAAATGTCACCACGGCTCCCAGTGTGCCTCTTTCTTTAATTATTTGGGAGGTGGCTGTGGTTTTTGTGCTGTTGGTTGAACCCGTGCTACACTGCCTGCAGGCTGTTTCTCCTTACGAGTCGGACAGGCACCTCTCCACAGAAATTTTTAGTTGCCTAGTATAATTTTAGTTTACGGGCTAACAACTCTGAGTGCTGGGCAGGTACAATCTGTTGTCTGCTACAAAAACAAGAAGTTAACAGAGAGATGCCTCAGAGCAGGTAATCCTTGAAGGCAGGTGAATGACAGTCTGTGTCTGAGGGTTAAGTGCAACCTTCAAGCAGTGAGTGCAGCAACAGGTCGAGCCCTGCGGCTCCAGGGGTACCAGGGAGGACGGCAGGATTCTTGGTACACAAGAGAGGTTACAAAACGTGGGTTGCCTTGTTTGTTTTGGACAAAGGCAAGTAATGACAAGATGATGTTATTCTGTTTCAAAGGGTCATAGGGTCACTGCAAAACTCTCCGGAGTTCTCCGAAGCCTTTTCGTGCACCGAGACAAACTACATGGATCCTGCGAAGAAGTGCCGGGTTTGGTGATGGAACCACAGACCCTGCATCCCGAGAAGCTTTCCAGAAAGAGACACGTTTCCAACTCATTTCAGGAAGAGGAGGGAAGAAAACTGAGGGGGAATATTCTAGAGTAGTCACTGCAATTCTTAGCAAACAGGCAAAACCAACCCCAACCAGAGCTGAAAACATCAAATAAAGGACTGATGCCAGTGCAGCCATCAGCTGCTCGAGCTGCTCAGCTGCTTTTCCCCTCCCTGAACCCTGTGGAGTCGAAATCCCCTGACAGTGCACAGTAACACTTCACTTGTACTTAATCCTCTTCCCCACGGCCAGTGGAGGTTTGGCTGATTTAACACATTCACTCCCCTGGCCGGTGAATGCCTGTTTCTGATCACGCAGAGGAAGGAGCTATTAAGTAACACACACTTTTAGACATCATAACACGGTAATGAGACAACAGTTTATATCCTAAGTGTCAGACTTTGCACCCTCTGGCTGTTATGATAAATCTGTTCCACCAAATGTTTTCATTTGTACTTGAAACAATTTATACAAGAGGAGTCCAAAGACCTGCTGTACTTAACTAACTTCTCACTAATTAGTCCAGTGTGTATCATCTGAAGTCACTATTTACAACAGTTTACTCACCACCTTCCAGCCAATCTGAAACTGTAGGTAATTTATTAATTTTTGAACATATAATCTGTAAGATTGTGATCAAAGACCCTTTCACAGTTTTCTAAGCTTTTTCTTGCTTTCTCTAAAGTTGGTCTTTTTTAAAGTTTCTAGTAATGTATAAATCATAGTTTTTATATTTAAATCTGAGCTACACTTTTGACTTGAAGTATTGTAATATATTTTATCAGTGGCTGCATAGAACTGGGAACTTGGAGTAAAGCATGGTATCAGACAGCAGGACAAAGTCTGCAAACTTGAGCTCTCCAGCAGAGTACACCAGTATTCAAGTTTTCAGGCTGACTTTCTCAGTGTTTCGGGTCTGATCCTGCACATAATTTGTACATGTTCTGCCCAATGTCAGGCCTCTCACATCAGTAAAGCTGCACAGCTGACTGCAAGAATCAGAAGGAGCTTTAAGATGGTAAAAGGCTTTAAATCTGCAGTGAAATGTACTAAACATCCTCATGCAGATTGCAAAGGAACTTACTGCTTTGTGTATCAAAGCAAACAGACTTCCAAACGAAGTACCAGATACCTCGGATGGCTGCTGCGATAGGTATTTAAAAACCTATGTTCCTTTTAGCTTCCGAGTCTGTCATCTGATAAAAACCTTTTGATAATAAACTGAAATTATGAGCCATATGCAATGCGTGGTCTTTATGGGAAACAGGAAAGCATGAGGAAAAAAAAAACCCAAACTCTCTGCAAATAGACTTCTGTACTCGCCCCTGAGCACCACAGCAACCATACCAACTGGCAAGAGGAGAATTCAAACCGTTTTGTTCTAGTTTAAAAGCAGATGTCAGTAAGTTATTTAGTATCGAAGGGCATCACACCAAAATCTCCTGCAGAAAACCTCCTCTTCCCAGGCTCTTCCCCAACAGTGTGATAAAGCGAGCAGAACATCAAATCCTTTTCATGACCCCCCAGCTGGAAGAGTCAGGCTTAATGCGAGAGCATTAGTGCCCAGGAGAAGGTCATCTCTACCCCGGCACAGTCAGCAGGAAGGCTGCCCCTGGGGAGAGCACCCAGCAACGCTCTGGCCAGAGCTCCAACAGATACTCCTTAAGGAAACAACATAGTGACACATTTGACAGCTGGCTTTAGACACATCCCCAAACCCAGCTTTTGTGTTCATCAGTTACGAGACTCTCTCTCCCACACCTCCACTTCATCTGTGCTTCCTGCCCTGCCATGGATTTTATGACAGTCCAGCTGTAACAATGAGCTGGAGCTTGGAAAGGAGCGTGTGAAATACAAAGTGAATGCAATGCATACGACCAGAGGAACAGGCAAAGTTTCACTGGGCATTGCTGAAAGGGACAGAAACCCCATGCAATGAAAGCAGGCTCTCAGGTGAACAGACACCCAGAAAACCTACAAACACTCCAGGATGTGACATGAGTGAGTGAGAAAGGTCTGAAGAAAAAGGTCCTGGTCAATATAGTAAAACAGTCAAGCTGTTTGTCAAAGTCAGGTCTACACGTGTCCGTGCATCTGTATCACGCCCAAACCCACCTCACACTGCCCCCCTAGATCCCCTGGCTTTACTCGGGGCTAGAGCTGCTGAATCCAAACCGTGTGGGTAGCTGTGACTGCTGAGAAGCCCTAGTGGGAAATGGCCATGCACCAGAACCAGGAGAAAACAAAGAAACCACCTGCAGTGCAGATCTCAGTGCTCCCAGTACCAGTCCTGGGGCCAGGTACGTCGTACACGACCTTTCACTGGCTTGTTCTTCTCCAGCAGTCACCTGGCACATCAGCCAAGTGCAGGACACTTGTATCAGCATGTAACAGAAAAGTAAAATGGAAAACACATGTCTTTGAAACCAAATTTAACCAGTGGCAATTAGGATTTCCTCACTCATGCAAAGTGAAATTCAGGGCTTCCTAAAACAAACGTAGCACTCATCACTCAGACATGAGATACCCGACATTAAACCAGTGGTGACAGTCAGAATATTCCTTCCATCACAGCTTGCAAACTCATTAGCGCCAGGGAGGATTTTCCCTCTCAGAGCACCAATATGTCAGGGAAGTATTTATAGATGGGAGTGTTTACCAAACCCCTCAAAACCAACAAGACTGGAGTGCACTCCCTCGGTGCACTAACACAGACACAGTGTTGCTAAAGTGTTGGCATTTACCGTAACTTTTACCTGCCTTGGCTCCCTTGCCCAAGAAAAAGTGTTGCTGTTCTACTGAAAAGATGCCTAGGAACGAGTTGGCATAAACACCAGAGACAGGAAGAACTTGGGACAACGCAGAGAAAAATATTACTTAGTGCTCTGTGATGTGTGCATTGGTGTGTGTTTGTTAATGTTCCAAATGAGAGTCAAATAAAGCCAAAAAGAGAAAAAACCCTATCAACATCACTTCAATGGAAGAGGAGAGTACTCCACACCTATGAGAAAGAGAAACGTTAGCACCTGATGAGGATTTAAGCTGATCTTGCTTTGGGGATGAACACAGGCTATCTGCTCCTTGTTAGAGTCCTCCTCTTCCCTCAGCCTTGATCATTTTATACGTGGTCTTTATTTTCCAGCTACTTAAGTCACCTTCCTCCTGTATTCTCTTAGGGAGATCAGCTCCTTGCAAATAACCACACAACCACATAGTCCACCTGCCGTGGTTTTCCTCAGCTCTGCTGTATTCTCCTTGACACACATACACAGAGGTCACCCAAGTAGCCCCGAAAGCTGCGGCTGCAAATCCTGCCCACCCTTCTGACAGCTCTGCTGCTCTGGGCAAGGCATCAACCACCAGGGGAAAGGCTGGAGGGAGCACCATGACTTTCTCCTGGTACATTTCACATCTCTTCAGTTTGGCTGAAATGAATGCCACCTCAGCTTTTTGCTTTATCCCAGTCACTTTGTTAACACCACTGAATGTACAGAAAAAAAAACCACATTTATTTAACAGCTTTCTCTGATCTACTTCAGTGCAAGAAAGCACAGAGTTGAACTGCAAAGTGTAATAAACAGTGAGACTGAGATGCAGCAGGATCCAGTGGGCAAACAGCTGCATTTTTTCATGCTTCTGGGAAAAAAAAACAACCCACACACCGAATTTTCACTAAGAACAATGTATCCTAAACCACTTGGACTATCACCGTCAGCTTCTGCAACGTCTGCGAGTCAGTCACTGCTGTTCTGCAGATGCCTTCTGACTGCTTCAGTCGACTGAACTCGACCTGCCGTAGCACCAGGCTGACAAAACTTTAGGGACTACATAAAATAAACATAAATACTGACATCGGTCAGTTAATTGACAGTGCATTAACATAATCCACAACCATCACTAAATAATTCAGGGCAGCACTGCCAAGATGCTGTGATTCAGCCAAACAGCTTCACTGCCACTGCCCGAGACTGGCCACGCGCTCGCCGAGGCCAGCGCCGCTCTCCCACGAGGCTCTGCTGGCAGCACTGCCTTTCAATTAACTCCAAAACATCAAGGACTTGGTCTCTCCATCTTCTCTAATGTCCAGGAGAAAATCACAATACAGACACGGGTAAGATCGGGCTCGTACTGTGTCTGGAGGAGCCATAATGGACTCACACATCTTGCAGAACATCGTTAAGAGCTTTATACCCCAATGGCTAATGAGCCATAATTGCCCCAGAAAGGATTCTCCCCAACATTGTGCTTAGTCACAGAGAAAAACATCAGCAGACTTAAGAGGGAAACTGAGGTGAGTCGCAGCCTGCTGGAACCGAGGTGGGAGCTGCTCGGGCACACGGTCCTGCCCCTCTGTCCTGTCCCTCTGTTGCTGGGAGCAGGCTGCGTGCTGCGCCCCGTCCCCTGCTTGTGCCCCAGGCTTCCCTTCCAGTGCAAATAAAGGCACAGAGGTGGCAACATGCAGTGGGAGCCAGCCCTGGCACCTCAGCTCCTTTCCCTGGTTAACCTTGGTCTGTGAAGTACCTTGTTCCTTCCAGGCTTCCTCTAGCACCACCACATCCTGAACGAGCTCACAGTGTAAGCAAGGACGCACCAATTCCAAAGCTACCCTGTCCTCGTTTCAACTCTCACGGGGATGGAGTGTCTCATGTTAGTCCTTTACCTTAAACATCACCCTGCACTCACAGCAAATTCAGATGAGAGCAGAAAGATAACCAAAAACCTCACAGGACGTGGGGTGAAAGGTTTATCAGGCACAGATGTCCAGAGAGGAAACAAAATAAAGCTACAATTACACAGAACTGAAGCAAACTTTTCTCCCCACTTCATAGTTCAACTCCAGTTTTAAAACTGAGAAGACACTGGTTTGTTTCCACTTGATTGCTACCCAGCTTACCCATTCCAAGTCTCATCTCTCACCCACGATACACCAGCAGAGTACTAAACAAGAATAAGCTTGCTATTGTCCTCGTGAGGGGAGACGTGCACTGCAGCATCCACTTCCATTAGACAGACACAAGCATTGCTCTATATAGTCAGGTCGCAGAAGACACAAAGATGCAAACATGGCACACAGAGAGAATTGTATGAGGGGGGTTCTGATGGATGGACTTTAGAGGTCAGAATAACAGAGTTGAACCAGCTCCTGAGAAAGAGCCTCATCCTGCACAAGTCACGCAGCACTTGAAAAACAGGTTAATTATATTCTTCATCCAGAGTCGTTCACTCTGATATTATTACCCACATGGTTAGAGCCTTGACCATAAGGCTGACACTGGCAACTCAGTTTAGTATTTTATGAGAAGCTAATGTAGGAGCAGAAGGCAGTTGTCCTGCAGGTGCTGAGACCTCCTACACCAGGCTGGACCTTCTTATGGACTGGGCTTCACACCCACATGAATTATGTGCCTGCAGTCCAGCTACAAGGTGATGAAGTGAGGCAAAGTCATTTATCACCACAGTGAGATAGGGCAGACCAGACAAAACAGATGGCAGCATGTGTAAGTCACAACCGCTGTTGCAGAGGAGCTGAGGTCCTGAAGAAGCCTACAGACTCCCAGGCTCTTCCCTAAAGAAACCAGTTGTCCAGTGCATCTTCAACCAGATACAACTACAGAAGTCTACAAACTCACCAAAGCATTCTCACCCCTCAACACAAAACACTGTCTACATTTGTTGAGCACAGGAGTGGACTCCGCAAACCCGTCCGTCAGCCTTGCTTTCCTAATTCTAGTTCAGTGCTGTTATGAAGAGGCCAATCTCATTCAAGTAATGACCTTCTCTGGTGACCTTCTCCCTCCCTTACCACCCAGAACAAGGCACTTACACAGAGCACTAGTAGCCACCATGGGATTATTACAACAGTATGCTCTTAGGCCAGTTTTAAATAGTTCAGCTTCAGGCACACAGTAAGG
>VWZY01000041.1:138186-149993 GCA_013399075.1 Chloroceryle aenea
CCCGCCCACCCCGCCCCTGCCCACAGAGCCCCCCGCGGCTCCGCCCCCTTCCAGAAGATTCCCAGGACCCCACGCGGCATCTTTAAAGGGGCGGCAGAGGGCTCTGAGGGTCTGGCCCGGGCTGTGTTCCTGGGGGGCAGGGAGGGGGTGCCGGGCCTGCCCCAGCTCCATGTCCCCTGTAGCAGTACAGTGGGGCCGCTGACAGCGAGGGCCCAGGACAGCATCTGCAGNCTCACCCACGATACACCAGCAGAGTACTAAACGAGAATAAGCTTGCTATTGTCCTCGTCAGGGGAGACGTGCACTGCAGCATCCACTTCCATTAGACAGACACAATCATTGCTCTATATAGTCAGGTCGCAGAAGACACAATCAAAGATGCAAACATGGCACACAGAGAGAATTGTGTGAGGGGGGTTCTGATGGACTTTAGAGGTCAGAATTCAAAACAGAGTTGAACCAGCTCCTGAGAAAGAACCTCATCCTGCACAAGTCACGCAGCACTTGAAAAACAGGTTAATTATATTCTTCATCCAGAGTCGTTCACTCTGATATTATTACCCACATGGTTAGAGCCTTGACCATAAGGTTGACACTGGCAACTCAGTTTAGTATTTTATGAGAAGCTAATGTAGGAGCAGAAGGCAGTTGTCCTGCAGGTGCTGAGACCTCCTACACCAGGCTGGACCTTCTTATGGACTGGGCTTCACACCCACATGAATTATGTGCCTGCAGTCCAGCTACAAGGTGATGAAGTGAGGCAAAGTCATTTATCACCACAGTGAGATAGGGCAGACCAGACAAAACAGATGGCAGCATGTGTAAGTCACAACCGCTGTTGCAGAGGAGCTGAGGTCCTGAAGAAGCCTACAGACTCCCAGGCTCTTCCCTAAAGAAACCAGTCGTCCAGTGCATCTTCAACCAGATACAACTACAGAAGTCTACAAACTCACCAAAGTGTTCTCACCCCTCAACACAAAACACTGTCTACATTTGTTGAGCACAGGAGTGGACTCCGCAAACCCGTCCGTCAGCCTTGCTTTCCTAATTCTAGTTCAGTGCTGTTATGAAGAGGCCAATCTCATTCAAGTAATGACCTTCTCTGGTGACCTTCTCCCTCCCTTACCACCCAGAACAAGGCACTTACACAGAGCACTAGTAGCCACCATGGGATTATTACAACAGTATGCTCTTAGGCCAGTTTTAAATAGTTCAGCTTCAGGCACACAGTAAGGTAGGGTAACTCTCCATCCTCTTGAGACTATCTCCAATAACCACTGCTCCCTTGATGTGCAAGGGATTACAACTGTTAATTACACGTAACAGCCAAAGAAGTTACTACCAGAGGTGTGAAAACTCTTTCTCACCACAGGGTAGAAATTCAGACACCTTCCATCTTCACAGAGGAGCTAACAATCTCTGCAGCTTTATGCAAGAAAAGCATTTTCCAACTCAAACGTCAGTAATCGTGTGCTACTGAGCCTAATAAAGGAACACAGCTGCAAAGCCTCCTGCGCTCTGACAGGGCCCGGGATGGGGCCTGCAGACTGGGGCAGGACCTGAGCTAGGCCCGGACTTCCACACCACACAAAGAAACCCCACGACTGTTGTACTGAGGGGGCTTTCCCGTCACCAGACGGGGTTAGGGAGTCAGCCAGATACACTCAGGATTAACACAAAGCCCACGTTGCTCTTACCTGTGGTGGCCTCATCTCTGCCGTAGATCCGAGGTCCAACGAGGCTTCAGAGGCGGCCTGAGCCAGCCCGGGGCCGACGCTGGGTCCACCTTGGCTGAAACACAGCCCAAGGCTTCGAGGCAAGCCCGGGTGGGCTCCTGCCCCGGGACGAGGAGCTGCAGCTGCNGGCTCTGGTCTCCAGCCCAACTCTCTCACAACGGCTCCACTCTACGCCATGGAGAGGAACACAGTTACGCTCTTGTGTGTACTAATATCCTTAAATTGGATTACAGGCATTAAAAGAATATAAACAAGAGACTGGGATGGCTACCAGGAAGCCACAGGCAGCACCCCTGGCCAGAGACTCATCCCTGATCAAGTGATTCAAAGAGCTGTTCCGTGGGTGACAGGGAAGCCAAGCACAGGCTGTGGTGCAAACTTGGCAACTGTTCTCTGGAGCAATAGAAACCCAAATGTCCCCACTTAGTTCTTGTAAACAAAAAGACAAATACTAAATTAATCACTAAAGATCATCTTAGATACACAGAAAACACATTCCTAGCTGGAAGGAGATGACAGAAGTGAAAAGAGAGCTTGAAGAAATGCCCACCCTCAGCATGTGCAGGCTGCCTTTGCTCACAGAGAACTGGATCTCAGGTGACCCAGCTGGGCTTCTTAGACCTCACTGGTGTTACACTGTCCCCAAGCCAGAGTCCTCTCCAGCGTCATAACAATTCAAGTGTTCCACGTACGGGCAGGGGGACGAGAAAAAACTGAAGCCATCGCCACAATGAAGTGATGCACCTGAATTTCAGTAGCAATGTGGGGGTATATGTTCCTTTCTTCTCCTATGTCACTAGCACCAGGCCTTCTGAGAGAAAAAAATTATATCCCAAATACTCATCCTGTTTCCCACCTTTTGTTACCCACCTCAGCTCTGCACGCACAGGAAGCTCCAGAGGTGGGTTGTGTAGCTTCTTTACGAGGACACCCAAGTGGGTTGTCCTGAAGGTGGTTGCAAAAGGCCCCTCTACAGAGCAGCCAGTGCACTTCAAACAGTGTGTGGGATGTGTTTTCTTGAAATAATCCTCATTTTATTACTCTACAAAACTGGCAGGGACTTCTCCTTTATCTCTAGCAATTCAGCTCAACAATAGCAAAGCTAACCTAGAAACTTACTTTGTTTTGCTTTGCCAAATCAGATCTTTCTGCTCTCAAAAAATCAAGTAAAGCTAAACCATCTTGTAATGTTTATATTTTAGCTCTGTAACATTTTAAGTTAAAAATAATTCGATTTCCAGTGTTGTTAGGACACCTCAAAAAGCTGCTTGGGTCAACCAGATCTTTCAGAAGTATTTTCCTAAGTACCTGGTAAATAAAAATAGGTCCCTGGTCGGTGTGTGGTCGCTACTGGTGGCTCCTTGTCCTGGCAGTGGCTGTGCCTGGGCAGCTCGCCCGCCTGCACGGTGCCGCTGCGCAGGTCACTGTGAGGCAGCCGCAGGAGACCTGCTGGTGTCGTGCAAACCAGATCCACTTGACGACTTCTGCAGGGTGGGAAACTCCCCATCTGCTTTGTCTGCTCACAAAAGGGAGAATGAGGTCTCTTAAACATACTCCTTGCTGGGACCTTCGAGACGTGGCTCCCACAATTAGTTCTTTACTTTAACTCGGGATAGAACTGATAATTTAGTCTCCTGAGAAATGAGACTTTTTAGTATAAAAACCTTTGAGCTCAAAAGCTCAAAGCTGTCTGTGAAAACGCAGTGGCTCAGATAATCCAATGATCATTTCTGATTTCAGGTGACCGGGTCACTGGAAGGTCTCATGGCACATTATCTAATAGGTGAATGTAATTATCTCCAATTATCATTATAAAGGGCAACCCTCCCAGTACAAGATAATCAGGAGGCCACAGCGAGCTGAGCCACAATTACGGACACGCTACGCTGCACAACAGGCCTCCCACCCTTAAAGTCATCTGATGTTTTCTTTTTGAAGGAGATAAATGTTTCCATTTCATAACAATAGATTCCAATAAATTTTCCTCATAAAAAACACTTCTCCAGACCTGATGAGAAATTCACTCTTGCCTTTTTAAGAGTCTGGTGTTCCTTAGCTGGTGGCAGCTCTTTAAAAAGTTTGCTATTCAGCGATGTGCCAGATAAGGCCAAGCTGGTAAAGAAAGGTGCAAGAACGCCACACCAAGGCTGATGGAGGCAACACTGCCACCTCTTCACACAGCTGCAAGGCCAACAGCTTTGTACGTGACGTTTGGTACGTCATGGCACGCCTACCAGAGCTTGTGTGGTAAAACCTGTCTCACCTGAAGGCCTGCGATGCTCTCAGCTTCTGCCCTGCTTTGGTAGGCGAGCGAGAACTGCACGTGAGCACGGTGACAGCAGAGCCCCAGCACTGGGGAATTCAGAGAACTGGACTGGTCACCAGTGGAAAAACGCAACGTTGGGCCTCGAATGTCACGTAAACAGAAGAGACCAGCAGTTAGTTTGGCATTTATCTGTGTACTATTAAATAAAACCCAAATGGTTTAGGATGTAGAGGGTCCAAGTCATACATTGCTCCCAGGTAACCTTCCCCGTCTGCCTTCCGCTTTGCACAGGACTGTAATTTGTGTGCTCGCGTGACTCACGGTCTGCTTTTGGGAAAAGGGAAGGTAATGTCATTTCAGAAAATTTATTTAGATGCTAACAATTCAGATCTTGGGTTGGGGAGAGTCTACCACCACAGTATTTTAAATGGAATCATTTATTATTTACTACAAAACTTAAAAAAATTGTCTTAACTCACTTAAAACTTTCCCAGATACATTGAGATACTTTTCCCCCAGCTGAGCATGGCTCACAAATGAGCTTAACTCACTTTTTTGTCCACCACTGCATCACTCTGGAAATGCTGTTTTCAAACCTACTTAAATTCAAGGTGGCAACAGCAGAGAACAGGCAGGTGTTGGATCTACCACCCGACTCCAAAAACTACCCACTCAGTGGGGGAAGTTGTTTTGATGAGTCTTTCTATTGCTCTGATTAGCATTTCAAACCTTTGTCGTAGATAAGAAGTGTACACCAGGTTTACAGTGTTGATATTAAAAATAACTCATTTTATCCATATTGTAATCATTAGAAATTTCAATTTAACTTCCAGGTTCTTCTCATCAGTGTAACCATAAACTCTTCTGCCCTGTAAAACAAAGAAGATTACATTTCAAAAGGTGGCAGTGTGAGCCAGGGAGGCACGGATGGTACGTGATACCGTGCAAGTCACTTACTGCCATCAGGAGAAGACAAGGTAAACCATCAGTGCACAGCCCACTATCCAGCCAACTGCAAGGAGCAGAGGCACGAGGAGACGGGAAAGCGGCACTTGGGCTGCAAGGCAAGAGATGGGCTTTGTCAGAAAGGCCACGTGACGCTGACTTCACTACGTTAAACACATCAAACCCATGATTATCACGGAGCAAAAAGGTACCCGTGAGCTCAAGCTGCATAATCTGCGAGTGCTATTTTTAGCAGAGTCACCATATCTTGGCAGGGCTGCTACTAAGGACGCACAGCAAAAGCCCGCAGGGGTTTCACGCGATGGCCTCTGCAATCAGATAGGCACAAGGCTTAGCACTCCCAAAGCAGCAGGGCACAGGGAGGACACAAGCATCGTTCTGTCCTTGCTCTCCACAGCTCATCAGGAGAACATCTGTACTGGACTTCACTGACAGCAGGTTTGGGATTCAGTCCCTGACACGTACAGCACCTTCTAGAAGTCTCATTAGGTCAGCAACAATAGAAAGTGTGGTGATCATTTAGCATTGCACCCTTTAAAGACCAATGCGGCTGTGGCTGCAATGGGGGGATGCTGTAGGGGATCCCACACCCTGAAGGGGTGTTTGCCAGCAGCCATGCGTCGGGAATTCACAGCTCTTCTCCCTCCTATCCACTTCCAAGTAGGAACAAAAGGCAAGAGTTTCCAGTGCCAACGTGCCAGCTGCCTGGCGGAGCCGGGCCAGCACAATCACACCATGTCTTGCCTGGATTGTCCACTGGCACCAGAAGGAGCTGAAATGTTACATGGAGCCCAGTGCAGGTGATAGTTCTCCAAGGAGGATGCAGGAAGCAGGCCTAGTGCTTCATATAAACATGTTTCTGTACAGCCTCAGAATCTCAAAGACCCTTCAGTCAGTTCCCTGCCACTAGCAGACACTTGCCAGAAAGCAGCGTATCATCCTTTGAGATCATATTGCTTACCAATATATTACAGCATTTTAAAGCACAACTCTGTGCAGTTTGTGAAGGGATTAATAAATAATGCGAAACTCTTCACACCACCTTGCACAGTTCACATCAAGCTGACAGGCTTCAGAGGGGTGCTTAATAATTCAAGGTTTTCCACACTGCTCTCTCAAAGCTATGTACCTGACAAACACGTCTCCCCGCGACGCTGCACGGGGTGTCTACCGAGAGGAAAAGGGGAAAGCAGACAGAAAATCTGCATGGGCTGCCATAAAAATATTAACCAGAGAAGCAACCGTGCAGCAAGAAGATAAAATCCTGCTCTGAAATTGGGTGTGCTTTTGCCCCAAGGGCCCTTACCTGTTTTGGTTACAGTGTTATTGCTTTGACATTTGGAAGGTAAATCTAGTTCTGCTGGGAATCATTTCTCTTGCCATTTTTCCTACAGGTCCCCTTACAAAGGGCTGGATCCTACTGGGGTACACAGAAGGGCTCTGACAGCTGAGCTGCTGTTGTGGCTACTGAAAACTGGTTTTCAATGAGATCCAGTTTAAAGGCAGTAAAAGAAGAGAGGCAGGCGAGTCCTGATGGGTCAGCAGGAATGCTGTGCCCAGCATTTGTCATGAGGCAGCCGGCTCCATGGGATAGAGTTTCACAGGAGCCACTGGGAGTACTTGTGGTTTACAGTTTAAGCACAAAACGACCATGAGCTCATTTGCTCTGATCTTCCACATGTCACAGGACAGAGACCCCAAGGCTTGACTTAGAGTCAAGCAACTGCTTGAAAGACTGTGTTTTATGTCATGGGCAGGACAGACTGAAGTGCGAGACGTGCACAAGGCTAGGGGTGGCCAAGTGAGATGCCCGAGCAGGTCACCCCTTTGCAAGGCCTCAGAGGAAGGTGATAAATTCTGGGTTGCCAATATTTGGTTCAAGGGAAAACTAGCCCAAGTCTGAACCTGAGAATTGGGATGACCCTGACTACAGAGCAAGGCTGTGCTCCAACAGCCAGAAAGAGAACATCAGCACCGGCTGCGTTCCAGCCCGAGGTGGAGATGGGCTCTGGAGGGACAAGCAGCAGAACAGAGACTATTTCTAAGCAACCATGTTTTAGAAAGAAAGAAACCTTTACTGATGCTAGCCAAAAACTCAAAACATGGGGTTTCATTCTAATCACCATTTAAATGAACACAGAAGGAAGCAGAATGCTGAGGGAAATGTGGGTTATTGCAGTCACAAGTACTGCTTTCAAACAGACCAAGGAAACCAACCCTGGCTTCTGGGGTTTGAGCCAGAGCCTGCTGAAATAAAAAGGCCAATTCGGGATGGCAGTGAGAATAAATAAAGGAATCTTGCTGTGACTCGTGCACGTAAGCCAGCATTCTAGCTACAAATCACTTTATTTTTCCCCTATTATAGTAATTTTTCTCAACTTCAAACATGAATTTATCTGAGAGTAAACAGAAAGAGGCTGGTCAGAGCAGAAACACACAGCACTTCTGCTGTGCCACAGCAGGGTTCCTCTGCCCATGATAAACACCCTCCCGAGCGCTGAGCTGCTGCAGGTCGGAGCCCTGGGAATGGCCCACCACGGGATGCCCAAGTACCACAGGGAAGCCAAGGATCCCTCAGCTACAGGAGACAGCAGCACAGGCTCCCAAGCTAAATGCAGCCTAAATACTCTGATAAACTTCATCTGATCACTACATTTCTTTTGGGGAGAGGGGTGTTACCTTTTATCCCGGTTTTGCCATCTGTAGTTGGTCAAAACTCCAACCAGTTACCATGAGGAAAATGCTGTCTGTGGTCTGACTGGGCTGCCCCCACCCCTGAAATGTCTGAATGTCTGGGCCCGACTGCACTGACAAGGGCACTCCAAGATACCAGGTGGTGGGATACAGGACAGTACATAAAAAATGATGATGACTATAAAAACCATTTCTATAGAATGCCTTTTCTCCTTGGAGGAAGTGGAAATGTGCTTATAATGAAAAGGTCATGATTAACATTTCATTTTGCTCCTCCACGTAGTTTTTAACTCCGTGAAGCCCAAGTTATTCTATGTTCAGCTGGCATTATGTTCAGGCTTCAGCTACAGACGGGGTACTCACAACACTGTCAGACATAACTCGTTTTACACCGTTCCCGTTAATTATGTTAGTCAACTTAAAATTACAACTACACAACCACTCCAGAAAACAAAACTGGCAGGATTCAGAAATGCAGGAGGAGCTCAAGCTACTTTAAACTCACTGCTGTTAATAGAATTAGCTGTTAAACTGAGCACGCTTTCTTACCCCAAAATAAAATCCAGTGTACCACACAAGAGCACAACCAGCCGCGGATTTTCGCGTTACCTTGCTCAGATTTATGAATTTTAAGGCTACATCGTCACATTCCCGTGTCACGGTGAATCTTACCTGGTTCTGCCATCCCCTCCTCTGCTAGTTTTACTGGCAAGTTTTAAGGTTTGCCTCTGCAGCTGTTCTTGTGAGCCTTGGGATGCTTTAAATAGAGCAATATTTGGAACGTGCCGCAGCTGCCTCGCTCACTGATGCCAGTTTTTGGCTATCTGCATTCAATTGTCTAAAAAGGCAGGAGGAATTCAAAGGAATCAGGGTTACCTCTTCCTAGTCCTGCAACTGCACGTCTGCTTCAGAGAGAGAGGAATAAAGAGGGGTCATTTTTTGAAGAGGGAGAGAAACAAGGGCAAAAACTGCTTTCTGGTCTCTGCAGCCGTGAAACACCACACGGTGAGTTCATGTAATATTTATGTGCGTCCACGTACTTAGAGCATGGCAGGGATCCAGTTCCTTCTTAGTCCCCCACATCACCTCTTGTCCCTCTGCTATCAAAAGCCCAAGCCAACCCTGCTCAGTAATGCTCATACAGGTACCTCTGTGGTTATTAGCTGCTTGCTGAGCACCACCGTGTATCTTGCACTCCACAGAGCACCGTGGAACATTTAGCATCTTCCCTCTGAAAGGTTACTGTAGGGTCACAGGCTGTCCTAACTCCTGTGGGTAGCGGTGACTCAAAGGAGGAACATTCCTAACATAATCTGAGAATGATCTGGCCCTAAACAGGATAAGTCATTGCAAACTGCCATCTCCAGTTCAGAAGAGAGAACACATGGAGCCAAAGGGACAAACCGCACGAGAGCTTGCAGCACATAAAAGGAGAGCTCGGAGTGATCCTGGCCAGTTTTTGACCAATAAGCACAGGAAACCCACTCAAAGGTTACTGGGGCAATGAAGTCGCATGGAGAACGTCGGGAGGAACACCCATGGTAGCAAGAAGCCCCACACCAACTGTGGTTTTTCAGGCAGGGGAGGACTCTTTCTGCACTGTTCTGCAAGCTTACACATAATCCCCTTTCAGAGCTGGGCCTGGATAGTAAATGAAAGGAGGGTTCTTCCTGTGAGTTGCTGAAGTGGAAAAGGACACAAGTGGCTGTTGAACAGCCAGTGCATGGGACAGGTGCACAGGATGTTTGGAAAAGCTCTAATCTGGTTGTTTGCGTAGTTCAAAGCAATTGGTTGTGGGCTCCCTGAAGACAAGACAGTGCTCAGCAACACATTATGCAGATCTGCTGCCAGGGATTATCCCTTTCTTATGTGCTTGTCAATTAAAGATTAAATACTTTACATAAAAAAAAAAATAGTTTTGGTTATCACCTTTCTTCAGAATTGCCTCCTCTCTTCCGTGGCTGTGGAGATCACACCGTTCCTTGGAGTATTTATATCAGACAGCCTGAAGAAAAGGAATTAAGCTGAAGTTAGATTTGAGAGCATCAGGTGGAAAAAAATATACTGGCATTTCATACCAACAGGATCTCCCTTGTTCTGAAGCAGGTTTATCAGTCAGGTATCTAATTTTGAAAGGACTGGAACTGGTTACAGTGGAAATGCAATCCCAGTCCCTACCAGGGAAGGGGCTGCTCTGGCACACAGGAGCTGCTTCCCCAGGTCCCTCCTCAGCTCCCTGCCCACTCGCTGACTGCAGAGGCAGAGCAGAGGGTGCAGACACATGCCCAGGGCTACACCTACAAAGCAGCTGGGAGAGGCAGCCTTCAAAACACCCCCCAAAATGCAATTACATGTCTGATTGCTTTTACAAGAATACTTTTTATCCTAGATGCAAGAACGGGAAGTGTGGGCCTCAGGCTACACAAGACTTGTGTCCATCTGCAGAGCACTTTCATCTGGAGTGAACAAGAAAAGTGAATGGCAGTGGAATATTTTAAATACAATTATTTGTATTGCTGTGATCAGTATCTTAGAAACCACGCTAACACACGTGCTGTGATTGAGCAGCACTCAGCTCTGGCAAAACTTCACTGAAACAGTTGGTTTACATCAGTGATGAACACAGCTTTGTATAGATTGGTTTCATTGCCTACTATAAACAGTCCCCATCTTTTCAGTTTGGCACGAGCTCCAAGATGAATAATAACTGAAGCCAAGTGATGTCACCTAAGGAAGCTTTCATCAACTCTGCAGTCAATAACCTGACTGCCCTGTTCCTCAGTCAGCCCGTGCTCGCTGGCTCTTAGGTTCTTGTGGTTCTCTTTGTATGATGAGATACTTCAAAGCAGGTACTTTGAGGCATTATTTCCAGTTCTGCAGATGCCACAGAAAGATGGAGCTTTGCTGCCTGCCCACTAAGGTCAGGTCTGTACCGACCAGTCCCCGCTGACAGCAGGGCACTCTGCTGCCTGCAGGATCAGACCCCCACCTCCTCTAGCAGGAGCACAAGACTTAAAGGATTTTTCAGAACCTGAAACACCTGCCTTCCAGTTAACAGCAATCATCTGATAACATCCTTTCCATGCATTTTAACACCATCTTAAACCCGGCAGAATTCCTGGGCCTGCTACTTTCCAGAAGTTCCCACTGGAGGTTTCCCAGCGACTGTGGCAGCACTCGCAGCATCTCCAGACCGGAGTGTACTGCACAGTAAGGGTTCAATGGCTCCCTCAAAGGGTCGTGTTCACCTCCCCAGGGAAACTAGTCAGCAGACTTCCACTGGATCAAGCTGGAGAGAGCAGCTGGATCAACTGGTGTGATAATGTAACAACTGAAAAGGCGAGTTCACCCAGTACTGAAGTTTTCCAGTACTGGTTATGCCCAGTATGTTTCCACTGCTGGCTTTTGCCAGTCCTCTGCATTCTTGGGACAGTTCTCCTCCAGAAAGGCTTGCCTTCCCCCAAGCACCACGTCAGGCAAGGGATTTCATTACTGCTTCTCCAAAATGGGCATACTCTTAAAATAGAACACTTTATTATGCCACAAACAATTCAATGTATCGCATCACTTGGAGAACACGGGAATAAACTGCAGCCATTCCATTCTTCATCTAGCTTTGCTACAGAGCAGACTTTTTGGGATAGGATCCAATTAGTTGTAAAAAGAAATATGGTTCTGTTCTCTGTGTAATGGAGTTATTAAACAAAAAAACCCCAACCATTCCTCTGATACAAGAACTTCATTGGCTGCATAGCTGTTCCTGTAAGAGTCCTATCTGGTTTGGTTCTGCTAATTATATATATACATCTGATCTAATGGAAATAATTCCTACCAGGAACCACGTATTCCTAACAAGACAATCTGACCTTCACAGACTGGGCTCTTTCCAGATGCAGCTGCCTCAAGCCAGGGCAGAGCCATGGCTGCTCGCAGCAGTGTTGCCGACTGCCACCCGGCTTCAGCTGCAAGTGGAGTTAGCACTGATCTGCACCTCTAAAGCACGAGGTGGAGGATACAAAACCTGGGACTGCAGCAAGGAATACTGCGACAGTATAGGCATTATTTAAACAACACATCTTCTGTTTGGAATGGAGGAATGAAGTGCAGACATAAATTCTACACTAGATCTCAGTCCAACGGCCAAA
>VWZY01000041.1:150817-163410 GCA_013399075.1 Chloroceryle aenea
GTATGATGAGATACTTCAAAGCAGGTACTTTGAAGCATTATATCCAGTTCTGCTGATGCCACAGAAAGATGGAGCTTTGCTGCCTGCCCACTAAGGTCAGGTCTGTACCGACCAGTCCCCGCTGACAGCAGGGCACTCTGCTGCCTGCAGGATCAGACCCCCACCTCCTCTAGCAGGAGCACAAGACTTAAAGGATTTTTCAGAACCTGAAACACCTGCCTACCAGTTAACAGCAATCATCTGATAACATCCTTTCCATGCATTTTAACACCATCTTAAACCCGGCAGAATTCCTGGGCCTGCTACTTTCCAGAAGTTCCCACTGGAGGTTTCCCAGCGACTGTGGCAGCACTCACAGCATCTCCAGACCCGAGTGTACTGCACAGTAAGGGTTCAATGGCTCCCTCAAAGGGTCGTGTTCACCTCCCCAGGGAAACTAGTCAGCAGACTTCCACTGGATCAAGCTGGAGAGAGCAGCTGGATCAACTGGTGTGATAATGTAACAACTGAAAAGGCAAGTTCACCCAGTACTGAAGTTTTCCAGTACTGGTTATGCCCAGTATGTTTCCACTGCTGGCTTTTGCCAGTCCTCTGCATTCTTGGGACAGTTCTCCTCCAGAAAGGCTTGCCTTCCCCCAAGCACCACGTCAGGCAAGGGATTTCATTACTGCTTCTCCAAAATGGGCATACTCTTAAAATAGAACACTTTATTATGCCACAAACAATTCAATGTATCGCATCACTTGGAGAACACGGGAATAAACTGCAGCCATTCCATTCTTCATCTAGCTTTGCTACAGAGCAGACTTTTTGGGATAGGATCCAATTAGTTGTAAAAAGAAATATGGTTCTGTTCTCTGTGTAATGGAGTTATTAAACAAAAAAACCCCAACCATTCCTCTGATACAAGAACTTCATTGGCTGCATAGCTGTTCCTGTAAGAGTCCTATCTGGTTTGGTTCTGCTAATTATATATATACATCTGATCTAATGGAAATAATTCCTACCAGGAACCACGTATTCCTAACAAGACAATCTGACCTTCACAGACTGGGCGCTTTCCAGATGCAGCTGCCTCAAGCCAGGGCAGAGCTGTGGCTGCTCGCAGCAGTTTTGCCGACTGCCACCCGGCTTTAGCTGCAAGTGGAGTTAGCACTGATCTGCACCTCTAAAGCACAAGGTGGAGGATACAAAACCTGGGACTGCAGCAAGGAATACTGCGACAGTATAGGCATTATTTTAAACAACACATCTTGTGTTTGGAATGAAGGAATGAAGTGCAGACATAAATTCTACAATAGATCTCAGTCCAACGGCCAAACGAAAACAGCAAGGGGAGAGTTTCAAACTATAAAACCAAGGAAAGTACACAATGCTTAAGAGAGGACTCAAGAGACTGATCCATGGAAAAAAAAATCTACTTTTTTTCCCAGCTAAAGAACAATAGACAAGGAAAAAAATTCCCTCATTTTCATTTGTGTTCCAGATTACATTCTAATTCTTGTATGTTTTTTCCTCTTTGTCTGTGCTAGGATGATGAAATGCTCAGAGTTGGACTGGTTAGCTGTGGTCAGAAATAAGATCTCTTCTTTAGCCTTCAGTGCACTGAGGTACTCAAAGAGATTTGTCTCACTTAAAGCAGCCTTTTGAGCAGGCTCCTTGACTTCAGTCCCATTAACTGCTCAAAGCTAGGAATGCACTTCAAATGCTTTAAATGCCGGCAGTACTTTCAGTGATTCAGGGCCAAAATTAAGAGGAGGAACTGAGTAAGCCAGCAGGGCTGCAACTCTTTCTGGAAGAGAAAGCGATTTGAAAAGGAAAAACAGTACTGATGTTTTAGAAGATATTAAATTCCTCAGATCCGTGTGNCAGGGAAGACCTGGGGAGCTGTCGGTGCTGCTGCGTCAGCAGGTGCCTTTGCCACACGAAACATGGGACCAGCAGCATCTGCCCTCGAGCACGGGGGTGACTGACAGCAGAGTGTTGTGGAAGTTAACGGGCAAGGGGGCAATGAAAGCCAGGGTCCAGTCCAACAGGAGACAAGCAAAACCAAGCCAACGCTAGCAGAAGAGGGTTTGTACAGCTCTAACAGACAGGCTGCTTACGGAGGAGCTCGCAGCGGACTAACCTGACACCGTGGCCAGAAGGCACTGCCACAACATGGTGGTGGCAGGTTGTTTCCCTGTAACAATAATGGGCACCAATCTACCATCAGGAACCACAGCATCTCTGCACCCCTGAGCCCAGCCTCTGCGCCGTGTTGGTGCAAACAGGGCACGACAGGAGGCAGGAATACAGGCTGTGCTTGCTCAGAGACCACAGCCAGACAGGTGCCTCTCCAGGCCCCCTCTCCCGAGCTGGTGCTGCTTACACAGCACATTAGGGAAAGGTTTCACTGCAAACAATCACAAACCACCTCAGCAAGGGGCAAACGCTTCCCCTTTTGCACCAGACACATGACTTCTGCACAGCACAGTCCCCTCTGAGGAATGCTGGGATACAGCTGAGAAAGCAAAAATCAACCGCTCGGTAACAACCGGCCGGGTGCATTTGCTTCGCTGCTGCCGCCGAGTGTGAGCTGTTTAGTGCCTGGTGCTTGGAAGCCACTGTCAGAACACCTCATTAAAATACCACCCATTTTGCACAGAACATTAGCACTACTTTTTGTTTAAATAGCTATTGTGTTCAGAGTACATTCCAATCTCCCTAAGTTCACCAGGACCTAGATATCGAGCTTTGGAATGGCAAATTTCTACTTCTGTTTAGCCCTGCTTCTAACACCTGCAAGTCTACAGGCAGCCTGTGGGTGAGTGGCAAAGAAACACTCGTATACAAATCCTGTATGACTTGTAGAGTGTAGGCTGTGCTGCTTTGTATTAGATTACACCAGATTAGAAAGCCACATCAACTCATCTTCACCAAAGGAATGCTCCAAGTACTAAAATATTTACAGCTTTGCAATATTCTCACTAATTTATTTCTTCAAAATTACATTTCTTTCTTTCAGTTGAGCTCTTTCCCTTAAAAGAAACGCTGATTTACTAGCAAATCAAGTCGTGCTTAAATGCCTTAAAATGTTTTATTACCTTGCCCTACTCTCTTGTGACCCGCAGACTAAAAGGTGAGAAAGCATCAAATTATTGCAAATAGATATATGTGGGGAAAATCTGTCTAATGAGATGCATTTTATTAGTCACACCAATCTTAACACTTGAAAGCTCCCTTAAAAATGGCTAGAGATTACTTCCACTCACAGCTACACCACGACAATAAAGACCGATTGTTGATTTATTCGATAACTATGCAACTGAAGACCTGAAGAATTCCATTTATTAAGCTGCTAAATAATTAATTCCATACACTATTTCCTAGGGCTTGGGGTGTGCACATCACTCCTCTTGGCAGAGCACTTCAGCTGAATGCTGATACCCAGTAAAAACCTTCAAATACACCGGAGGAGCGGCACGGTCAGCGTGGACATCTGCACGGGCAAGGGCACTGCTGGATTATTTCCCCACCAACATCTGAAAATAACGTTGGGAATGGTGGAGGTTCTGTCTGTGGAGTTTCATTTCAATGGCTGCTGAGTGACTGGTAAATGCCTTGCTCGCTGGCACAGCGATAACTGCTGTGAATAAATCTGCCTGACACATAATTTATGAGAAGCCACCTCAGCTGGATTTCTTAGTGCTGAGCCTTAGACTGAGGTGAGCTGCACCACAAGGCCATGGCCCGTGAGGCAAGGCCAGGTTTCAGAGCTGCCACTTTAGTGGCCGAGGTCCCAGCGAGCACCGTAGCCCGGCCAGGGTTTGTAGCCAGCCCTGCACAGCCCACTGCCCCCCCAGGGGGTGGCAGGGTGTGAGACCCATGGGTATGTGGAGGCAGAAAGCAGCTCAGGAGCCCTGTCTGACCAAACCTTTGCTGGCAGGACACTAACCACCTCCCAGAATAGCTCAGCAACCAAAGCTGCTCAGCTCAGGGTCAGCAACGGGACAAGTTCCAGATATTTCATATAAAATCTTCCCTGAAGTTCCTCCTCTCCACTGATTACCATTCTGGAAGCAAACCCAGCCCATCACACACCATAAATCACCATGGGATTTAGGACTTGGGAACTGTCAGCTTTCTGGTTTATACATTAGTGTAACCTGCTGCTGAGGCTTTCCTGTCACAGCTGATGAAAAACTGGCATTTTCCTCCTAACATAAAAGGTATTTAATCTGTTCCTCCAAATCTTAACTTCCCGACCAAGGTTCATCAGTGCCTGTTCCATGGGATTTTTCTGCTGCCACAAACCCATGAAGTTAATATTTGGCAAGAAACTGTAACCTGTGGTGTAGCAAACAGCCAAAGGAGAGGCCTTGGTGCAGGCATGGGGAGGCACGTTCAGGAGTGGCCAAATGCCAGAGTCATGCTGCCTTCCACTGCTCCATTCTGCTGGCAAACAGCAGAGATGAAGCCCCAGCCACCCCCAGCACGAGGACAAACCCCGCAGTGTTTTGCCGTAGCTGTGGCCATCACCTGTCTTCAAGCAGCCCCCTGTATTCAGGACCCTACATCTTCCAGCCTTCCACTGACACTGGCCTGAAAAGCTTCCTCTGGCTTCCTTCCAGATGTGCTGGAGTTAAGGTACCAGGCAAAAAGAAAACAAGGCACAGGAAGCCACTTGCACTGGTTTTGGAAAATCCTTTCCAATTCTCATCCTACAAACTGTCAATTATTGCTTGGGTCTGCTTGGAGAAACCCCAGTGGGGCCAGCCTGGCCCGTGCCCAGCCCCAGCCACCTCCCCTGTGCCCAAGGGCGAGACGAGTCCCACACCAGAGCTCTGGGGGCTTCCCCCTTTCCTGGGCATTGCCAGCGGCACAAGGGCAGAGGTGGAGGGAGGTGAAGGGGATGAACGGGCTGCTCCCAGCTGATTTCTTCTCCTTTAGCCCAGCTCCCTCCTTCCCTGGCTTGTAAAGGAAGGTTCTTGCAGGTGAAGTTTAAAGTTTAGTGGTCAGGACACATTTTCACCATTTCAGACTCAGAGGGGCAGGAAAAGCTTCTTTCAGAAGGGGGATGAAGTGGGCAGAGAGCAGAGCAGGAGCCAGCAACGTGAGACACTCCAGCAAGGGGCACCCATCACAGCCCTGTAGCTGGGGCTTGGGTTACACCGTGGTGCCCTGGCCGTACCCAGACAGAGAGATGGAAACAGCTGGAAATTACACTTTTGGTTGTTCCTTTGTTCTAACTCCTACAAAACAAAGAGCTGAACTGCTCAGCTGGGATGTGAGCTCCAGTTCTTGGTTCAGCCCTGAATTTTCCGTTTGAAAACAACTTACAAGACTGAAGAGACTGCATTGGAAAACAAATGCTGGCTTGTGTGATTTCAGCTCATGTGCTGAGCAAAGTCATGCACAAGCTGAAAACATTTTTATTTGATCTTACTGTGTCCTCTGAAAGAACATTAGATCGTGCCAGCAAGGAATACAATGGCAAAGCACAAACTGGCTGAAGAAAAAAGGAGATATTCATTAACATAAATCGTGAAGGTCTTTCTAAAATGCTGTGTTTATCTAAGATTTAACTCATTTATTTCATGATCTAATCATTCCAATTAATCACAAACACTGGATAAAGATGCAGCAGGATGACTTCTACGTCCTCTCTAAAAGAAAAGGAAGGTTTTCTTCAGAATCTTTTATTCTACATGTCCCCTTGAGTTAGAAAGCTGCAACAGAATTGAGTATAAGCCAGCCCTGGAATATGAGCCCTAAAGTCACTCACCCTCCACTGCCCCTTCCTCAGCAGGAATACCCACAGACACCTGGCTACAGGAGCTGGAAAAAGCCTGACCCAGGCTGGCAGTCAGTGAAAGGGGACGAGACTTTGTTCCTTTATTTTTCCATAGCTTCTTTTCCCTTTCTAAAGTAACTCTCCGTGCTGGGGAAAATATGCATTTAAAAATGACCAGAACGAATCGCTTAATTCAAAACACCTTTGCAAGCCTCAAAAAGCCATTGAAATGTTACCAAGTTTTATCCAACCAGAAACAACGTTCTCAAAAACATTCAGAAACTGAGACTTCCATGAACCGATTAAAAATAAAATAAAAATATCTGACTTGTAAGAGCAGAGCTGGCTTTACTAAATCGGTACTGCAAACACCGAGTCCTTCGGGAAGAGTGGGTGGGAGAACAGCAGCTCCTACCCTTGTGCTGCAGTTCCCTCTTGTGACGGATGCTGCAAGTTCAGCATTCCCGGGAAGCCAGAGGATGCTGCTGTCCTGCACCCCCCGGCTGGGGCACCGCAGCTCTGCCCACAGATAAAGGTGGGGGGTTGGTTTTTAAGAAACTAAATACGCTGTACTTTTCTCAGGAAAGCTCTAGTTAGTGTTTCGGGGCTTTGGAAAGGCCGGGGGTCTCCTCACTCAGGGGTGTCTGCCCCTGTTCAAATGAATCCTACCCCAGTTCCAGGACACGAAGCAGCACCTGAACCTCCCGGACCCCAGCCTGCGGAGGCAAGAGGAGCTGACTGACTGAGCACTGACAGCTTGGCTACAGCTCGCAGCACTGAGTAATGGGGAGCAATACCTACAGGCAGAACGACACATTTTGGTGTTTGACTTTAATCAGCCTCTCTCATTTCTGTAGGTTCTTTACTGGGAATTTAGTCAGGCCCAGACTAAGCTCCCAGCACTTGCTGGGTTTTGCTTTCTGCACCTCGGAAGCTGCTTCTGTCACCAAACCGTAAAAACTGGGGTCAATCCTCAGTCTCCTCTTTTCCAGAGCACGTGCACCGGTTAAATCCGGCCACTGCAGCAGGTTCAGGCTGTTTGTAAGCAGCAGCCACACATCCACCGACATTTCTCACCTCCCTGTGTCCGTGGTACACAAAACTCCTGAGATTGGTTACTGCTCGGGTCAGACCAAACCGCTGGGGTCACAGTAAGTCACCCCACCTCTCCAGGACTTCAGGAGGCAGGTCTCAGTACCCCAAACCTGTCCTGGCCGGGCCACCCTGCACCAGCCTGGGCACTGGGCTCTGGGCTGAGCGCGGCTGCCAGCAGATGGCAACCCCTGCCCACATCCCAGGCAGCCAGTCCAGCGCCCGTGCAGAGTGCCCGGGCAAAACAGACCCAAATGGTCAAAAAATACTTACAAATTAGTATTGCATAGGAGAAATACTATTTTTGTCCTGGGTTTTTTGACAAAACCCTCTCCTCTCAGGCTACAGAGCCTGCAGAAGAAGAAAAAGAGCCATTCCCCCTTCCTCTCTCACCTATCACAGCTCCACACTCTCACCAAGGCTTTGGTTCGTGAACACTTGAGGAATGGGTCCTTCTCCAGCCTCTCAATGTTACAGCATCCTCACAGACGTCAGAAAATGATTTTAAATAATCACAGGTGAGAAAAGGTCCTGATTTAATCAACATTGGGAAGACAGCTCTTTCTGCCACAGCCCTGCCCTGGGAAACCTTTCCAGGATCCACGTTTCTGTCACACGCTTCACTTAACCCCTCCCTTGCTTTTATGGAGCGGTGAATAAACAACAGAACTCACCCACCTTTCCCAGGGAGCACAGCCCAATTGACAAAAGGATGTCACAAGCAAAATTACACCAAAATTGGTGCTATTTTTTGCTATTTTTAATCCTTCACGTGAGCTTTTGTACGAGCACATGGTGAGTAAATTGTGCATGGTCACACGTGTGGGCCACAGGCAACAGGAGCATCCCGCATCCTTTCGCTGCAATGCCAACCCTTTATCCAAGAGAACTTCCAAGAAAAATCCAAGAGAACTCATGAGCAGTCACTTCAGACAACAGAGGTGTAAGACACTGGCTGCCTGCACATGTCCTGCTGCCTGAGCTCGCCCAGCCTGCGGCTGGATCCTCGCCTGGCCAGGCTGCCCTGGCAGCCCTGCCACAGCCTGTGCTCCAGCACCTTCTCTGGCTTCCAGTTCCACATCTCGGCCCCAGGGGCAGCACGATCCTGCACAAAACTACACTTCTGGGGAGGGAATTAGGCTGGAATACACCTGTCCTACCACAACAATAAAAATAGATTATCCTGCTTTGTTCGGAACATTCATATCCAAGGTGTGAATATTCACAGTGCCAACAGGAGCGGCAGCAGTGGCACAGATGGGAGGAGCAGAGGAATTGGGCTTCACCTTGCCAGTGAAGGCAGATGGGTTTATAAAATCCTCATCCAAAATGTAAAGTGGTCATTTTTGTGAGGCCTGCCTCACTCACTTTAATTCCTCTAGTTTAGGTTAATTCTGCAAAACGCAGAAATTCCTAACTGGGTAAAAGACTTCCCTCAGATTCAGTTTATTTTTGTTTCATTTCTACTAAACTGAAACAGGCTATGTTTAAACCTCACAAAGGGCATGTTATCTTTGGAAACAGCTTTAATGCTTTAAAATCATACTGTAAGTAAAAAGGCACACAAGTAAGCCCAAAGGCCAGAACAACAAGGAAAAGGAGATTTTTATAGGCTGATAATCCCTAAAAATAGCCTTTCACTGTTATCTTGACATTTAAATTTAAAGCAAAATCCATGAGGAGAGGAAATAGGGGCTGTAGTCAGCGTGTGAAGAAGGCAGCTCTTCAGGGGGATATACAGATTATATACATAACCTATAGCAGCTTATTTCATTGGCAGAGAAGAGGAATTTCCTGGTTTGTGAGTGGACCTCCGTTACTATTTTATTATTCTCTGCACACCAACGTTCAGCAGGTGCTCTGAACTAGTCAATGCTCCTAACGAGCAGGTTACACAATCAAACACATTTAAAAATCAAAATATTCCATGTGCTAGATGGACAAGGAGAAGCATCACCAGCTCCAGCAGTACTTTAGAATGCACTAAAACCCTGAATGAAACACAAATTCACTTACTTCTCCTCTCCAGAAAAACTGCTGCTGCTGCTTGATTCGAGTGTGTTCTACAAATATTAGCATTACCACCTATCCTGCAAATAAATTATTCATGCAAAGCAAGAACTGAAAAGCTCCAGTGCTTATTTTCACAAGTGCTCATGCGTGGGAAGGAAGCAGAGGAAATAGTTTAATTTCAAAATATTTTAACTTTTTCAGACATTCCCTAAATGGACTTTCTGAGCAAGCAACACGAGGTTTAAATGCTGGAAAATGTCTAAGGATGGTTTCTTCAAAGTGAATTAATTAAATGAGTAATTAGGTTGTGTTTAAATTCTGTATGTATCACGTGAGATTCGGAGACAATGAATACTCAGTGTCATGTGTTAGAATTTGTCAATACAGAAAGATAAAGCAACATGTATTTCTTAAGTGTGGACAGTTATGAATGAGCTCTAATGTACCAAGCAGTTCCTCGATCACTGCTCCTGCAGCTCCTTTGCCCTCGAGCTACTGGTGGTGAACATCAGGGCACCAGGTCCTCCTGTGTCTGCTGAAGACTGGTGGTCACATCCAGTGGCATCACCCTGGGGGGGAAGAGTTTGCAGTCAGTGCAGGGTTGCTCTATATACTTTAAAATCATCTCAAGTGAATTCAGTAAGATCCCCACTAAAACGGTGTCCTTTGCACACAGCCTAAATTCACCTTTGGACGTCACTGTGGTGACTCCTTCGGGAGCCAAGAACTGTCACACACCCTGCCACCCTCTTGTCCTTGGCCAGCACAGCTCCACAGCAGTACCTGTGAAAGAACATTTCTGCCCCCAGCCCCTCATGCTGCAGCTGCAATTGTCTCCTCATGGAAGGAGCAAGGGCAGCATCAACCACGTCATGGCCTCCCACGTGGCAACGCGCAAGGCAACGACAGCAAAAAAACCTACTTGCAATAGAGTAAAATAGTCTGAAAAACCTATTTTTTGGCCGTTGTGCTGTGCCTGACCACTGTCTACATGCCTGCTGCAGAGAGAGGCTTTTGTGACAGCAGCTCACCTCCAACTGGCCACATGTCATCATGTGGAAACGAGCTCCCGTGGCTATTTGCCCGGCGCGCGGGCTGGAGCGGCAGGCGAGACCCGCTCCTCTCACCCCTCCTCAGGGCCACTGTGGCACGAGGCCTCCTGGTTGATTTTAGGGGCTGATGACTGACAACAGGTCATGTTTCCGGCTCCTGCACAACACTTGTTGACATCCAGTGTAAATTTAGTTGATCTATTTTTACTTTAACTGCTGCGTTGCTCTTACTGCTGCAAAATCCCCGGAGTTTGTTCCCTGTTCACCTTGGGGATACGGCTCCACAGGCATGATCTATGTAATAGAGACCTCACAAAGGTCGGAGGTTTTGTCTCTTTATGCCATGCCCTGGACTCTGAAATTGGAACGGTGACAATAACAAAACCTTTACAACTAAGACACCTAAAAATATTACCCCGGAAAATCCCCCGTGGGCTGCACTGGCTCCCAGCAGCTGGAGCAGCTGCAGTGTGAGGTGTGATGCACAGCACGGCTGAGCCCTGCTCCTGGCCGACCCGTGACCGGCTCCACGGGGCTCCAGTAAGGCCCAGTTCCTCTTCTTGAAGCCCTGTGGAAGTGTAAGAGATGATGAATGCACCCGTGCATTTGTAAGAAAGCCCAACTGGGTTTGCATGGCAGGGGTTTGGCAGCGGGGGGGCTGCAGGGGTGGCTTCTGTGAGAGGCTGCTGGAAGCTTCCCCACATCTGATGGAACCTCCGAGACAGACTCACCACTGGCACAGGCCAAGCCTGTCAGCACCTTTGGGATAACAGAATTAAGAAGGGGAAAATAACGTGTGCAATGGCAACTGTGGCCGGAGGGAGGAGTGAGAACACGTGAGAGCAACAACTGAGAGAAGAGGCAATGTCTGAAGCTCCTGACTTTCCTGAACAGTACAAGAGAGCTTAGACTTTATAGCTCTTTCTAGTTGCCCTGGCAAATCATTTCTTTGCTTCCTTTTTCTGGCTGGAAGAGCCCTCCCCCTGTCCATCCCGTGATACTCTCCAAGCTCATCACAACAGCTTCTGACCACAGTAACAGCCAACCACAGGACAACAGTGTATTGGCATCTCCACCAGTTACAGCTCCCAGACACAGGAAAACAAATAATCAGCCTCAGCTTTAAATACTGCACCTGGAAATCCATTTTAATTTTTTTTTTCCATGAGATAATATTAACTAATTCCCAGTATTGCACTTATCCCTTATTCAAAAGGCTTAAAATATTATATCCCTTTCTCCTTGTATAAAGCACTTGGGGTTATATAATGCGTGTGGATTTGCTGTGACCCGGTTCCAGATGGCAATACATTATTAAGCCAAGGCTGTACAATTGCAATTTGGTGGAAAACAGGTCGGGATTTTATTACACGTCAACACTCTCAAACTGTTCTGAATATTTCAAATTAAAAAGGCAAGTAGAAAATAACCCTTGTGGTGGAGCGATCCTATGGCATTACCTTGCTCATGGATTTATACTGGGTGCATATTTTATCAGTTCTCTTGCTACTTTCAACATCTGTCTGTGCAGTTTGTTGTGACCAACCACTGGACAAACCAGAGCTGTGACCACACAGATGCAGGAGGGGAAGGCACCAGCAGCCGGGCACCTCCTGCTCTCCCCATCAAGTGGAAGAGCTTCAGCTCCAATCATGCAATGCAGGGGCAGGTTTGGGGCGAAGGAGGAGCGGAAAGGCAAGGAGGGGATGCAGAGCAAGATCTTACATGCAAAGGCCTTGAAGGTTCGCTGGTGCTGACCTCATCTCCAGGCAGGACACTGCAGCCTGGCTGTCAGGAGGATGTACGGTTCTCAGAGTTCATTAGAACCAGAGATCTCTGGAGCAAAGCAGGCTTCCTTCCAGCGATCTCGGGAACACCGTCACCTTTTCACTCTCCATCAACATCTCCTTGGAACCAAAAAGCATGCAGAAAGTCACACTGCTAATCTCCCCTGCCAGTGGAGGGCCAGGCCTCAAGAGCCCATTAAATCCATTAATTCCCACTCTCGTCCTCCTCGCTGTCAGTGCTGCCTGTGAACTGTGTTAGTGGGCTGCTTGTTTGGACAGATTTGGTTTGTTTTCTGCTATCACACTGCTCAGCCACTTCCTGGGCTATATTAATCCTCTCTATCTTCATTTTTCTAACTTAATTAGTGCTGTTAACTAATTTGCTCTTAACAGTTGTTTTCAAGTTCATCAAAGGAGATATCACAACTACAAAGAGCTTCTTTGACTCTCCACTGCCAACTTCAGCATGTATCACAGAAAGTCTAATAAGCCACGTTAGTCATTGATCTCAATCAGCATATTGGTGCCTCTCCATTTTTTTTTTCTTTTGGGAAAATATCATCATAATGGCATAGATCTTAAACCAGATACAGACCTTAAATCACAGGGCTTTCACCAAGCCGGGTATCCCCAAACTGTATACAACAGCTGACATTTATGTTCCCCTAAGCACACCCATTAGCTTCACTCCTTTAGGAGCCACTTAAAGACCATTAACGCTGTAAACAGCAAGACGTGTTCCCCGGGGTGGCTCAGGTTCCAGCTGGCAGTGGAATGGATTATGGAAAGTACCACATTATCTCACGTTATCTAATGAGAGCCGCTGGACACCACTCGCCCTGCTTTAGACAAGCTGACACCATCACTGCAGCT
>VWZY01000042.1:15226-36375 GCA_013399075.1 Chloroceryle aenea
CTCGGGATTCCGTTGTTCCTGGGAAACGTCACGGTTGACTGGAAGCTCAGAGGGTTTGTTCTGATCCTTTTATCCATTGTCCATTCTCCCTTTTTCATTTTCCACCTCTTGATCTGACTGAATAAGCCAGCAGGGGGAGGAGGCAAGGCTATGCTGAGCAGCAGAAAGGAAGCTCTTGGGGGTGGTGTCCAAATTCCCAGCATCACTATCTGGATTCTCTGCTTCTCCAGTCCAATCTAATAGCTCCATTAACCTGTTTCCTGTGTCCTGGGGCCTTGCTGCAGCCTCGTACCAGTGCTGGGAGCCTCACAGGCAGGGGCATAGGCAGCCAAAGAGGCACTGAGGTTTGGAGAAAGCACATCATGTCAGTAAGCTGAAGAAATGCAGCGTAGTTGGAGTCACACTAATTGGAGAGAGGAGGATGGAACTTCCTCCAGATGCTTTCTAGGGCGTCTCTCAGACAAGAGATGGGGCTGACAAGGGCCCTTTGTGACTTTGCCGGGTGTGTACGTGCTTCGTGTGACTTTGCATGTACTGGGTGGTGGTGCTGCTGTTCAGAGGGACCTCAGCAGGCTGGAAAAATGGTCCAGGAGTGTCATGGAGCTCAGGAAAGGGAAGTACCAGTTTCTGCACCTGAGAAGGAACAACCTGTTGCAGCAGTGCAAGCAGGGGAGTGACCAGCCATTGGGAAGAGCATTGCCACTGGGTCAAGGGAGGTGGTCCTTCCCTTCTGTTCTGGTGAGACCCTGTCCGGAGGACCGTGTCCAGTGCTGGGCTTCCCAGTGCAGGGAAGACATGGACATACAGGAGGATGTCCAGTGAAGGGCCACAAAAGTGGCAAAGAGATGGGCATCTGTGGTGTAGGGGGAGAGGCTGAGAGAGCTGGGGCTGGTCAGCCTGGGGAAGGGAAGACTGGAGAATTTTACCAATGTGTGTTTGATGTCAGGGAGCAAAGGAGATGGAGCCAGACTCTTCTCATTAGTGTCCAATGGCAGGACAAGAGGTAACAGGTACTGACTGAAATAGAGGAAATTCCATTTAAACGTAAGAAGTCCCTCTTTTGTTTTTTTGTCCCCCATGGGAGGTGTGGTTGAACATGGGAACATGTTGCCCATTTAGGTTGCAGAATGTCTATCCTTGAAGATCTTCACAGCTCTGGGTAACCTGCTATAGCTGACCCTGCTTTGAGCATGGTTGGACTAGCTGGTCTTGAGAGGTCCTTTCCAGCCTTAATTTCATCTGGAAGCCCTGTGCTGGTGTCGAGATGCCTGCTTCATGCTGATGGAGACTGTGGTGAAGGCAGTGGTGGGTGGCTCCATTCTCTTGCAGAATGGGAGGCAGCTGGTGCAGGCAGTTTTGGAGCTGGATGGTCAGAGTTCCTCACGCAGTGAATGGGGAAGGGGCATGGGGCCCTGTCAGGTGTCTGTCTGCTCAGGAGTGAGGCATCTCCTGCTCCCAATGTTAGCCGTGGGCTAACCTGGATTATAAACTGGGTGCTGGCAAGACTCTTCGTGTCTGCTGAGCTCCAGGGGATTGAGGACTTCTGTGCTTTTTGAGAAGCAATGCAAGATGGGCTGTCAGGCCTCCTAGCGCTGTCAGTAAGAAGTGTGTCCTGGGTCTGTGAGGCTCAGGCTGTTCTCAGTACCCAGGTGTTTTGGTTGCTCAGCAGAAGCCAAAGGTGACTCTGCCCATCACAGCCTGTATTTGCTGCTACCAGTGTTTCTTGTTTTCACAAACTGGCTGAGCCTGTTACTGCTCCTCTGAATAACCTCAAATCAAACCACTGCTCTCTGGGAGCATTCCATGAGTAGACTGCCTTACCCGCTGAAGACGGGTGCTGTGTGGTCAGGATGGCTCTGCTGGGCTGACATTTCCGTCCCTTCGCCACAGCGACAGCTTTGGCTGTCCTAGCGGGGATTCTGCTTCATTAGCCTGATAGTTTGCTCTTATAAAATTAGCCCAGAGGCAGTGGTCAGAGTCCAGAGGTTCACTAATAACTGCACTGGAGTTTCATCCTTTCTCACCATTGTGTATATTGACACGTTTCAGGATTGAAGTGGGTCTTCCAGCGTTGCTGAGGCGGCAGCTGTTGTTAAGATGAAAGCAGGGTCTTTCCAGTTCAGCTGTGGTTAGCTGCACCTAGCTGACCAGCCAGTGTCGTGTGCTCTAACGTGAGGACAGTCAGTAGCTTGGGCTGGTCTGTTGGCTTACCTGGGGTTTCTTGGGAAGCTGACCCATTTTAGCGGGTAGGTTTGTAACTCATGTAAGCTTGGCTTCCAAAGGACTGCTGTGGTTGAACTGTGAAAGGTTTGTCACAGTCAGGGGTCTCCTGAAGTTTTGATGGTTCTCTTCCATCATTTATATTGGTTGCACACTTCAGTATATGCCTGGCAACAGCAAAGAGAGACATTTGGGGCTTTTTATTTGGGTGTAGAAATGGGCCTGTGAGTTTGGCTTCATGTTGCACATACCATTGTTGGCAATGTTCTCTTTGTATTGTACGTGGCCACCTCCTCTCTGCTTCTTCTGCTTGACTTTGTGCTCAAGGTGCTTGGCTTTCATCCTTGGTCTGTGTGTTTGGAGTTGAGCTCCTCATAGGGTCTCGTGAGGTGTGCTGGCATCACAGAGGGCCAACATCATGCTGGACATACCCATAGGAGTGCATCTGGAGACGGGGGAATGACGGTTCCTCTCCGTGCAGCACTCTGAAGGCCATACCTTGACACTGCATCCATTGTGGGGCCCACAGTATGAAAACAGCACTGCTGAACTGGTGTGGGCTCAGGAGGGGGTCTGTGGGGTGGACGGGGGCTGAAGCACCTGCCCTGACAGGACAGGCTGCAGAAGTGGGACAACTTCGGCATGGAGGGGACACCGCTTCAGAGGGACTTTATAGCTATTGAGGGAGGTTATCGGGGAGGTAAAGCTTGGCAGTGCATAGGGAGGATGAGGCACGGGGCATCTGGGTACAAGGAGGATTTCCTCACTCCAAGGATAATTAATTGGTGGACACAGGGGCCCAGGAGATTCTTAGATCCGCCATTGCTGGAGATTTTGAAAGACTTGACTAGTCAAAGGCCTGAGCAACTTGGTCTGACTTCATAGCTGACCCTGTTTGGAGCAAGAGGTTGCACTAGAGGTCTCTCGAGGTTCCTTCCAGACGGAATTATTTCATGTTTCCGTGACAAAGCTCTGTGATACACAGCGATTAAAAGGATATTCCATTGTCCCTTCTGGATGAGAAGTCCAGGGATCTAGGTTGCCTTTTTGGTTTATTGTTGGTTTTTTTTTTGTTTGGTTGTGGGTTTTTTCATTGGTTGGTTTGTTTGTTTTCATGAGAATGAAGTAATTAGATGTTGCTTCAGAGGTGACAGCTGACTCTTGGATGCCTTGTTGTGTTTGTCCGCTCTTGTCTTCAGAGGGGCTGCTGGCTGAGGATGTTGTACTTGAAAACAAGCTGCAGAGCCCCTGCTTCACATTCTTCTGTCTTTTTTGTAACACTCTAATTTTCTGGAGTGTTTCTTATCTTTTGGCTGCAGTGCTGCAGAGGCTCCTTGTGTGTTGTGCTGGTCTTCAGCCGGTCGGGGCATTAGTGGGAGCACTGGCCTGTGCATCTCCCAGTCTGTTCTAGGGCAGTTCCTCTGCTCTTCAGCCGTGGAATATCTTTGTGATATACTCTAATTCACAAAGGCTTTCCCCCTGGCTACCCAGCTGTGCTGTTAATACATCAGTACACCCCTCATCTGTACCTCAAGCCTTTTTTGCAGTTCACAGTACGTTCACCATGCTCTGTGCTGGTTGAGCTCCTGCACAGTGGTGTCCGTTCCTACCAGCCTGGGTCTGTTCTGCGAGGCCTTTAGGCTTCTGGTGTCTTTTCCTTCAAACTTCTGGGTTTGGTCTATCAGTCTACTTTAGATGCTGAAAGATGTAGGTCATGCAGATTTGGTGATGATAATTTTTTTGTTGTTTATATTCAGAAAATCTTGATGTGTGTTTCTCCTTAATAGAGACATTCCGTACAGTGCTAAATTCATGACTCTTTTTTTTTTTTCCCACCTCTGTGAAGCAGAGTTAGTGTTGATAAGAAAAAGCTGCTCTCCAATGAGATGTTTGTTTAAGTTTTCAGCCTTGGGTCCAGTAATAATTTAAAAATTAATTGGTTCTCCATATTTCCAGTGTCACAGGTGTATCTCTGGTGCAGTCTTGCCTTGTAAATGTTGGACTTTCAAGGCGAAGTGTCCAGTTCATAAACCACTGAACTGAAAATTAGATGCATCACGTTAGATACGGTGTTTGCAGCTCTTGATTACATCACATGGCCACGTTTTATGTCACATTAACTGTAGTCCCAGCGGAGATCAACTGTTATCTGCCTGCTCATTTCCCAAAAGAGCTTTGGTAGCAGGATGGGGAAGCACGTCCCTCCTGCCCTTCTCAGTGCTGATGGGACTGAGGCTCTGCGCAGCCATTGCCGCCCGTGCCCTGCGGTGCGCGGCCACCAACCTGCCCGGCCGGTTACAGAAACCTTGGTGGAGCGGTTTGAGTAGAGACATTCCGGGGCAAAGCAGGCTGAAAACAGGCTCCTTGGGATGTCTGTGCTTCAGCTGACAGAATCCTGTTGGCAGCTGGTATCCGACAGTTGGCAAGAAGGTTTTGCTGCTCCCAGCAGACGCTTGGATTCTGCTTCACTTTCTTCTTTTTTGCAAGCATAAAATCTTAATTCTTGCATGGAGACACTGAAGCACTGTGTTTTTGTGACCTCCACTGATGACTTTTGACTAGTTTAAATTGTCAAAGCACTAACATATTCAAGCCTAGCTTAAGAGGTGGGATGTGCTGGTCTCGTCATCATGCTTTTGCTGAATGGAGATTTCTGCACAGATCTGATGGTAGTTTGTCAGCACCGTGAGGTTTTGGAGGGTTTTGGTTACTTGTTTGTTTGTTTGTTTAAACAACTGTTATGCAGCTTGTTCTGCTAAAGAGCACTAAGCTGCTGTGGCGTTGGCTGGATTTTGATGGCCTAGCTGAGAAAGTAGAACTTAACTGCAGCTGCTGTTCACAGCTCCCAGGTAGCCCCACAGATATTTGGCTTTTAAATCTGTTCAATAAACACTTCCCGTGCATGTGGCAATGCAACGCATGGCATGATTTTATTCATTTATTCTAAAATTAATTTTGTTTCAGAAGTGTGCACAACTCTTTTGAGACGGCCCCAAATCTCTAGGCAGAAGCACTAAGCCCTTGGACTGCAGATGTCCCGTTGTCTTTGTTATTTTCCAGTTTGTAGACTCTAGCAGGTCAACACAATGTCTTGTCTGGAATTTCCTTGCGTTCTAAAATTAGGGGAAGGATCTAGGAAACAATAGCAAATCAAGCCTCTAAATCTCCCGCTCTGGCTTGAACCTCTGTTGTCATTTAGACTTTCACCTACTTCCTTTCTTACTAAACTGATTTGCCTTAGATAAACTGAATTAAAATGAGCTTATGCTGGTTGGTGTCAAGAGACCTTTTTATTTTATTTTTTCTTTTTACTTATTATGGTCTCCTGTGCTACTTTGGGAGGTGAGGAGCACGGATTACCTGTTGGTGCTGTTGACCCCTGAGCCCTGCTCCCTTTCGGCGTGGCGGGGGATGTGGCAGTACGACCACTGCAGTGTAGCAGGGACGGTGCCAGACTTTGCCATCCCTCAAGCACACGCTTCCTGACCGAGAGGTCTCTGCGGAAAGCAGCAGAGGTTTTGGTCTACAGCAGGGGAGAGATACTTCTCGAGTTGTGTGACCAGACCTCATCATCGTCCCTTCTGGCAGGACGAGCAGCTCTCTGTGGGCTGTCTGTCATTCTGTGGTTTTGTTGTGCATTGCTTTTTTGTTCCATGACCCTCCTCTTGTCTGGTCTCTGTTGTAGTTCTTCGCAATGTTATGAGTGACAGTTGTGGGTGTTCCAGCACCCCAGAGCTGAGCAAACCTCAGGAACCCCCAGGTGTTCCTGGCAGGTCTGCTTTGGCCACCACTGAGGCAGGTGGGTTGTTGGAAAGGAAACTGAGAAAGAAGGTTCAGGCCTTAAAGTCATGTTTGATCCTTCTTGGTGTGGTCAGTGTCAGCAGCTGGGGCTGTCTGGAGGTGTTTTCTGATGGCTAAGTAACCCTGCAATTACCTCCTGTGTTGCTCACAGGGACCCTCCCTGCCACTGGCATAGGACAGACAGACAGGATGGGTACGTGGACCCATGGCGTCCGCATGTCACTTTGTAGGCCTGACTTTGTTCTGAGCTACGTCACTACATTCTTTTGCATCACAGGTTGAGCTGTTGGCCCCCTGAAGTTTGGCCACCTGAAGCTCCTGAGGTCAGAGGTGACAGAGCGTGCGTCTGCACATTGCCAGAGCCCAGAGCCTTTGCCAGAGACGCGCTGTCACCGCGGGTGCCGCGGTCTCTGCCGTTGTCCATCTGTGGGCCCTGGGTAAGCTGCTTGATGCCGTCTCTCCTCCCGCAGCAGCCCGGCCTTGGTTGTTTGTTGCTCCCAGGCGCTCTGACAGGATCCAGGAAATGCCGCCAGTGCCGCGGCCTGGGTTCCCGTCCTGCCCAGTCTCCTGTGGCCGGCCATGGTTAGGAGCAGCTGGAAAACTTGTTGGGTTGCTATTTATAGTACATTGTGTTTAGTAAACCCATGGAGAGGCTGCTGATGTCTAGAAAGAGTTTGATTGATGGATGCTGTCATTTACTGTTCGTAGCTGGTATAATTGACATCTGAGAAGATGGGCAAATGTGGAGAAGTTGGGTGCTGTGAGACCAGGAGGCCTGTGGAGTTCCCTTCCCATCTACGTTTCCAGGACTATGGTCAAAAGGCAGTTTCTTTCCTTGCCTGTGTTGTTGGTACTTGGGCCCTGCAGGTGGTTCACCTGATCATTTTCTGGTGTGGGTGCCACAGACACGTCCCCTCTTGCTGTAGGGACCTGTCACTGGTGTCCTGACAAAATGTCCTGTGCAGCAGGTGTGTGTGGCAGCAGGGACAGCACCTCAGTCTGGCAGTCCCCTTGTGTTGCTCCTTTCTTGGCTTCTCTGGCTCAGCCTCTCAAACGCTGCCATGTCTGTTGGCCAGCTGCTTTAGGGTGACTTCCTCCTGAGCTGGTGCCTGAGTGCCCAAGATGAGCTGTTCTCTCAGGAAACAAGGAACATCCATTTTGTGTCCTACAAGGGAGTGGGGAGAGCAGAGGGATAACAGAGATGTTAAGGGAATCCTCAAGCTAAACTCATTAAATGCTTTTCTTCTTTCACCCTCGTGTCATGTTGACCTTAATCAGGATTCTCATCTGTGCAGGAGCTGCACTTTGAGGACCTTACCAGGAATGAGGTTATGAGAGAAGGCAGTTGTCTCCAGGGTTGGCTACTCGTGTCTACCCTGTGGTGAGAAAGCAGGTGTCCCACTGAACTGCTGCTGATCCTGTTTTGTTCTCTTCTGCCATAGCCTTTCTTCAGGCTTCTGAACCTGCGCAGGCTGGGTCTGAGTGACAATGAAATCCAGAGACTTCCGCCCGAGGTTGCCAACTTCATGCAGCTGGTGGAACTGGACATCTCCCGCAATGGTAAGGTCAATGGGGAGTCGGTGCCCCCAGCCCTGCTGTCTCCGTATGAGTGCCCTGCCCCAGGTGCTCACCTTCTGGAAGAGGCACTAACTGCCCCTTCGTGGTCTGGGAGCCATCTCTCAGGGGTCCTGAGCTAGGAAAATGTGTCTAAGGCTGTCACCAGTACCTGGTGTCCCATTTTCCACATGATAGGCTGTTCTCAAGCATCTTTTTTTCTCTCTTGCATTTTTTCTAGACATTCCAGAAATTCCTGAAAGCATCAAATTCTGCAAATCCTTGGAAATCGCAGACTTCAGTGGGAATCCTCTCTCCAGGTAGGAAAGCGTACGCAGCCCTTTTGTCCAGCTGATGCTTCTCATTCTCCCTCACTTTCTCTGGTCCCCATCCTGTGCTTGTTGCCTGAAGTCAAGGTCTCGGATCACCCTGCCTTTGCCAAGACCTGCAGGTGTCTGCTCCCCTGCCAGGGAACACTTGGTGTTTGGAAGAGCTGGTGCATGCTCCCTGTTCTGCGGCACCTGCAGCTTGCAGTGGTGAGCTGTTAGCCAGACAATTGCCACTGGTGCAGGTGGTGAGGACTTCTGTCCTCTTGGAATGAGTCTGTTGGTCTGTCCCCACCCATTCACTCCGCTGCACAAGCCAGGATGGATGTGGGCTCATTGTACTCCAGAGGAGGAGAAAGGCCTGCGGACTGTCCTCTGTCTCTCCTCGGCCCTTGTTCTTTGCCCCCTCTTAGCCTTTTTTTGCTCTCTGACTCATCATTTATAACTCAGAATGGCCATCCCTTGAACTCTTGGTTTCCCCGATACCTCGGCACCCAGAGTCCAGGAATGGAGCTCTCTGCCTTGTCTCTTCAGTCCTCTGTCTCTCCACTTCTTAATCTGTAACGTTCTGGGAGTTCAAGCGTGGCTTCTCTGTCCTGGTGAGCTGTGCTTTCAGGCACTGTCTGCCAGAGTCCCGGCAGATGCCAGTGACTCAGATGCCTTCTGCCCTTTGTGTTCCTGGGCAGGTGCTGCCCAAGTTGCTCTTTAAATAGATTTAACTCTCTGCTTCCCTCTTGTGGTGCTGGGCACTGCCAGAGTGGGACAAGCTTTTCAGTCCGTGAGAATCCCAGTACCATGGGAACAACCAGCACTTCTACACCAGAAGTTACTTCTCCAAGTCCTTCCTTGGCCCAGAGCTGTAAGGTGTGTGTCTGAGCAGTGGGGCAGGGCAGCTCCAGGAGCTGCCTGCAAACAGCCATGGACTTCTCCTTTCCCGGGTCTTTCCCTGTGCTGTTGCACCTTGGAGCTGTTGTCCTGGTGCCGCTGCTTGGTCCCGGGGAATGCTGCAGTATCGCCTGCAGAAATGTCCTTCGATGGGCATTTGGATTAGCTGGTAGCCCTCCATGCTCCGAGTTTAAATGTTCGCGTGGCATAATTTAGCCTGGGGTTTGTGCTTGAGCACTGCAGAGCCAGGTCTGCACGTGGACATGGAGTGTCTTTGGTGCTGTTGTCATGGAAACAGGGCATATCCTGGATCAGGGCCAGGGTGAGATTTGGTTTGTGCTCTTCTCCTTTCCAGGTGTCGATATCAGCTGGGATAAGACTGGCTTTTGGGGGATTTAAGCGAGGAACTCAGGCTTGTTTTGTGCACAGATAATGACATTTTGTTCTGTTTTGCTTTCACAGGCTTCCAGAGGGCTTCACGCAGCTTCGAAGCCTGGGCCATTTGGCCTTGAATGATGTGTCCCTGCAGAGCCTCCCCAACGACATTGGGAAGTGAGTATGCCCCTGTTCCTCATAACAGGGCAGAGGGTTGGGGTGGGGACACCAGGCAGTTGGGATGGTGACATCGGTAGGACATGGAGGGGAGGAGAGTGCACAGGCCAGGAGCACATCCAGGCTCCTCAAGTCCTCCATCTTTCCTTACTTCAGGTGCCCGTTTGACCCTTTCCAACCAGGTGTGGTCTGTCCAGTGATGTTGAAATGATGTACGTTGCTAGCAAATAGTCAAGGCAAAGCCCGTGGGCCTTGTCCATGGGGTGCAGCGCCCCAAATCCCACAGGATCTGGCTTTCTGCATGAGGAGTTGTATCTTTTTGGGCAGACCATCCTGTGTGTGATCCCGTGTCTCCTTGTGCTGAGTTTGGGCACAGTGTCGTCTCCCCGCGATTCTGCAATAAACAGTCACCGTCATCATAGATTCCCCTTGTTTTCTGTTCTCCCATCATCTCCATTCCTGTGTGTGCATTTGTGCAGGCGATGAGGGGTGGTCCCAAGGGAAGGGATATGAGCATCTCCTGGTGTCCCTGAAGCCCTATTCAGTGAATTTGGCTTTCTCGCTCCCTTTTCTCTTTCAGTTTGGCAAACCTGGTGACTTTGGAGCTACGTGAGAACCTGCTAAAGACTCTCCCCACGTGAGTGTCTGTCTGGTGGCTTCAGGAGTCTCCTGCCTGACCATTCTTACTGATTCCTCAGGGACTTGCTGTTTCTGTAGTTTAGGTTCTAGAACTTTGCTTGGGAGGGCTCAAGGCATTGCACAAATTAGCTGCCTCTTGCTGGATTTATGTAAATCAGGAGGGAGAGAAAGTACGAGGCTGAAGATCAGGGAAGGGTGTTCAGAGGCTGTACTCAGTTCTGGGTCAGGATCGATTTGGAATAGGCAGGAGGGTTCCATGAGAAAGCTGCTGGAAATGGTGAGAGCCATTTTTCCTGGGGTGGTGGAGCAGGTGACAGATTCTTTTGGAAAAAGAGAGGAAAATGCACCGATGTGGGTATAGGAAGAACTCTCTATCCTGCAAAGTTCACCATTTGAAGAGCAGCAGAATACGGCTGAAGATCCATTTTGCTTCTGACATCTCTGTTCTCTGGGGTATCCCTTCTGGTTGAGTGGTTGGTGGGGATGTGTGGGTAACTGGCTTTCCTGCAGCAGACAGAAGGTCAGCCAGCCAGGGAGAAGAGGTAAGTCTTGTTAAATGCTCCTGAGAGCTAGGGGCAGAGGTAGATTCCTGGTAGAGGATCTGTTTGGGACAGCCGCTGTTACCGGGTAGGTAGGATGTGGAGAACTAATGAGTGTGTATGTCGGCCTCTGGCCTGGAGCCCACGAGAGCTGTTTGTTGAGTTTTCTAACCTATCTCAGCTCTGTCAGCTTGTTTTCTGCCTGCTTATCCATGCAGCTGATGATGCCTTCAAGTCTTCCTTGAGACTATATGTTGGAAGGGCTTCTGCCTGACTCCTTTTTGAATAGCAGTGTGGTTTGGGGCCACACAACCTCCTCAGTCAATGTCTGAAGCATGCAACTGTTGTCACTTTTCCTCAGTGCCCTCATACTACTCATGGCAAGTATCCAGTGTGGCCATCTGTACTTCCCTCCCCTTGCTACTCTGCTGTGTTGAAAAAGAGGGCAAAGGAGGTATCTGGTGTTAGAGTGTGCCAGCAAGGCTTTGAGTCTCTAAGCTGTTAGGGCTTTAGTCTTGCTCCTGCAGCGATGGCCATGCCTCCCACACCGTGAGATGTTGCTTCAGGCACGTACTCTTCCTGATGGTTATTTTCCTCTAGGACCTGCACCTGCAGGCTTCATACAGCATCAGTGGTATCTGCTTGTAGGATCCATGTGTCAGCTTTGGTCCAGAGGACAAGACACTCCCAAAAAAGAGCTGAAAGGGCCTGCACTGATCAGGTCCCAGGCTTCACGTCTGGTGACTATAGTATAGTAGCATAGTTCAGATTAACGCCGTCATCTTGTCTCTGATGCCAAAATCACTGGATCTTTTCTGCAGAGAAGTTGTTGGTGTTAGCACCTTATAAGAACTGTCTGTAGCCTAAATATTTTTATAGCCTGGCCCAGGCAAGGCAGGTCTTTTCTGTGGCTTTCTCATGAATTTACAGCCCCAGCTTCCTCATTTTGGATGGCACTGAGATGTCCAGCTCTCTTTCCAGAGAAATGTGGTAATTTTTGCATTAGTACAGTTTGATATGAAGAGAGCAAGAGGAACTGAAGACCCTCCCCCTGGGGAGTTGGGCAGGGCTGGGCTGGAGTGTGAGGTGAGGCAGTCACCCCTGTTTGGGGCAGGGGGAGTTGGAGGGGTAGGACTGAGAGCTGAGGACACAGGAACACCTGGGCCATGTCAGGAGAACTGAAACCTGGCAGTGTGGGGCTGCAAACCGCAGCCCTTTGTATCGTCGGGTCGCGATGTGTTTGGATACTCGGGGCATGTCCTTGGACCATCAGTGTGGACAGGCTTTGGCTCCCCCGGAGGCTTCTTGCAGCGTCTTGTCTAGTGAGCTTCTTGTCTGTACGTTGTGACCTCTCCTGAGACATTGTTCCAGTGTTGTCCTTCCCTTTCTCCTATGCAGCATGGACATCCTGTTCAGGGAAACTGAGGCTGTTCAGTTTGTTGTTCCTGCCTCTCCCTGTAGCTATGTTCCCCTTGTCCCTCAGATATGTGTTGTCCTCTGCTGACCCTCTCCTGTTGTCTGTTAGTCTGTGTCCAGGTCTCCACCCTTTCAGCAGAGCTGGGTGGCAGTGTGGCGGTGTGGCTTCTCATCTCTCATGGGTTTGCTCAAAGAGTATTTATGGAGGGAGAGGAAGAAGGCAGATGGGTGACAGTGGGAACTGGCTGCTCTGGGACTGATAGTGCTGATGAGCCCAATACCATGGCACCAATGGTCTGGCCTGGGGAAGGTGCCAACCACCTAAACTGCTTGGCTCAGGAGGACTGAGCAAGGTCAGATGGCCCCACTTGCTTTAGGAGATATTTAAAATGATGTAATTTGTGAGATGTGTGTCCCAGATGCTAATCTGCCATTCGTTCTTTCTTGTTTTTTCTCTCTTCCCTTTTCTGCTCCCTGTGTCTTGCAGTTCACTCTCCTTCCTTGTCAAGTTAGAACAGTTGGATCTTGGTGGCAATGACCTGGAAGTTCTGGTAGGTGAGGGATGGTGGGGAGGGAACACGGGTGGTTGGTAGGGGCAGAACGTTGTACCTTGTACCTCTGCAGAAGCAAATGGTTTTTCTTCTGAAATGCAAAGAAGTAGACCTGCAGGTTGTTTGGGAAGATTCTGATCTGCCCACTGTGGCCAAGTCATTGTTCCAGCTTAATGTCCTCTCCATGTGCTGGCCCTTGTGTCTGTCTTCCTGCTGTCCTCACGCACAACTTGTTCTGCTCTTTCTGTGCAGTTTTGTCTGGGGATGTTAATTTTTGCTGTTGAGCTGCCAAGGATCTTCTCTTTCCAATGAGACTCATGTTCTTCCCTTCTCTCTTGCACTGCGCTGCCCCCAGAGAATGTTTTTCCCTTCCTCTAGACCAGCTCTGCCTTTCTCCTTTCAGATTCCATTTGTTATTGCAGAGCGCAGGACCCTTCCATGTTGGTCCTGGCAGCAAAGCTTGCTGGGCACAGGGCGTGTGCCCCTGAGGAGGGTTCTGAGGAGGGTTGTGAGCATGCTGAGAGCCGGTGTGCAGGCTCGAGGCTCAGCTTGCCTGGGCCTTTGGGGACAGACAGTGGGACGCTTTCATTTGGCAGCTGCAGATCAAGTCGTAACTGAGCCCTGCTCTTAATGTTCTGAGATGCTTCTTGTCAGAAGCCCATCTCAACTTCGTGTTCGTGCAGCTTGCTGTACATGAGGCCGTGTCTTACCTGTGAGAACGGTTGTCTGGGCTTGGGCCTTGCTCCTGTGGTGCATTAACTGCAACGCAAACATGCCTCAGTCTGTGGAGTGGTGCAATGAACGCGTGTCTGGTGGTGCTGCTCTATCATTTTGAATTGGCCGGTGTTAGCCAGGTGTTTGTTCTTGTGCCTGCAAGGAGGAAGAGAAAGATTTGTTTCTTCTGTAAGGCCAGAATTTCCAAATTCCTGCTTAGTTCTGGCCTTGCCTGCTACCAGACAATCCTTGCTGTTGTCCTTCATACCTCTTGTTGGGACCTGCTGCAGCCACTGTGGTGTCTCAGAGGTTTCCAAACACGTGCTGTGTATCATGGCAGACCAACACGTTCACTTTGCAAACCGCTTGGTGAGCGGCTCTAGGAGGTGTGAAAGCAGCAGCAGTGTCTGGCTTTCAGAGGTGTGGTGTGATTTGTAGCATCCTCGAGCAGCTTATCCCCTGTGGAAGGGACTGATGCCGTCACTGTCCTGCTCCGTTGCAGCCGGATACGCTGGGAGCCCTGCCCAACCTGCGTGAGCTGTGGTTAGACCGGAACCAGCTCTCAGCCCTGCCTCCGGTGAGTACCAGCTCCGAGCCATTGATTCACTGCTCCGCTCCCTTCCTCAGCTTCGCCCTCAGCCACAGTGTCCCCTTTCTGATCCTAGGAGCTGGGCAATCTCCGCCGCTTGGTCTGTCTGGATGTGTCGGAGAACAAGCTGGAGCAGTTGCCCAACGAGGTCAGTGGGCTGGTAGCTCTCACAGACTTGCTGCTGTCCCAGAACCTGCTGGAGTGCATTCCAGATGGGATTGGTGAGTATTGTGGGATGGGGGGCAGTGCTCCTGGCAGGGGGTCTTCAGGCCAAGGGTGTTTGTAACAAGGTGTTAGGGTGTGATGGACATAGTCACAATTGTAGAGTGCAGATACAGCAGATGATACTGGTGAGCAGAACTCTCCAGGATGAGTTCAGGTTCACGATCTGCATCATCCGTGGGTGAAACCTGTGAAGCCTGGTGGAAAGAAAGGTGGCACCTGTGTCTTTAGGTTTTACATATTCCCTGACGGGTGGCATTTCAGCCAGATGAAGTAGAACAGCATCATTATGTCTGTGGCACAGTTCACACCTAGCTTGTTGCCCTGGCCAGGTCATCTGAAGCAGCTCTCCATCCTCAAGGTGGACCAGAACCGGCTGACAGAGGTGACAGAGTCAATTGGGGACTGTGAAAATCTGTCAGAACTCATCTTGACAGAGAACATGCTGACAGTAAGTACAGCCCTGGACACTCTGCACCTCCTGTGCTGCTCAGTGCAGCCACATGCCAGGGATCTTTCCTCATCTTCTGGCCTCTGAGCCACATTTCTGAGCATGCTCCAGCTGCTCTCCCTTCAGCTGCTTTGATGCACAGTTTCACTGAGCTCACAGGCTCTGGAGAAGACCCTGGTGGAAGCTGCTTTCTTTCACAATTCTTTTTCCTCTGGAAAACTCTCAAGGATAGCTGGGATGCTTCTCCAGGACAGACAGTTCTGAAGCCCATCTGGTCTGGTGGGAGCAGAGCTACATCAAAAGCTGCATTGGGTGAGGGGTGGTGCAGTAGTGCCATTTTAAAATGGGCCTGCTCCAAACTCTTCATGATTTGGTTGTTAAAATGGTTGGTAACCGACAGATGAACAGGAGAAAGATGGTGAGTAGTGGTGTTGGGAGTGCTCTGTGCTGAGGTGAAGAGTTGGCATGTTGAGAACCTGAGGGAAAATCTGTCCCAAAGCTGTAGTGAAAACTTTATGAACAATGTAGCTGTTAGAACACAAGAGCTGTTAGCTCTTTTCCCCAGACAGAGGAGAAAACTCCATCCTATAAAGAGGCTGTATCTATACCTTCATCCTACTGCTCTTGCCTTTTGCAACTACCGAGTCATCTCCTTCTAGACCTTGCCGAAGTCCCTTGGCAAGCTGGCCAAGCTGACGAACCTGAATGTGGATCGGAACCGGCTAACATCCCTTCCAGCTGAGATTGGGGGCTGTGCCAATCTGAACGTGCTGTCCCTGCGAGACAATCGCCTGGCCCTTCTGCCACCAGAGCTTGCCAACACCACTGAGCTCCACGTCCTGGATGTGGCTGGGAACAGGTCAGCAGCAGGGAGAGTCAACAAGCTTCTTGGCATGTTCCCAAGGAGCTGCTGGAAGGAGCAGCATGGGCTGGGCCCTTGTGTGTTTTGGGAGATGCTGGATCTATGCTGATGCCAGGATCTGTGGTTTGGAGAAGCCCAGGACATGTGTGTCTTAAGTTTTGCCTGTTGGGCCCTTCCCTGTGTTACTTGAATACAGAGTAGAACCACTGCAGGAGCGTGGGGGCGTTTTGCCATGTGTGAAATAAAGATTAGGGGAAACCCCCAGTCCACACTCTGCCTTCCTGCAATTTTGTAGCTTTGTTACATCAGTCCTCAGGTGGCTGATGCCAAAATCTTGTTCATAGAATCATAGAATCCAGGTTGGAAAAGCCCCTCAAGATCGCTGAGCCCAATCCGTAACCGTACTCTGCATGTCCACTGCTAAACCATGTCCCTAAGCACCATATCTGCATGACTTTGAAACACAGCCAGGGATGGTAATTCCACCACTACCCTGGGCAGCCTGTCCATCTTGACAGCCTGTTCAGTGAAAAAGTTCTTCCTAATGTCCAATCTAAACTTCTCCCGGTGCAACTTGAGGCTGTTTTGTCCTATCCTGGTGCTTATTCCTTGGGAGCAGAGCCCAACCCCCCCTGGCTCCAACCTCCTGTCAGGGAGCTGTCGAGAGCCAGGTGGTCTCACCTGAGCCTCCTTTTCTCCAACCTGAACAACCCCAGGCCCTCAGCTGCTCCTCACCAGACTTGTGCTCCAGACCCTTCCCCTTCTGTTGCCCTTCTGTTCAGACGGGCAGTTGGAAGCTGGCCAGGGGTGCTGTTTGAAACACTCTCTGTGTAGTGCTACATCAGAGCAGTCTTCACACCCCTCTTTTCAAAGTTCACCATTTTCAGACTGTTGATATGAATTGTCCTTTGCTAAAAAATGATGGGGATGGGTTATTGGAGTCCAGTATACGGCTGTGGCAGATCCACATGGACCCATATGCATGTGGGTGCAGCATGAGCCAGGTGCTTCCGTGTGTATCAGCGCAAGGGCTCCTGCCGTGGCTTAGCTCCATCCTTCTCCAGAGCAGGTGGGGTGGTCTGGAGCTGGGTGGAAGTTCCTCCATTACCAAGTAAGTTTAACCAGCAGTTCTTCTTCTCTTCTGCAGATTGCAGAACTTGCCATTTGCTCTGACAAATCTGAACCTGAAGGCCCTGTGGCTGGCAGAAAATCAGTCCCAGCCCATGCTGAAATTCCAAACCGAGGATGATGAAAAGACAGGAGAAAAAGTTCTCACTTGTTACCTGCTTCCCCAGCAGCCCTCTCCGAGCCTGGGTAAGAGACTACGCTGTGAACAGTCTGCAGCACTCTGTTCTCCTCAGGGTGCTGTAGAGAAGAGCCTTGAACCTTCCCCTCTGCCTTGGTCGAACTGTACTTTGTTACAGCGATTTCTGTAGCAGAATTAGGCTACTGAATGGCTGGTGACAACTTTCCAAGGCAGAGATTGTTAAAACTGAGAAGTTGCTTCTCTGCCAAGTGGTAAAGAAGCTGCAGCCTAGTCTTCGAGTCTTCTGCATTGACCTACTGACTGCATAGTCCATTGTCTGTAAGGTGTGCTTCCTGTTGTGAAGATATTCTCATGTCAGTACTGCTGATTCCGGTTGCCATAGTTCTTGGGTACTGGAACTGAACCATCCAGGTCCTTTTGTAGAGGCTGCTGTAGGTCTGGAGGGAGATGTACAAGAGATTACAAGATCTGGAGGCTGCATCCTTTGTCCTCAATGCTTCTGTGGTTTGATGCCACGAGCAGATACAACAGGAGTGCCCTAATGGCTTGAGAACTGTCTTTCATCCAGCCCTAGTTGTTCAGAAAGTAGCTCCCACTGTGTTATCTTTCTCCCCAGAGAATCTTCTGCAGAACAGTGTGGATGACAGCTGGACGGACACCAACTTAAACAGAGTCAGTGTGATTCAGTTCCTGGATGAACCCAAAGCAGATGATGAAGAGGAGTCTGGAGTGGAGAGAAGGGTGAGAAGGCGGCTTGTTAGATTGTGCCATGTGCCTAGAGAGCTAATGTTTTTTTTCCAAAGATGGGGAGTCCAGATCCCAACAGTCAGAGCAGTGTCAGGACACCACTAGTGGTGTCGAGGCCCAGGACAGGTCTTGCAGTGTGACATTCTGGTGGTGTCCAGCCAGGGCTCTGGCTCTGGTAGAGCGTTGCTGAAGGCAGCTCAGTCCTGAGGCGTGGGTCGTGCTGCGCTGAGCGCTGTCTCCTGCTCTGAGAGCTTTTCTCTGGTAGGGTTTACAGCGCAGAGCAACCCCCCACCCCAGCGAGCTGAAGGTGATGAAGAAAGTGATTGAAGTTCGGCGCAGCGAGGGCTACGGTGCGAAGCCTGACACGGACCTGAACTCTCCCAACTCTGAAGTGAGCCCTGTGCACTAAGCAATGGGTGACTATAGGAAACACGGAGTGGGCTTGGGGAGCGGGGAGGCAACACGGGAAGGCTGGGCAGAAAGAACCTGCTTTGGGGAGAGATTGCAAGGGACTGAGCATGGACTGACGACATTCCAAGGCTTGGAATCTGCCTTGTGGTGGACACTGAGATAGAGCAAGAGATGCCTCCAGGAGACAGAGGACAGCATAAGGGGATTTGTGTGCATTGGTACCACTTTTGTCATAATGCGGGAAGAGGAAAAGAAGGCTCTGATATTCCCAGTGAGGAATGATGGGAACAGAGCTCGGAGGAGGCATCTTCCTGCCCAGGTGTGATACCAAGAATAAGTGCCCACACAGATGGTGGGAAGAGGGGTGGGCCTAGCTGAGATGCAGCAGGCTTGGCAGGGAAAGCAGCAAGCAGGCTGCAGAAAAAGCTGCTTTTGATGGTACTGGATCATATCCCACCTCGCACCAGCCACTCTGCATTGCTCCATCTACTGCTTTGGTTTCCATCTTGACTTTTACAATTATCTTCTCAGGAGAAGAGGCTGAGCACCATGTCAAATCGCAGTGAGGACTCCCACCTTTCCAACAGCACTGCCTCTGCTGACCTGAGGGCAGAGGAGCAGGGAGAGGAGAGAGAGAGGAGCCGGCCAAATGGGCAGGTGCCTGAGATGAAGGAGCTGGAGAAGGAGGCAAAGCCCAGAGCTGAAGAGGAGCATAAGGAAGCTGCTGACCAAGAGGAGGAAGATGTGGAAGTGGAATACAATGAGGTAAGAGCCTAGGAGCTGCAGCAGGGTCATAAAAAGTAGGACTTGAAAGTTTCAGAGAAAATAGGAAATGGATGTGCAGAGTGTGATTTGGGTGTCACCGGAGGCAAACACAGGCCATGGAAGCCAAGTGGGTGGAGCGATTCAGGCAGCCTGTGGGAGCTGGGTCTGTCAGAGAGGAGGGGGGACAGTGTGGGAGCCAGACAGGAGCTGTGGGAAAGGCAGGGTTACAGGTTTGAGTGCCCTCAGTCCCTGGAGCTGACAGAAGGTGTGCCTGGGAGAAGGAGGTGGTGAGGAGAGAGGCCTGTGGGGGGTGTTTTAAGGTGTGTTCCTGCGTCTCCTTTAGCCCAGAAGCAGCGATGCCAGCGTTGCCTGGGTGGGGTAGGGGGACAGGAGGTGTCTGCACTGCCTCCAGTATGGCTGGTACCTGAGGTTCACAGCCTTCCTGGGGCTTTGCCGTTGTAGCCTACTGTACACTTTGCTGAGGACACACTCATAAGGAGCGAGGATGAGGATGAAGATGAAGAGCGACCGCTGCCAGTGGAGAAACAGAGGCTTATTCGCAAGGACACACCCCATTATAAGAAACACTTTAAGATCACTAAGCTGCCCAAGCCAGAGGCAGTGGTGGCACTTCTGCAGGGGCTGAACAGTGATGGAGTCCCCAAGGAGGAAGAGGAGTTAGGAGGCTGCAGTAACAACACAGAGGCCGAGGATCAGGAGGAAGTGTGGGATGAGGATGACAGAAAGAACGGAGCTTTATCTGCTCAGCCATCAGTGAAGGTAAGGTCTTGTGGGGAGGGGGATGGTCAGAGGGGTGCCAGAGCTCCCCTCTGCTACTCTGAACTACCAGCCAGGTTGATGTGGCGCCAGTGAAAACATTGTCAAGAGGCTCCAGCACTTCAGGAGAGACATGATGAGGGTGGGCAAGCTGAAGTTCATTCTGGAGCTCATGTGATTATCCAAGAGCTGTGCCATGCTGCTTACATCTGACTCCTTGCTCTGTAATCAGATTCTTGCACCCTCACCAGTGCTTTGTGCTGCAAGAACAGGTCTTTTGTCCCATCATTTGACAGGTTCCTTTCAATCACCTCTTCGCTTGCTGGTTGTTGCACCTTGTTTACAACAGGATGAGCTTTATCCCTGGATGGATCTAACCTCAGGCTTGTGTCCAGGCTGCTTGCACTTTGTCTTCTGCTTCCTAGAGAGGAGTGGGAAGTGAGAGCAGACAGGAGTGTGCCCTTCCCCTTGGTTCCACCCAATCTGCCCCAGCATGGGTGCCGTCTGATGAAGGGTGTGTTGGGATTTAGGGGAACGGGTGCTCTGTGGTTTTGCTATTCTGGTGGGCCATGAGGCCATGAGGAGTATCTCTGGTTGTTCTGGAGGTTGGTGAGGTAGGAGGTCCTTGGCTCTACTCAGCTGAATCACCATGTTTGGTCAGGATCACACAGAGATTGCTGCTTGAGGAAGATCCTCGCAGTGGAGCAGGACTATACTGATGATGCATTTAAAAGCCATCTAGATATGGTGCTCAAGGACATGGTGTAGTAAGTGGCCCTGGTAGAGTTAGGTGACGGTTGGCCTTGATGATCTTAAAGGTCTTTTCCAACTGTAGAGATTCTGTGATGTGAGGGACACTGCATACATGAGGTTAGACCAGTTCATACTGAAGCTGGTGTGATGGTTCTGTGAGGTGCTTTCAGCAGGCAGGGATTACAATGTGGCTGAATCTCCATCATAGTTTGACACCAAATCTTGTGGGTGAGATGTGCATCTCTGAACTGGTGGAAGATGTTGGAGTCAGATCCACTGTTGGATCTCTCCCAGACCTTGGGATAATTTCCACCCCAGGCCAGAGTTCAGATTGCTCAGGGTAAGGTTCTTGCACCCAGGTTTGCTTTGGAGCCTTTCTCTCAGTGGATGCTCATCTTGCTGTACCCAAGCTGGCACCTCTTGTCCCTGCTCCCTGGGCACGAGGCATATAGCATCCTTACTGTTTGTGAGGCTCTTCAGAATGAAAAGGAGTTGTTGCTGCTTGTAAGAATGTGTGAAGCCATCATGGGTCCCTTTCATTCAAGACCTGCCACACTTGGGGAATGCCCTCAGCCAAAAAGCTTATTTCATTCAGGGGCTCAAAGCTGGGGATGCGCTGACCCGTTGGCAAAACCTGTGAAGTCCACGTAGGCGTTGAGGCTGTGGGTATGGTGTATCTGTCAGGAGGCCACCTTGTTGTCAGCTCCACCTTCTGCCTGGAAAGGGTGGTTTTGCTCTCCTGGGGCTGGGTTGGGTGCCCACTGCACAGAGGCAGGTTTATTGGCTTGCCTCCTGAGCCATCTGTCAGAAGCAGGAGTGTGGGGAGCAGGGTCCCGGTGCAGTGGGTTTTCAAGTGAGAGGTGCTGCCCACATGTGCTGAAGGAGAGGGTGGGACAGGGTGTGCAGGAGGCTGAATCCTTAACCCAGAAGGTTTTTTGCAAAGGCAGATGGTTTTCAAGACAGATTCTAAGGTTTCCTGCCTGTGGGAGCAGGATCTGCAGGTGTCTGGTGGGATGCACTGTTCCACCAGAGGCTCTTTCCTTCACAGGCGGGACCAGAGTGGTTTGGCCTGGGATTGCTTCCTTCCTGTGCAGCAGCTGGGTGGCGC
>VWZY01000042.1:36773-66112 GCA_013399075.1 Chloroceryle aenea
ACTAATCCGCATGCCTCTTTGCTGGTTCCTGTCCTAACAGGGGGTGTCGTTTGATCAAGCCAATAATCTGCTGATTGAACCTGCTCGCATTGAGGAGGAAGAGGTCTGTACCACTCCTACTGTTCTCTGTCTGCTGAAAATCAATCTGCTTGATTTGCTTCCCAGGCTCACCCATTGTCGTAGGGGGAACTCTGATCTCTCTGGGTCAAGTGGCTTCTGGACCTGACTGATCACAAATACACAATGATCATTTCCTCCCCTGCTTTCACCTCCTTTCCCTACTCTCCTGTGCCCGAGGTGAGAATGGCTGCTGCAGATCAGGAGTGAGACGGAGGAATTGTAGAACAAACACCAGAGGGGCTGAGGTGGAAAGTTCGGTTCCTACTTGCTGTACACTGACTGGAGAGAAGGTGGAAGAAATTAAATGTCTACTTCTGGGAGTGGTGGGTGACCCTGGAGGAGCAGAGGCCTCAGGATCTGCTGGGTGCTGTGTAGGACCCTTTGGGAGAGGGAGGAGGATCCAACTCAGGACACTGTCATTGCATGAGGAGGGTGGACTGGAGCTAGTGATTTGTGCATCTCATGCAGCTCCCCCATAGAAGCTCCTCAGGTCTTCACAGGCAGCACTTTGGGCTATCAGAAGAGGTCAGGTGGCACTAGAGGGTCCGTAAAGCCCCTGGCACACGGGTGACGTTTTGTTCTGAGGTTTAAGGTCCTGTGTCCTGCTGCCTCAGCTCATTCTCTTGAGTGTGATGAACTTCCTGAGGTCGTTTCCCAGCTCTCTGGGCATGCTCGACGTGATGGGTCAGTGGGATTTCTGGAGGAGGTGCTCCCAAGGAATGGTTGGGGGCAGAGTGCTCCTGCTGCTGGCCAGGGGCAGGAGCTGTGGTCAGAGCTAAGGGCTTGCAGGGAGGACAGTGTAATGGCATCAGACCATGTGTGACACTGGCCCAGTTGTCTCTCTGAACCTGGCTCTTTGCTGCTCCCTCAGGGGTAAACTGGGGCCTTTCCTTGTTTGGCTTTGGAGTAAGACTTTCTGGGAGGGAGGTGACAAATCCTTTCTGCTTCAGGTGAAACGAGCTGGCTCAGATGTGGTCTACTGTTAGTGTGTCCTGGAGATCTGTCCATCCTAGCTCTAGATACCTGGAGAACATAGGAATATTTCTTGCTTTTCTCTTTTCTGTAGCTCTTTGCAGAATGGTGGGTGTTCGAAGGGACCTGTGGAGTTCATCTAGTCCAAGAGATCATCTTCTGTCAGTCAGAGGCAAAACCGAGTCTAGCCAGGTACTTCCTGATCCCGCATTTGAGAAGTCACTGCTCTTGGTCCTTAATTCCAGTTGTTAGAGGTCATCTTCCATTTGCAGAGTTCTTGTGCTCCTAGAGGTGCATTGGCCCAGGAAACCTCAGTCTTGTATCAGGGGACATGACAGTCCACCTGCCTCTTCTGTGGCTCCCACCCATGCATCTGATGGAATTGCTTAGAACATCTCTGTGGTGTCTGGAGAAGGTGTCTGGTTAGGGGCCCCAGTTTGCTCTGGTGTCCCTACAGTGCAGATCTGTTCCCTCGCTGTCAAGAGCAATGTGGCGGTGCAGCTTGCAGAGACAAGCCTACTAGAGATCCACCTGTTGGGGGATGGGAGCTGAGGTTGCCCCCGAGCAGCCCCACTTTGGGAAGCAGTAAGTTGTCCTATGACAAGTGCTTAGCTCCGTGGGTGGTTGCTGAGCAATGCAGTCAGTGATACTCTGTCATGTTAGAGGAATTATGCTGGGCACCTACCAGGTCTGCAGCCCCTGTGAAAACTCAGTCTCCAGAACCATCAGAGAGCAAACCGTCGGACTCAGGCTGGGAGTGCTGTGAGCAAGAGCGTGAGCTTGGGTGCTACACAGCTGGGACACCTCACTAGCCAAGAGGGGTGTCCTTGCCATCTTTCTGGGCACAGTGGCTGTGAAAAGCACATGTCTCAGTGTATAGGTTGAGGAGAAGAGGAGAAACATTCAGGGTCTTAAAGACTACTTAGCATCTGAGCAGATTATTAGCTTAGGAAGTGACCAATCCTAGAAAGAGTGTCGACCAGCTGTTTCCAGGGATGACTTAGTGATCTTGAAGAGCCTGTTAGAGCTAAAGCAATGGGCTGGTGAACCTGAGAGAGTATTGTGGAGTGGGGAGCCTGGTGCCCCTTGAGAAGCACAGTTTCAAGTTTATAACGCTGCTGCCACCTTCCTTGGATCATTTTATACAGCTCCTAGAGAGAAGGAACTACTGATGGGGTGTTTCTTTCAGCCTAAACCATAATCCTGAGACAAAGACTAACCTTGCCAGAGTAGAGCTGGAGACATCTGCCTAACTTCTGTCTGCACCCCAGTGATGGGGTGCAGGGGGCCTGGTGCTGTATACGCAGCTGGTGCTCCCAGAGCTCCTTGATCTGTTGGTGCCAATGGGGCCCTACTGCAGAAAGACACAATTTGGTTAAAGCATGTGGTACCTGGTAGTGGGTATCTGGGTTCCTTCACTCTGTTCCCAGTGTTTTGTCTCTGTCTCCCATCTGCAGGGCAGAAATGGCTGTATCTGGGTTACAGGGAGGCTTTGGGAGGAGAAGAGACATTTACCGAGCTGCTGTTTGAAAGCACAAGGTTGCACCTGAAGTCTGTTTATTTTCAGATAATTTTTTAAGAAATAGCCCTGAAAGGGCTGCTGTGCAGACTGTAGATAATAGTGGAAAAAGGATCCCAAATTCTGTTTTAAGTGACCAGTGCTGCTTTGTCTGCAGTAATGGTCAGTGTCATCCTTCTGTGTTTGCCCAGGCATAGCTGTCTCCTGCAGAGCACCTGAAAATACTGGAGTTGTCAAGGGAGCTGTGCTGACTGAGAAGCTTTATAGGCTTTTACTCCTCCCCTGATGCTTTCTCCCAGCTGCACGAGGCTGCCTGGCAAGGATGTGCTGCTAATACCCTTTCCTAGGAAAAGCTGAGCTGATCTTGGGTCTTTGAGGCACCTCAGCTTCCTTGCTGGGGTGTGGAAATGACCCTGTCAGCTGCTTCTGCTCAGGTGCCATATCCTGCCATTCTGGGGTCAGAAGCGAGTTGAGTCCCCTCCTTAGGGGGTCTTGTGCTGTGGAAATTGCTCGGAGATATTGCCGACTGTGTTTGGGCACAAGCCTCGTGCTGTTGGCCAGAGGCAGGCCCTGATGGCACCTCTCCATCCTGAAGCACCCTGTGTCCGGGGATCAGCTTTGGGAAGGGTGTCCTCTGTGGCGCGTGGTGTCAGGATGTCCTGTGTCACAGACAGTCCCGCCCACCTCGGTGAGGCTGCCACAGCACTGCCTTCACACGTGGACCTCTCTGCCTTGCCCTGGTTTTGTGGTTTACTGGGTGAGACCATGTGCTCAGCTGGACATTGTCAGGCTTGGAATTCTTACATAGCATATTCAACTTTCCCACAACGTGACCTGTGAATTTTAAACCTTGAAGGGATTAATAAACCTCTCGTATAATGCAAAGAAGATCCTATCATCTGTGTGTGCTCACATGGTTTGACTAGAACATGACAGAGCAGAGTCCTCTCAGAGGTGTGAAAGGATATGAGGCTCTGCTTTCTCTCTTTTTTTTTTAATGATTAAATTTCCCACTGGACAAGGCAAAATGTGCCATGCTTTCTGTTTGAATTTTCCTGGCTTTTGATTTATTGCCATAGGAATGTTCTCATAACCTTTTCCTAGTGGGTTGAAGGCCCCCCCCCAATACTATTCATGCTTGTGCTGTGACACCCCCCAGTTCAGAGGCAGGGACTGGGATGCTGCAGGTGCCGGGAGCACTAAAGAGCGGTTTGAGTGTGATTCACCTATAGAGGGACAGAGATGACTCCTGTGATTGCTGCTTATTCATCATGACACAGCACTTGCTGCAGGTATTGTCTGATCTGAAGCTTTCTGAAGGACTGGGTAGCAACCTGGAATGATTCCTGACACCAATGCACAACTACTGGCAGAGTTTCCTTTTCCTGCTCTGAGCGTGACACAATTGCCTGGCTTTGCTGTCTCAAAGAGAAAGTGACTGTTAACAGAGAAGATACTGTCTTCAAAGAAGACACTCCACTGCAAATCTGATTTTTGCTTTTGAAATGGGAAAATGCAAGGTTTGTGACAGATATGGGTCTTGCTGCTTAGCACAAGGATTACAGGGAAAAAAAAAAGGAATTAAAATAATGGCTGTAGCAATTAATGGAGCTTAAGCATTTGCATGCCTTCGAAAACAGGTCCCTATTTGCAAGCTCAGTGGTGTCTTCTGTCTGTGTCAGTAGAGGAGGAAGACACCTGGGATAGCTTCCAGACTTTGCGATGGAGGCTGATTCACTGGCTTGGATCTGGGAGCTGGAATGAGGCAAGTCTGGGATAAGTTGCTGTTTCTGGAAGATGTGCTTTAGCCAAACAAGTGCTGTGCGCAATTCAGGAGCAAGAAGCCAAATTTACAATGAAAATAAATTAGATTCTTTGGAAGAGATCCTGAAGTCAAGTCTCCTACTGCCACTAGCAACCAGATGCTCTACTTCATGAGTCAGTCAAATTTTTATTAAATATAGGTGGTTTTGTCCCGTTACTCAAGGTGTGTGCATACACTTGGATCCCTTCTACAGGGAGAAACCAAAACCATCTCCAGGTTTTACTCCTTGAATGATGAGAAAATTGACTTTCAAGCTGAACTTGTTATTCATTATATCTTATCTCAAAAAAATCTATTTCCTGTCCTCTCACCCTTTGTCTGCTTGACCTTGGTGTATTTTTATGGACACCAGTCACAACTCCTGCTAGCCTTCACTTTGCTAAATTAAGAAACCAAATCCTTCTGGTGTTCTGCTGTGAGATAGATTCCCCTTCCCTTTCTCACTGCCTTTTCATGCACCTGTTCTGCTTGAGTTCAGGTGTGTCAGATATGATGACAGTTTATTCAGACTTGAGTTCACTAAATTCCATAGATTTTTCTCCCACTTGAGGGGCTGCAGTTTCTGTTCCTGGATGGGAATTCTCTTAAGTGACTCAGCTTTTGTTCCTGCATGAAGCATTGAGGTCCTCAGAGAGCTTTGTCCTTCAGACTGTTGGTGTTCTTAAAGGTGTCTCTGCTTGTGTGTTTTAAAATGGGTGATGCCAGGCTTCCATTTATCTTGCTGCCACCTTGGACAAACACTCTTCAACTGTGCTGTCTGTCCAACTTCACAGGAAGTTGAAGCAGATTTTAGAGGAGAGTTGTAAATTTTCCCGTCTTTTCAATCTTTTAATTTTATATTAAATGATGGGTTTCAAAAGGACCTTTAGAAAACTAAGAAATCTGAAAGGAGTTTCTAAGTGAAACTTCATAGTCTGAATGATGCAAACTGAATGACTATACCAAGCATTTTACCACACAAGAAGGATCAATAGGAATAAAAAGCCTTTACTGCTGAAGAGAGGAAGAAATGTAATGTTTCAGTGTCAGTCATTCCAGATGAATCCTCAGGACTTCCATGTCTAGGCTTTTGTCCTGCTCCCAGTTCTGGGAATGGCTCAAGGCTCGTCAGCTTTGTCCAATGCTCTAAGAAGTTGGATGCTCTCATCTCCAGAGGGACTCTGTCCTGTTTCAGTCCATAGTTCAGCCATCCCAGTTCCTTTTTTGCTGTTGTTTTTTTCTTGCCTGTGTCAAGTCTGGGCCCCATTGTGATGAGGAGGAAGAACTGCCTTCTTAATTGAATGTTTCTGAAATTCATTAGTGAAAGAACTAATCACAGAATCATGAAACGGCCCAGGTTGGAAGGGGCCTCAAAAGGCCCAACATTCTGTGGGAAGGGGAGGCTGGATGAGATTATCCAGCACACTGACCAACCTCCACTGGTGGGGACTCGACCGTGTCCCCTGGGAGCTTGTTCCAGTGAACCATTGTTCTCATTGTAAACACTTTTTTCTTATATCAAGATGAAACTGTGTATCTCTAGAGGCACACATGGATATGAATATTCATATATATCATGATATGGTTCCTATCTATAGGATAGCCATGTATTCACATCAAGATTAATCATACCTGTATGAACCTAGTTTATTTATGGCTCAAAAGTCATCATACTGAATATTTTCCAAATATTTTCCAAAGTGCATCCTTCCTTTATCCTGACATAATGAGACACTGTTCACTGCCTTGGAGTCTCTTTGGGACAGGGGTCTGTAGGGGAGCACCAGAGCATCGCTGCCCTGCCTACTCCTCACACTGCTGGTGGTTGCTGGGGCTGCAGACTGCTCTCATTCGGTGGCCGCTCTGGTCGGTACTGAACTGAGGAGGTGTTCAGGACAAAGGCAGGAAGGTGCTTGACCCCTCTGCCCTGCAGCCCACCCTCTCTGCCCTGCAAATACCCGTTCCCTTGGTAACTGAGAAACCGTCTGAATGGAGGAAGAAATAACATCGGACACAGAGAATCTCCAGCTTGTACCCAGCAGGCTGCTCTTCTGCCAGGCCAGGATCTTCCTTTTGTGTTCCTTTTTTTGTTGTTCAGGGTTTTTTTTAGTTCCCCACAGCTCATGCAGAAATCTCCCACCTTCCATTCGGTCACTGGTATTTTCAGCCTCTCCCCATGTCCTCACGAGTTACTGCTTACTGAAGCCAGATGGATTTAGCTCTTCTCATCTTTCCTGGTGAGTCAGTGCCTCTGGCTCCTGAACTCCTACGTGTCTCCAGCATTTATGTACTGTGTAAGAACCCCCTCTCTTGTTGAGGTGTTCCTGGAAAAAGGACCCTTGGAGCTGAATGTGATGTCCATGTAAAGACGTCTCTAGAGGTGGCTCTGAGGGGCTTTCTTCAGGGATTAGGCAGCACAGACCTTAGTGAGACCTGCTGATCCTTTCTCTGGTGTGTTTCCAGGTCCCAGCCACCTGTAGTTGCAGATTTGTGGGCTGTTCATGCCACAGCACTAGACACAGGGAGCCTCTCTCTATCAAATTATCTGATCTCTCCAATCCCCTTTACACATTTTAGTTCCATTTAGTGGCAATAAATTACTCTTGTTTACTTGTGCTTTCTATTAAAAAGCAATTTTTTAAGCCTGCTGCTGATCATTGAGTATCCCTAATTCCTTTGCTACAAATGTGGAGCAGTTGCTTCCTATGAAGTTATGAATGACATAAGAAGATAAAAGATGTCTGTTTGAAGGGCCTCCCCTGATGTGGAGCTATGGACAGTTTCGTTGTCAGCCATTTGGAGTAAGATCCTGCTGTAGTTCTCAGCAGAACCCCACTATGGTCTCCTCGCTGCTGCCTGGCACTCGGCCCCTGCCGTAGCTCGGTGTGTGTAGTACCCACCCACAGCCAGCACCGTGCTGCGTCAGGGAGAGGGTCTTGTCCTAACAACTCTGCTCCTGAAATCTTTACTGGTGCTTTGTCAGCCAAGTTTGGAGTCTTGTCAAAGGATGAAATAAAGGTGTGTTTGTTTTCCAAGATCTGTTTTTCACAGAATTGAGCTGTTTGGCACTAGCACACATTCTCAGTTGTTAGGACACTTGGGTATGAGTTATCCAGCCCTTTTGACTTTTAACAGGGTTATTCCTTATTGAGGATGTTAAATGGACTCTTCAGCTGCTAATGGAGTAAGGTATATTTCATCACCTTTGTGTGATGCATGTTCATTGTCATGCTTCTGTCCAATTAAAGGTCAGAAGTGTTTAATCAAATTGATTGAGTTAGAAGGTACCCTAAAGATCATCTAGTTCCAAACCCCCTGCCATAGGCAGAGACACCTCCCACCTAGGTTGCTCAAAGCCCTGTCCAATCTGAGAACACATCCAGTGATGGAGCATCCACAGCTTCCCTGGGCAACCTGTTCCACTGTCTCACCACCCTCAAGAGTGAAGAATTTCCTTCTTATTTCCAGTCTAAATTTCCTCTCTTCCAGTTTTAGATCATTACCCCTTGTCCTGTCACTACAGGCCTTTGTGAAGAATTCCTCCCCAGCCTTCTCACAGGCCCCCTTCCGATACTGGTAGGCCACAAGAATGTGTCCCCAGAGCTTTTATTGCATGTTTGTGTTTTCTGTGTCATTGCTGACCATCCAGGTGACTTAAATGCAGGGATTAGATGATTCCATCCCTCCTCATGTGTAGCAAGTTATCAAAATATGCCTGTGCACACAGGAACTTGCTGCATTCTGGAAATAAAGCCCTTAAATCCCCCCACCCATGGGCATGTCTGGAGGAACAGCACAGTCTTTCAGCAGGTTCTGAAGTACACCAGCTCCATGCTTTGCAGCGGAACCGTGACAGTTCGCTGCCTCCAGGTCTGCTGTGCCCTGGCCAAGAGTGAGCTGCAGCAAACCCTGCGCTGGCGGCGTGGGGCACAGCACAGAGTGCTCCTCAGGTCTCGCAGGCAGCATTCTGGCATCCCTGGCTGCTGGGGAAAGCTCAGCCCCTCCACCGTGCCATGCTTCTGGTTTCTTCAGCGTGGTGCTGCTGGGGAAAGCTCAGCCCTTCCATGGTGCCACACCACTGGCTTCTGCAGAAGAGTGCACGTTAACCCAGCACAGACTAGAGAGTCTCTCAGTACCAAGTGAACCTGTTGAAAGATAGCTCCTTAAAAATGTTTGAAAAATAGGTTGAAATGGAATCAGCCCTTGTTTGAGTGTGTTCCCTGGAGACACACAGATGGAAACACTGGTGGGACAGAGGAGAGGGGAGGGAGACCCAACATCTTCCTTGGCTTGTGCTTTGGTGCCATCGATGATAAGTGGGTTTCCTCCCAGTCTCCAGTGGTAGGACAGGGAGATGACAGCCCTAGGCTGAAGCAACAGCTTTTTCCCACTTCCCTCCTTCCCCAGTAGCACTTTTCTGTGGAGGGCATGTGGGTGCTCGTCTGTCTGTGAGGAACTGGGAAGAAACTCTGGGTACGTTGCCCAGTTAATGAAGGTTTGCCCTTCAGAATCAGCTGAGAAGCCTGTTCCTGCGTGGGAAGTATCTTGGATCTGTTGTTACATCTGAGATAAGCTGTTTCTGGCTGGTGAGTGGGTCCCTGGTCCTGGGGGAGAAAATGTGAGAAGAGAGAAATACCCGGGAAGTCAGCAGCAAGAGCGACGGCAGGGCAGAAGCTGTGCTGCCCTGCGGGTCAGGCAGCTGCTCACTGTGGTTCCAGCGGATTGTGGAAGTCAGGACAGCCCTGGAGCAGCCTTAGGACAGATGGGCTTTTAGGAAGAAGAAATACTGCACTTGCTGGTTTAGTGCAAGAACCAGTGTCTGGGCAGTAATGTGTAGGACTGAGTATAAAACTGAAAGGCCATCACAGGCTACTGGATCCAGTTCCTTCTTTTTCAGGTTCATATTCTCATCTATTGTTCTTTTCATAGACTTCAAAGATTCACCAGTTCAGTTTCTTACCACGTGGTTTTTAAGGGAGAGCTAATTTGCTTTGGGAGTTTGAAATCTTCCTTCTAACCTAAATGTATTTGTGTCTAATTCAAGGCCATTTGCTGTTTTCCAGCAGTGTCTCTACATTTAATTACGTCTGGTTCCTCCTTGGGGTTTTGCTTTTTTGGTGTTGATAGATGTCAAGGTTCTTAGCCTCAGTCCAGTTGACTTTTCCCCACATTTTCAGTCTGCTTTCCTTGAATTTGTGACACCCCTGGGGTTTGTTGTTTATCCTTCAGTAGATAACACAGTCAACTCACTGTGCAACTGAAAGTGACTTTCTGTAACCAGTGACACCGTGTATTCCTCGTTCATTGTCAAAAATAGCCATCCTGTGGTGGTGGCTCAGGCCCTGAGCAAACCAGCATGGCTTACTTGGAAACGCCTGGATCCTGTTAGTAGAATCCTCTCTAGTCCTTCTCTGGAGACCTAGTCTTCCATTGTCTTTAAGACATTTTTGTGTTCAGTATAGATAGAAGTCTTTGGAGTATTACTAAAATCCACTGAGAATGAAAAAATTCCCGGGGTATTTGTAGTTCGATTCTAACAGAGCTCTTCAAGCAAGAAGCACTGGTTTCATCTCGGCTGGTTTCAGAGCGTGCTGTCAGTGATGTGCAGTACTGCCCCATGACTACCCCATTGCTCTGTCTCACCTGAGCAATCCTTGCCATCCTGTGCTTGTATTTTACTCTGTCTCCAAGTCTTGCACCACAGATGATGTACTAAGGTCTACCTGGAACCAGGGATTTCCTTGTGAAGACCTCTGCACCTTTCTGCTGTGCTGTGGACTGAACACGAAGGACGTGGCAAGGAGCCTCATTTTAGTTCTGCAGTTCCTGTGGTGGTCTTTTTGTTTTAGTTTTGTTTTAAACTTAGCAGAACCTGAAGCCCCAGAGGCTGTTGCTTCTGTCATTGTGGAAGTGAAGAAGGGTTTGAAGGGAGGGGTTAAGGAAGGGAAGTCTGCTTCGTGTGCTGCCCACGTTGTGGCCTGACAAGCCGTGCAGACCTGATGTTGAAGCTAGGCGCCTCTGCAGCAGCCGCTCTCTGTTCTGGACTTGGTTTCCAGAGAAGTGGCATCTGGAGGACAGCAAATTTGGTTCCCTCCAGGAGTCTGTATGTTTCTGTCACCTCACCAGTTCCTTGGTCCTTGGCCCTGACAGATCTCTGACAGTCCTGTCTGTCCCATTCCACTCCATGCAACCTACTACCTGCTCCCTGTCTTCCTTCTGACAAGGAAGGTGAATGGTTTGTGTTGGTGTCCTGAATGTAAGCAATTTCAGTTCAATTTGACCAAAAGCTTTACGATGAGAAGTGGATGTAATTTGCTATGTAGAGGAGGGAGATAGGAAGGAAAAGAGATTTCTGGGTTGCACAGCTACAATCCTGAAGCTGCCTGTGCAGAGGGGAGAGGAGGGGTGAACCAGCTGGGCAAAGCAGATGGCTTCTCTGGAATTGTGTGTTGATTTCCATCAACAGAGCAAAGCCAAGTGTCTGTCCAGGGAAGAGGTGCCATTTTGTTACTGTGTCCTACCTTGGGGTGACCCTTAATCCCCTGGTAGGTGTTTGGAACTACACCCCAAGGGGAGCCATGTGGTGGAGCTGGGCTGTGATGTGAACACTATCCCTGTTCCTTGATCCAGTCCTAACCCACAGCTGCTCAGTTTACCTTGTGACAGGCATCTCATTTGAGGTGTTCATTACAGGCAAACTGCCTCTTGGTTTTGAGATGTGGTTCAGGACTTAGCTGTGAAAAAACATTTTAAGCATGTCGTGACCTGGGTGCCTTTGGGGCGTGGATGCCACAGCTTCCAGAAATCTGTGAGCAGATGCAGGCAGATAAAGATGATAAACTTATGTGTATTCTTCAGTCATTTCTTGCTCTTCAAGATGTTCTGGACATGCTGCTAGTCTGCACTGACCTGTAACCTGTGTCCGTTCTGCTTCCAGTTGACACTGACTATCGTGCGGCAGACGGGGGGGCTGGGCATCAGCATCGCAGGGGGCAAGGGCTCCACCCCCTATAAGGGTGATGATGAGGTAAGACCCTGGACTGTCTAACGACTGAAGCATCCACTATCAGGGGCTGGTTCTCTGTAGCTGGAGGTCAGATGTCCATAGATAGCAGATTTGTGGCTGGGCTTCCAGAACAAGGTGGTAGCAGCTCTTGACCCACCCTGTGGTGAGTGGGTTTGGGGTGACGTGGCTGGGGTGATCACCCACTGGGGGGATGTTGCTGTCCTGTCCTCACATCCAGGGTATGGGACTGGCGTGGGACTTTCCCTTAAGTTGAGTGGGGCAGAGTGGTCTCTCTACACTTTAGAGGGATGAGGAATAGGCTTTTTTTCTTCTAACAAGTGGTTTTGTTTCCAGGGCATCTTTATTTCCCGCGTGTCAGAAGAGGGTCCTGCAGCTCGTGCAGGGGTTCGTGTCGGGGACAAGCTTCTGGAGGTAATAACCTTGCTACTGTGAAGAAGTAAATGCTCCTAAGGGTTTGAAGGTGGAGGGAGAAGTATGATTTGGTATTTATTTGCCTCATGGTGATTTGAAGGCCAAATGAAGCATCAGGAGCTGTGCAGGAGCAAAACAAAATTCCCTTGGCTTAATGAGTTAGTTGTTTAATGTTACCATTAATCTTCTGCTCCTCTAGAAGGGCAGAAGTTGCTTCTGCTTTCGCTCCCTCAGCTCTGAAGTGTTGTATAACCCAGAGTAGATATGGTGCTTAGGTTTAGCAGTGCACTTGGTAGAGTTAGGTTGATGGTTGGACTCAGCGATCTTGAAGGTCTTCTCCAAGCCAAATTGTTCTACGAAGCTCTGTTGTGGGCAGCATGTGATGTCTGGGCACCCCTGTAAGAAGCAGGCGATGACCCAGCGCTGCCAGGGATGAGCTGGGGCTGGAGCTCCCTACTGAGGTATGGGTTGAGCCTGGCTCTGTCTGTCTCCAGGTGAACGGCGTGTCCCTGCACTGTGCTGAGCATCACGTGGCGGTGGAAGCTCTGCGTGGATCAGGAAGCTCTGTCTCCATGACAGTTCTGCGGGAGCGGATGGTGGAGCCGGAGAATGCCATCACTGTCACGCCGCTGCGCCCCGAGGATGACTACAGCCCACGTGAGAGGCGAGGGGGTCTACGCTTCCCAGAGCGACCTGAAGGGGCACCTCCCATAGAGAGATATTCTACCTGCCTCATGCGCAACGAGAAGGGCCTAGGCTTCAGCATTGCTGGTGGCAAAGGCTCCACACCCTACCGGGCTGGTGACACGGTCAGTAATGGTCCCCTGGGAAGGAAGGTGCTTGATTCCCAAGTCTCAGCACTACTTGTGGGAGCATCATGGGGTCTTCCTCACCCACAGGCACAGAGTGGTGCAACATGGCCCTGGGCTGATGAGCCAGGAGGGCTCCGAGAGCCTGAATCTGCTCATAATGTGGGGAAGGAGAGTTCAGAAGGAGGTGGGGCTGGGTCTTACAGTCCCTGACAGTGACATCTGATCTTGCTGCTGTCCTCTTGCCATATATTCTGGGCTCTTGGCCACACGAAGGCTTTGCTGCAGCCGGAGGCTCCGCAGGTGGCTCTAGAAGCAGAGGAGGGTTTGTGTGGAGCAAGGAAAAAATGAGAAGTGCCAGGGCAGGGTAGGGGTCTGTGAAGGGGAAAAGGGCTGAGTCCTGCCTGGTGTCCAGGGACAGTTCTGCTGAGGGGAAGCACAGGCTGCTCTGACCCTTCTGACTGTGTTTCAGGGGATCTTTATCTCACGGATTGCAGAGGGTGGTGCAGCCCATCGGGACGGGATCCTGCACGTAGGAGATCGGGTCATCTCGGTGAGTGTGGGTGTGTGGGGCAGGGGTCTGACTCAGCTCTCTGCCCTTCCTCATACGGGGCTGGTTTTCTGTCATTGAAGCTGCATTTTGGGGGTGCTTTTTTCAGCTCCAGAACCTTCTGGGACAGCATTTAATCTTGGTGGTTCTACCCCGGGCAGTGACTGGTGGTGGGTGCAGTTGATTCCTTTCATTTCCCCCAGTGCTGCCTGTGAGCATTTCCCAACAGCCTGGGCTGTACTGGGGGAAGCACTGCCCTGGCCGGGCAACCCCAGAGCCCTGTCCAGCCTTGGCATGGTGTGTGGGGCAGGGGGGTCGGCACAGACTGCAGTGGTGGGAGGCTGTCTGGGGTGGCATGGAGCTGGGCAGGGCCACAGCGGTGCTTTCACTGGGAACTGCAGCCTATTTCCCGTCCTCTTCGTGCCAGTGGTACAGATGTTACTGCTGCTCTAACCTCGAGTCTCTCTGCCTAACGTGTCACTTGCTCCCCTCCTGCGGGGAGAGTCTGCTGAGCCTTCTGACCCTCCTCCCAAGCTCGCATGTGCTGCCTCTGAGTGAGAGCTCCTGCATCCTGGTGCTGGTGGTGGGGTTCTGGTCCAGCTGCTGTGGTACGAGCACGTGTTACCGCAGAGCTGGCGTGAGTAAACACTGATACGGCCTTGTCAGTGCTGGCTTCTGTCTGCTCTACCCTAGGCTGGGGGCTGTGTTGTATTTGCTTGGGCACAGAATTTTAGCAGAGCTCTGGCCCAGGTCTGACTTTCTCATCTTAGCAGGAGGCTTGAACTGGTCCAGCATCTCTCCCTCCTTGCTGGCACTCCTCCCAAAATCAAGCCCTGACGCTGAGTGTTGTTGGACAGCCCAAATTGTTTTGGTTTTGCTCATCTTTCGATGCCGTGCTGGTACGGAGGCATGACTGAGAGGCGTAACCGCGGGCACACAGCCTGTCACGTGGTGTTGGCTTGCTCTGCCTGTGGCAAGGAGACACAAGATCCCAGTACAGAGTGAAAAGTCAAACCTGTCTCCACCCCACCATTAGCTGCTCTATTTGTGGCTGTGGGCAGCTTCATAGGAAAAGCAGATCCAGTTCCCTGGTAGTAGCCAGTGTCTTCAGCTGTTAGCGTGTGGGCCCAGGGCTTGCAGAACTCGGGACCTTCTTGGTGGCACTGCTCCTCGTGAGCAGTTGTGGGAGCTTCAGGCTAGAGCTGTGGGGCTGCCCTGGCCCAGCAACACTGGACGTTGAGAGCACATCAGTGCTCTTCACAGCTGTGCCCGTGCAGCCTCATGTAGATCCCTGTGCACCACAAGTCTTCAGTGGTTGCCCCTTTTCTCTGGAAAGCTTTTCGGGCTGTGCTGATTCCTGCGATGTGCGGTTCAGGTTGACTGTTCCCCTGGGTCTGCGTGGGGCAGCAGGAGGCAGGTTCCTTGGTCCAGCAGGCAGAGGCCCTTTCCCAAAGCCCTGGTCTCCTAGTCATGCCTCAGTTCTCACTTGGCCAAAGAATTTTTTTTTTTTTTTTTTTATAAAAATACAGCCCANNGAAAAATACAGCACAGCTTCATACTCTTCCCCTGTGCTCGAAGTCATCCTGGACCTCTCTGCAGGGGAAGGACCAGGAGAGCTTCTTTTGTTTTCTCAAGGGAGCTTTGAGCACATGGATTGAAGAGCCCAGTCTAGATCTCTCTTCAGTGTTAACACCCCCAAAACTCACCAGGGATTGACTAACCTTCCAGCTTTCCCTGTATTCTTGCGTGTCTTGAGAGGCATTTTGGCAGCAGAAGGCATGGGGCTGGGAGCTGTGAGGGGGGAGTGTTGGAGAGCATGAATTGTGGGATGGGAGTCTAGCTGGGAGGGTGTGGGATGGGGAGCAGTGGCTCAGGGCAGCTGGTTTTGTGGGATAGGATTGGGAGTAGACTGAAGAAAACTGCTTCTACCAGAGATGTAGGGCAATAGCTGCACCAGGTGACACCCAGGGCTCCTCATGAGAGAAGTCTGATCACCAAGAAATTGGTCAGAATAATATAAGTGCCTGGCACACAGAACAACGTGTGGAGCTGGGACGGGATGTGTGACACTCTTGCCCTTCCTTTGGGCACCCAAAAAGCTGAGCTGTGCTGGTCAGCCACATCCTCTTGCTAAGCAGAGATGCAGCTTACAAGTATCAGCGTTTCCAGGTATTCTTACACCGGGGGTGCGCTTTTTGCAGCTTAAAACAACATCTTCTCCAGGCTGCCATGGCCTTGCCCAGCACAGACAGTGGCCAGTGACAGGTCCTGTCACACATCAGATCATGCTCTTCGGTGACTGTGCCTGGACTTTGAGAGTGACTGATGAGGGCAGACAGCCTAGCTGAAAGGCAGCCGGTGCTGTGGCACGTCATCGCTCTGTGGCATTGCCTCTGGCAATTGCTGTTTTGTCTTCTTCCCGCATTGAGATCTGTGGACCCACTCCTTTAATGCAACCTCTTGGGTTTCTTTTGTCATGACCCAGCGGAAAGCTGGAATACAAAGCCAAGGAAGACTGAAGAGGTACCCCCGGTAGTGAGTGAGCCACAGCACAGTCCAGGCAATAGCCAGGTTTATAGAGCTCTACCTCCTCTAGGAGGTGGAGCATCGTTCTTGGTCTTCATGGGCCCTGGATCATCACTGGTGCCTTTAGGGCTTGGAGGTATGTGGGGAAGGGGCCGGTGAGTTGTCTAGAAAGAGGATCACGGTCAGATGGGAACAAGCAGGTGCCTTTGTCCCTTTGCCAGGTTGGAAGGGGTGGGGTAAGTTACAAAGCACTTTGGTGAAGGGCCTTTTGAGAAGGGGCAGCATTCTGGCAGGATGGGGTCCTTCAGGGTGCTTGGCTAAGTGCTTAAAACGACAGGGTGTCCTCGAGTGACGGTCTGACGCTGAGTTTGCGGGTTGTTCTAGATCAATGGGGTAGACATGACAGAAGCCAGGCATGATCAGGCAGTAGCGCTGCTTACCGCGTCCTCCCCCACCATCGTGCTGCTGGTAGAGAGAGAGGGTGCAGAGCAGCTCAGCGAGGGAGACTCGCCAGGCGTGCCGCGGGCGCGCATGCACTCCCCACCGCCGCCCCCCGGCCACGGGGAGAGCCCGCCGGAGGAGACGCCTTCGCTGCCGAGGAACCATCTCTCCAGAGGCCTGGAGGATCAGTATCCCATTGAGGTGAGCAGGTCTGCTGCAATCAGTATGGGGCAGTGTCATCTTGGGTGTTTTTCACTGGTAAAATTGGTCACCTGAGGAGGGCTGGCCCACGGTGTTATTGGGGTGTTGAGAAGCGGTGGGGAGCCCCCTTGTCCTGTGGGTGCTTACCATCTTCTAACTTGTGCAAAACAGCCCCGACTCCATGTTTTTCTGTCTTTTGTAGTCCTTATGCGATATTCCTTATTCCCTTTCACTCTGCTTCTTATTCCCTCAAGGAAATTCACCTTGTAAAAGCAGGTGGTCCCCTGGGACTCAGCATTGTAGGAGGCAGTGACCATTCAAGCCATCCGTTTGGGATTCATGAACCAGGTGTCTTCATTTCCAAGGTAGAGTTCCACGTGAGCAGCCCAAGCAGTGGACATTCCTGAGCTGTTTAAGTATTGGGCTTAAGATGAAGGGGTTCAGTGCAAGAGTCTGAGAAGCACAGCACAGATCTGAAAAAGAGAACGGGATGGAGGAGGGATGTGTGCACATGGAAGGAGTTAGCTCATACTGGACATGCTGGTGCTGTTGTAGAAATCTAAGTGAGAGTTAACTTGTGCTGAACTGTTTGGGGTGATTTTGTTTTTGAAATTGCTGAGCTTACGTTCACTTCTAATGAATCCTGGAGGGATGTAGGCATTTCAGAAAGCGAGTCGTTACTCAGAGTTGGTGGGATGAGTGTGTAACTGCGAGGAGAACCAGATGTGCTCTTCTGGATTCAGACCAGTGTCTGTTGACCCAATAGTCTCTTTCCTGTGCTGGCATTAGCTGATGCTAGTTAGGGACAGCACATGAGCCAGCTGCTTGATGCAGCTCATGCCCTTCACAGTCCCACACACCCACATGCGTTGGATTGGGGATGTTAGAGCAGACATCCCTGCCCAGCCCTTTTTCAGGTCACAGATGGACATGCTGAATAACACAAGTTCTGCACCAATCCCTCAGGCACCCCACCAGTGAATCTTTTGTTTCCTGAACAGCAGCTATCCAGGCCTGCCCTTTGCTTCCTCTCCTTTAACCAGCTTTCAGTCCATTGACTGCCTCCCCAACAGGGGTCACAGCTTCTGACAGCCTTTAGGTTCAGACCTTGTCAACAGCCATTGGGAAATCTGGATTCCAGATTTCATTGATTCTCTCACGGTGCTGTGGCTGGTCAGTGAAGCAGGCCCTGCCGCTTGAAGTTTGAGCTCCTTCAGAGTTCTTGGAGAAAGTGTTCTGGTTACAATCACAGACAGAGCAGTGGAAGAGCTGGCACAGGATTGTTTCAGATGAAAGTGATAATATGAGAATACAGGAACATAGCGACTGACACTTCAGAGCAAATCTTACTTTGGTCTTTGACAGTGTTCACAGATATTTTACCTCTTGGGGAACTTGGGTTGCAAAGAGAGAAGTCCAAATAGGCCTTGGAGGACATTGAGGATGGCCTGGGGACACAATGAGTGTCTCTCTGAGGAGAGGTGGAATCTTCTTCTCTAGTTGTAATGTTAATGATTCTTTGTAGGTCATTCCCCGTGGACTGGCATCTCGAAGTGGGCTCCGTGTAGGGGACAGGATCCTGGAGGTCAATAGCATTGACCTGCGCCATGCTACCCACCAGGAAGCTGTGAATGCCCTGCTCTCCAACACCCAGGAGCTGACCATGTTAGTAAGGCGAGATCCACCACCTCCTGGCATGCAGGTAGGTTCTGAGAGAGAGAACGGGGGGAATCGCACTCTCCTTGATAGAAGGATCACTTCTGAAGGCACTTTCTTATCTATCTGTAAGTCTGGGACTAGGATACAACCAAATATCTCGTTGAAATTTTCTTCTCTTTTGGAAGAATCCAGTCTCTTGTAAGTGTACATCCAGATAAGGACTGTGGAAGGTCTCTGGCCATGCCCGTGGTGATACTGTGGCCAGAGAATCATCAGATTTCATGAAGACCAGACCTGAACAGTAGATCAGAAAAGGGCAGAGGCTCATCAAAAGGAATGAACTGTGGCAAATGAGTCTTAATTCAAGTCCTTTTCAGGGTATTCAGAGTATGGCCAGCTGTTAAAAGCCTTTCCTCAACAATTCCAGTCTGAACTTGACCCGGTAACAAAGACACTTTTTTTTCGATATATATGTTTACAGGAAATATGCATTGAAAAGGCTCCAGGAGAAAAACTGGGCATCAGTATCCGAGGTGGAGCAAAAGGTCATGCTGGAAATCCGTTTGATCCCACCGATGAAGGCATCTTCATTTCTAAGGTACCAGATCATGAACTCTGCAGCTTGGCTGTGTGCAAGGTCTGTGAGGGAAGAGGGGGATCCCGGTGGGGTTTATTCAGTGTGCTCTCTCCACCTTTCACGGGGCACATCAGTTCTGGAGCATTCGCCATCCACTGAAGGGGGCACATCTCTCTCATGTCCTACATTCACTTCTATTTTGCCTTGCTTTTCTTCTCATCTTTCTTTACAACATGAACCCATACATCTTTCCTTCCCCCAAGTGCTTGTGCTCTTCCTGCCCCCTCAGACACGTGGGCTCTTTCATCGAAAGCATGATGAATTGCTCACTTATCCTCTGTGCCACATTCTGTGTGTGTCAGTTTGTGCCTTTCCCTTTGTAAATGTCTCGTTGTGTGCGTATTTGTTTGTTGTGTCACTTCAGCTCGATCTCTTTTACCTGTCCTAATCAGAGTGGTTTTCCTAGTTCTCTTTGTCTCTACATCCCCAATAACTGAGAGACAAAGTAGCGCTTTTTCTTCCTCCTCCTCCTCCTCTTTAATTTTTACAGGTACTTTGTGAAACGTATCTGTTGTTTTTTCTCTTAAACCACCTCATGAATTCATCAGCCACCCATGCCTTTGGTTTTCTTGGGGTTTCTTTGCTGCTCTGATCCCAGCAGTGGTGTGCAGCAGTCCATCCTTCTGTTCCTTTCCCTGAGGCGCTTTAGGTCGTATCCTGTGTGTCTCTCTGGGTCCCAACAGCAGCGTCTCCTTCTGCCATTATTGAGGGTTTTTTTCTCACTTCCCAGCTTGCACATTTCTCCTGAGCCTCGTGTGTTTTGGGTTTTGCTGTTTTTTGTTTTATTTCACTCTATACCCACAGCAAGTCCTGCACTATCTTTCCCTGTTCTGAAGGGGAAAGACATGAATAAAACTCTTCCCTGCCTTTGCTGAGGTGACAAAGCGTGGCTTCCATCCTCTCCTCACACTGACATGGGGACTTGTCCTCTTGGAGACAGCCTCAGGGCTGTCTCCTGCCTTGTCACTGTGCTGCCTGTAGTTGCTTCCTCTGGTGACAGCTTGTGTAGAAGAGGCGAGGATGAGTTCTTGTGGCTTGCTGGGGGAAGAAAATGGGAGCTACGTGTTGTTTCTCTGAAAGAGAGGATGGAAAATGACAGATGTGTGTGATGTGTGACTCTTGCCTCTGCCACAAAGACAGTGAAAAGTCTTTATGTCTCATTTATCTTTATCCACAAAATCCATCCCTATGCTTGTGTTTCTCTCTCCCAGCAGAACAGTATTACACTTTCCTTCCTGTGAAGATAAATCAGAAGAGGCGAGGGCTTTCCTCCTCACTTGCTTCACTGACAGAACAAAAGCAGTTTCTTTCTGTGGGGCAGCATATTTCAAACACAGACTTATTTTTTTCTCTTCCCTAAGATCCCTCCACACGCCTTTCCTCTGCCAAACTGCACATTCTTCCTTTTCTGCCCTCTCCTTAAGAATCTATATTTATAGACACAATGTAGCTGCAGCCTTTTCTCCCCATTTCCTCTTTATGCTGTCCTCTCTTATTCCTCCTTCCTGATGGTCCCTGTCCCCTCTAATCTTCTCTTACCTCCTAAGGTGAGATTTGGTTCCCCCATTTGTTACAGGTGAGCTCTTCAGGAGCTGCAGCCCGGGACGGCCGCCTGAAGGTGGGAATGCGGATCCTGGAGGTGAACCACCAGAGCCTGCTGGGGATGACGCACACGGAAGCAGTGCAGATTCTCCGAAGCGTGGGCGACGCGCTCCTTGTGCTGGTGTGCGATGGCTTTGATCCCAAGGCTGCAGCTGCCATCGAGGTGAGAACTGAAGTGCAGGGTGCTCTTGTAGCAACCAGTGCCACAAGGGTCCCTCCTCTTTCTTCATAGAAGGTTGCTGGGCTTTTCCAGCCTTTTGCTGTAGATTTATTTCTTTTTTTTTTTAAGGTGCCAGGTTTCAAAGTCTCGTCTCCTGCTTATGCCAGTTCATAAAAGCAATGGTCTCTAAAGGCTGGCTGTCTCCTGCTGATTACAGAACTGTTTCACAGTTTCACTGCACTGGTTATAAATGTAATTTTCAAGCTAATTTTCTCCAGGCTATTCACTCCTATTGTCTGTCTTTTTGTTGGTGTTTGCACAGGGAATCACTTGCCCAGAGCAGTCCTGCATCTTCTCAGCTTTCTTTTTCCAAGGCTTAGCAAAAAAAGCAGCTTTATTCTCCATTAGAGTATGTACCCAGTCCCTGGTCACATTGTCCCCTTTCTGTACCTGTTTCAATTTAAATTAATCTTTCTTAGACCTCAGTTTCCTCAAGCAATTGACAGCTGATAGAAGGGTTTGGGTTGTTACGGAGTTCTCGCTTGCGACTGTCTGGTGCTCTGCGTCTGGGAGCCTGGGATGTGCAGTTCTTTGCATGGCACACTGTGGGCTTCTACCACATTTTATTGCCTTTTTGCTTTGTAGATGTCCCCAGGAATTATCGCAAACCCTTTTGCTGCTGGTATTGGGCGCAAGAATAGCCTGGAAAGTATCTCTTCTATTGATCGGGATTTAAGCCCTGAAGAGCTGGAGATCCTGCAGAAGGTGGGTATCTGGCTGCAAACAGGGGAGTGCTGTGGAGTGGAAACGGTTTCTGAAAGTCTCTACTGTCTCCTGTGGTGCATGGAATCTGCAACTTAATGGATAGTGGTCTTCCTTTTTCTGGGATCAGCAGGTCCCAGCACTTTCATCAGGAACGCACTAGGACAGGGCTCTGAAATCTTCATGAGGTTACAGGTGCTCTGAGTGAGGAGAGAGCACTGAGTGAAGTGGCTCTAACTTTGGTCTCTCCTAGGAGGTGGAAATGGTGAGAGAAGCAACTCAGTGGGAGAGAGAAGAAATGGAAAAAGTGGTGAGAGATTTTTCCTGCAGCAGAATCTGTTGTTGGCAGCGGTTCTGCCAAGCCTCTGAGCCCCCAGGAAAACTCCACAGACTCTACCCAGTTCATGTTGTGGGGCTTTGGGCTGTCTCTCTCCGTAGTGCACTGCTCAGTTACTCTCGCTGCTTTGTGGCTTTGCCATACCTTCCCGTGTACCTCTTTGGTGGCCTCTTCCGTCAGCTACAGAGCTGAGCCTAAAGTACCTGCTGGTACTTTATGGCCAAGCTGCAACTTTGAGGAAAAATGGCCAATTAGCTTGGAATTCCCCCAAGGAATCAGTTCTCTCTGTACAGCGCTCCCATGACCCGACAGAGCTTTTATGAGCAAAGAACACACAGCTCAAAGCTGCCCCGAAATGAAGAAGTGATGCTGCTAACCAGTCATGAGTTTGTGCTCCTCCGTCCACATCATCAATTTTCTGATTCGTTACGAGAGTTTTGTATTTCTGCCCACTGTTTCAGCTTTCACTGAAGTAGATTAGCAGAGTCAAGCCCCTCAAGGACTTGGGTTTTCTATTTATCCCTCTTAAAACTAATTTATCCAGTCAGATTGTTTCAGAAGATGAAGGAACATGGAATTCTTCAGCATTGTCCCTTAGGAATCCATTCTCCTGGCAGATAAGTGTGTGTGTTTTGCAGGTTATTCAGATACACCTGATATTTCTCTAGGTTCTTTCCGTGGTTGTAATGACTCTGCTTTTTTTAATTTGCTACCCCACAACAGCATAGTTTTCTTTGCAGTTCTGTATGGGGGTGATCTTTCTAAGCTAGTTAACACTTGAGATTTTACTTGGTTTGGAAACAAACATCAAGGTTTTGAATAGACAGTGGCACAGGCTGTAAGAGGACAGATCAATGAACAAGAAAATGGCCACATGACCTTTGAGGCGTGCCATATGTGTAACCATTGAATATATGTACACTCTTTTCATAGTTCCGGAGTAGTGCTGTGCATGAAACTGGAACTCTTTCTCTAGTTCTGGTTTTGATGATGAATTTAGAGCAGTGCTGGAGCCAGCACTGTATGGTAGCCATTATAGTGCTGTAGGAAGTTCCCACCCCACAGCCAGATCCTCAGCAATGCTATTGGTGTCTCCATTTTTGGACCTTTCCTCTAATACTTCAGTGTTCCACGTTCAGTTTTGCACAAGCGATAGAGGTCAGTTGTGTCTCCTTGTAGTGGGGTTGCAAAATGAAGAAATGGGAAGGATTTTGGCTTTGCTGTGCTTGCCCTTAGTCCTGCAGAGTATTTCAGCGCTACTGCCGCCCTTGCTGCCTTTCTCCAGTTCAGTTCTTTGATGGCTCAGGCTCTTACAGCAACATTAGTAACTTCAGATCTCCACGGACTGATTTGTGGTGGGTTTCTCTATCCCAGCTCTGTAATTGTAGTTGTCTTAATCCAGAGCTCCCCCAGGCTCCCAAGATGTTGTCAGGGATTAACTTTGAACGCTCCACAGCTCCATATGGGCTGGCTGGTGCTCTTGCCTCCCTTCAGTTTAAGACCTCAGAGCAGGATCACACACAAGATTACAGTCAGCTTAATCACAACCAGATTCAGAATAGATTTTAGCTTAAATAGCCCTAAATATCCCTCTGGGCCTTGTCATCTTCCAGAGCATTAGTGTCTTCTCATGCTGCTCATTGTGGGTGTGATGTGGGACACTGATTATTTGCTAGTGGTAATGCATAGAAGCTTTTGAAGAGGAGGGTCTGTTCAGTGCCTACCAGAATTTTCAGTTAGCTCCCTCTGCATTTCTCAGATGCCTTCCACCCCCCATCCTCCCAGCCTTGGTACCTCTGAACCATCTGGTTGCTGCTGTTTGGGCAGAGCAGTCAGGAGGCTTGCACTGTGCAACAGAATGGAAGAAAAATGCTGCTTTTGTCCACAGCCCTCACACTGCAGCATAGGTTCTGGGCCATAAGTCTAAATGCCCTGAAATCCGTTCTTAAGACAAGTAAACCACCTGGAAGCCAGCCCGGAGCCGGGGCTGTGAGACCAGTCAGTGGTCACTCACAGCAGTCCTGTACTGCGCCGAGTGACGGAGCACTGACCAGCTGATCGAAACCCTGCCTTCTGCTTACACAATGCTGTCTCTATTTATAGTCTTTTGGCTGTGATGCTCATAACAAGCCTGTGATTTTTTTAGGTCCTTTTCCTTAGTGACAACCAGGCCGGCGCTCTGTAGATTGTTTTTTCCATTCCCTTCCAGCTTCTCCAGTCTGTGCCCTGCCATATGTTTCTTCCAGCAATAAGCAGCCTTATCCTTTGCCTTGGTGCTGGTGTAGCTTGTGCCTGGGGGGATTTAGCTCCCTTTGCTTTTCCCCACGACTGACCCTGCTGAGGGTCTCAGACATCTGCTCTCTGCCCCTCGTCTGGTGACACCCTGGCTGTGTCGTACGGGGTGTCTGTTCCTGTCCGTTTGCTGGCGGTAACCCAGCTCCTCCTTCCCCAAGCCCACTGTAGGTGCTGGGTTTCCGCTCCCCCTCTCCAGACGCCAGCACTGTTTGTGCTCCTTTGTCCCCTTCTGAGTTGCCCCCAGCATGGTGCTGACCTCTTTCCCTCTCTCTTTGCCTGTGCTGCTTGGATGCTGCCCTGACTCTGTCCTGTCTCGTGGAAGGAGTGGATGCGTAGGGAGCGGGAGGCAGCCACACAGCAGCTTGAGGAGGAGACAGAGGTGAGGAGCACGGTGGGAGGTTTGGAGAGTCGCAGAAAAGGGACACAACTGGACTTGAAGGCCAGAGAAATCTCCAAAAGTGCTCATTGCCCACAACTTCTGTTCTCCACTCCCTGACCCCACCCCCAAAGACTTGGCTTTTGGGTATAAGAGAAGATAGCAGAGATCAAGAGATCTGTAATGTGATTGAGGAAGAAATGGTGAAAAGCAGTGGCTAGAATTTGAAAGGCAGACAAATGCAAATGGGAAGCAAAATCAGTTACACAGCAAGTGTGACTTAAGGTTGAGAAAGGATACTGGAGAGGAATTGCAGATTTGCACACTCAGATGTCTCCCCATCCAGACTGGAAGCCTTTCTGGATGCTTTTTGGAGAAAATTGGTATGTATGTCACGTTCCCTCCCCTATGAGGGAGTGGACGTGTGCGCATGGGGGAAGGAGGAATGCTGGGGATCTGTGCACTAGTGGGTGACCAAGGGCCCAAGTGACACATTCTCTGCAGTATTTCTCAAGCTCATCCTCATCATGGTCCCCATGGTTGTGTTTGGAACAACTCCAAGTTCATTTCCAGGCAATGGGAACTTTTTCCAGAGTTTGGAGATAAGGCCTTGGTTATTACTAGGGGTTGTTTCCTTCTTAATGCTCTTTCTAGCTGATTTGGTTGATTTCTGGCCTGATCTCTTCCTGGTGTTTGTGTTTTGTTTTTTCTTTGCTCCCTCCCTTGCCTCCTCCAGAATATCACCAGTGAACCTTTGAGACTGGACTATCGGACCCTGGCTGCTTTGCCCAGCAGCGGCTTGCAGAGAGTCAATCGCACTGTAAGTGAGGGGTGTGGAGATGTGGGTCCCTGCTTGGGGGGAGCCGTGGTTCTTCTGGTACCTGTCCTCACCTTGTGCCCTGCTGTCAGAGATGGCAGCGCTCTGCAGAGAAAAAAAGGCAGGCAGAACTGTGGTGGATTAGAATAAGGAAATGAGGAGAGCAGAGAGCCAGGTCATTTCCCATCTTGGAAAGCAAAGAGGCCTGGGACCCCAGGGAGACCTTATCACAGCCTTTCAATACTTAAAGGTGGCTTTAAGAAAGATGGGGACAATCTATTTAGCAGGTCCTGTTGCAGTAGTTTAAGGGATGATGATTTAAACTAAAAGAGGGAGACTCAGACCCAAGAGAAGGAGAAATTGTTGCTGCTGAGGGTGGTGAGAGCCTGGCCCAGGCTGCCCAGAGAGGTGGTGGCGGCCCCATCCCTGGCACCCTTGCAGGTGAGGTTGGCTGGGCTTTGAGCACCCTGCTCTGGTTGCAGATAGCCCTGCTCCCTGCAGGGCGTTGGACCAGAGGACCTTTCAAAGGTCCATTTGAACTCAAAACATTCTGTAACTCTGTTCTATGAATTGCCGAAATGAAAATGCAAGTATCTCAGACAAGGCGGAAGGAACAGCCCAGCAGGAGAGGAGGGTAAACATCAGTGTGAGAGTGCAAATGGTTTACCATGGAGGGAGACAATCACTTTGAGAGCTGCAGAGGAGAGAGGGGGAAGTTTGTGACACAGCGGATAACAATGCTGTGTGCGCAGCTTAGTTGCAAATTCACTGTGGGATGGTGTTTATAAAGGAGGAGGGAATACAGGGTGCTGGCACCTCACCATTGCTTCCTTTGGTCATGTTTTATCTTCCTTCCTTGTTCCACTGGGTTTCTGCCTGCTCCTCCACGCACATTCTTGATCTTCACCTCCATTCCTTTCCTCCTGTTGCAGCAAGACCACCCCCTTGCTGTCATCACCACATTCTGCATTCCCATTCTTTTGTTCCAGGATCATCTCTTTTACCTGTGCTGTCTCCATCTCATTCCACCCAGACAGGTCTCCCCTCCTATTCATCTCTCCGCTCATTGACTTCAGGCCCTCTTGCTCTTCTGCTTTCACACTGATTAGAGCCCTGCTCTGTCTCCAGCTTTGTCTCATTTTGTTCCTGCCCATCCTCCCCAGCTTTTGGGTTTTCTCTCCTGGCCATTCACACGGAAAAGTGTTATCAGAAGAAGGTTTAACATATTTTTAGCATCTCTCAGTGTAACTTAGTAGCTGGAAACAAGGGGAGAGACAGCCCCACACAAGCAGCTGCCTCTCTGCTGTTCATCCCCGGTGTCATCCAGAGCAGAGCAGCAGTTGGGAGCTGATGCCTGAGCAGTGCATGTCAGCCCAGGAACGCTGGCGCTGGAATGTGGGGCCGGACACGCTGGAATGCCAGGGTCTGGGGGGGGCATCTATAAATGTCCCGTTTCAGGGGAAGGGCCAATCGGTGCCCATGTTTATTTTTTTCCAGCTGTCATTTGCCCAGCCCCATCTTTGCTCTGAAGAACTTGGCCTAGATGGCGTGTACAGGGACACAGGGGCTCCAGGGACAGTGAGGTTCTGCCGTTGCATCAGGAGCTGCACCCAGCCTGTTTGGTGCTGGCCTGGAAGACGCGGACACAGGTTGGTCCGTCCGGCAGAAAAGCACGTGGTTCAGTGAGCAGGTTGTCCATCTCCAGACAGCCTGACTGGAGTGAGGTGACTAATGCTATTGCCCTGGCCCTGTAGTATTCTCTTTCCTGTCTCTAGGCCAACTTTTTCACCACATACATCTCTTCTAAACAACGTCTGCACATCTTCTGTTGTCATATAGCTCCCTGCAAGGCACCTGCAGGACCTGCCACTCTGGCACTGCCGAATGGGTGGGAGGAGGTGCAGACCTCTGTCACGAGGGCCGTAGATTGTGCAGTTCCTCAGGAGCACTCCCCAGGAATTGGTTATCTTGTCTCGGGTTAATCTGTGTTGCTCTGTGTTGGCCCTTTAGTGAGCAGGATCTAACGGTCATCCTGAGAGCAAGCCAGTCTTGTTCATCTGCTTTTGAAAAATCCCAGCTGAAAAATTGCAGTTGTAAGCTGCATGGGAATGCTCGTCTCTGTGGTGCCCTCCTGCTGTGCCAGCTTCTCAGTAGCTTGGTGTCTTCTGTGTCCCCTGCGGGCTGCAGGGTCTGGGCAGTGCCGTCACAGGCACTGTGATGGTGTTGGCTCTGTCTTCTGCGGAGTACAGGCTGGAGAAAAAGACCTGGAATGAGAGCTGCCAGCCACAGCAACACACTGAGAACCTAGTTCTGCTTTCTGGACTCTTAAGAAATGGAGACGACCTCACATCTCTCAGTAGCGTGTCACCATGCTTAGTTAATTAACCATCTGTGCTTTCCAGTCTGAATCAATTTATCTCGCTTCTAGTCTTTGATTCTTTCTCTTGTTCATTAGATTTAAAATGAGATTTGTTTCAGCGTCTGGGGCACAGTGATGGGTCAGAACCACAAACACATTTCTTCTGTGTTTGCCTTGGAGGATGCTGGGTAAAACATGACTGGTACTGTCCTGCCTGCAAGGCTGGGGGGTGACGGGAAGAGCATCCTGCATTGCCACGATCTTTCTATACCCAAAATAGAAATTGCTGCTTGTCTGATAAAAATAGCCCTGTGAGGCAGAGGGAGTGAGGCATCCTGTGCTGGAACATGCTGCTGCAGCAGAAGCACTGGAGGTCAAACCGAGGGGTCGATGAAACTCAGTTCCAGCCGTGTCCGTGAACAAAACGGGGATTGAGGCTCCCCATGGAGTATCAGACTTCATGGAGTCTTGGTGAGATGCCCATCTCTGCAGTGCCTCAGAAGTGTTTCCTTTTTCCCTTTCCACAAAGCCAGTTAGGCCTTGGTGGTGGGAATCACCCGCAACCCGGGTTGGTCGGTGTTGGTGCTCTTCTGCTTGGCGAGGGAGAGCGGCAGTGCTGTCACGAGGGCCTGGCGGTAGGACCCACACACCCACGTGGCAGTGGTGGATTGATTGCTGGCAGTGTCTTCATCACAGCATCCCCAGTGAACAATGTTCCTTGAGGCGCTTTTTGTCTGGCACAACTTCGTGTCACTAGAGCTCTTGCCAGTGTCGTTTCTGGTGCTCTGGGAAAAGGAGGTGGGAATTCAGGAATGTTTTGTTTGGGGTTTTTTGGCAGGGTTTTTTTACATTGGAAAGTCAAGCAGCAACAACAGCAGAATTTCTGAGTGTAGCCCAGGCTTCACTGTCTGAAGAAACATGATATGAGCCTGGGCTCTGCCAGCCACTGCTTTAGGTTGGGTTGGGGTTGAGGGGTTAGGGGAGGGCCTCCGAAATTCCTGAGCCTCTCAGCTGCCATTGTAGTCACCAGCCCACCCAGCCCTCAAGAGCTATTTTGGTGAGTGCTGCTGTGACACAGGAGTTGGAGAATGTAGTCTGAGCAGAGAGGTCTTTCTGAACCACGGCAGGCAGTTGAATAGAAGGAGATTTGATCGTTGCTCTCTGCTTATCTCTGCTTCCCTGAAGAAGGCTTTGGCTGGGGTAACGAACTCTCTTTTATAGCATGACAAGAGGACAGGTCAGTGGATGGGTGCAGTTGAGCCTGAGCAGAACTGGAGCTTGGTTTCAGTCCCACCTTCAGTGGAGCTCTCCAAAGACTCTTTGCTCTCCTAGCTGTTATTTAGCTCTCTGTTCCTTGTTGGTGTGTATTTTGATGAAGTGGGGCCATAAAAGCCTGTTTGCCTGTGCAGGTGTGATGGGAACATGCAGGCTGTGGGGTAGGCAATGCGGTGATAAATGTGTAATCGTGTGGAAGTGTCTTGGAGCAAGGAGAGAGGTGTTCCCTCTCTGGAACTACTGCTGGAACTACATGGAAGTGTGCTGGGGTGAGAGAGCTGATGTTTGGCCATGTGAGGGTGGAGCTCAATCGAGGATGTGCTGCAATGGGGTGGGAGAGGATGTGTGCTCGGGCAGGTTTTGTCAATCAGTTTTGCTAGAGATCAGCAGTGTTACTGGTGAGCTGCTGAAGTGCCAGCTGGAATGTGAGTGAGAGTTGGACGAGCGCAGGGAGCGTGCTTGTGCCTGTTGACTGCTTGGCGTATGTACCACACTTACAGCAAGGTACCCGCTTGGAAATCGCATTCAGGATCACAAGACTGGTGGTAGAGCAGAGGAGAGAGAGAGAGAAAGGATGGTTGTGTGGGCACCGTAATTCTTCCCCCTGTCCTTCAGCATCAGCAGCTGCTCTGTATTTTCTCTTCTCTCCTTTACACTGTTCTTCTCATTTCTTTCTGATC
>VWZY01000042.1:71495-85503 GCA_013399075.1 Chloroceryle aenea
TGTATGGACTCCAGATTTACACCTGTGTTTCTGTTCTCAGGCTTCCATCAACTTCATTACATCTCAGGATGACAGTAAATCAGTAAGTACATCTGCCCTGAGACCTCACTGTGGTGTCCCTGTGTGTTCTTCAGCACAGAGCTACCCTCACCCCTGCCTCTGTGTGTGCTCCCTTCCAGCCCTGTAAGTCTCACTGTTGGGTCTTACTCTGTATTCTTAACTCCTTCGCTCTACCTCAACTTTGTACAAATGCACTAAGTCCTAAATGTTGTGAATTTGAAAACTCGATGCAGGTGTTTTTGCAGCTTTTATTCCTGTTTACCCTTGCAGCTTTCACTCGTCTAGTTTTTTCTGGCTTAACTCTACTGCCTTTAATATTAGATGTTTTGTTGATGTCCACACAGCATCCAACAGTGATGACATCTAGGTCAAATCTCAGACCTGTCTCTGCTCTTACGTCTGCATTTCTCATTGGAGCCCTGGTCTTGGTTCATTTTCATCCCCAGCTTTTGCCCATGCCCATTCCTGGCTGATGTTTTCCTGATGCATCTTCCACTCATGATACTTATATTCTCCAAGCTTTGACATGCTCCTGCCATACCCCCCGGAGCCCTGCAGCTGCTACTGGTATGGCAGATTCTTCCTTGGGTAGACTTGTCTGTAAACCCTTAGTCCTGTCATCGTCCTGACCTTCACCTGTCCAAAGTGCGTGCACCAGAGGCATGGGTTGGTGTTTGCTTCCATAGCTCACCCTCCCAGCAGGGTAGCTCATGTCGGCAGCTCAGGTGCATGGATTTGTCACATCCACTTGCTTGGCAGAGACATCTTCCTGCCCTAACTGCTTATTTCTCTTCTCTCTCTCCTTCCCCTTCCTCTGCCTTTCCTCTGTTGCATGGTGTTGACACAAGCAGACCAAACCAGGCGTCATTCAGCCTCTTGCCCGAGTGCGACAAAACGCAGCTTCACATAATTCGGAGGACGGGGACAGCCCCAATCCCTTCCAGCAACCCGAGCTGTGCTTCAATATCCAGAACTCTGTAAGTGGCCTGCAGTTCCTTCTTGCTAAGCTGTGTCTGTCTGCCCTAGGTTGCTGTAGTGCCACTTCTCTGGTGGGTAGGCTGAACACAACTCCCCAGGGGAGATTTTGTAGTTTAAAATCCCATGCCTTGGTAAGGCCAGTCTTGTTTATGCAGCAGTCTGGATGCCCTGGGTACCAACCAGTACTCTCCATGAGCAGAGTTTGGGTCAGTGCACCCCGTTCATTTTCTAACGTTGCTGAGTCTCACCAGTCTGCCATGTGTCTTCACTTGCCCACTCAAGAAGCTGGTGGTGTTGAAAGTCTTGTTGTGGGCTGAAATCCCCAGAGCGGTCGGAGTTTTAGATACTTATTGCTGAGGTGTTGCAAACCATTGAGATCTAAATCTTTCAGATCTTTGTCTATCAGTGTCTTGCATCTTGCAGCAAGAGCCAGTACTGTCTTGCTGATGGTAGGTTTTATGATTTGCAAAATGATTGGTTTTGAAAGATTCATATTCCCCGGGCTCTATGTTGATGGGGGAGAAAGATTCGGGTATTTTGGTGTTGTCATGACAGAAGACATATAGCCCTGCAATATAGCCCTTCTCTTTCTGAGGCTTTAATGACATGATACCAAATTAGAGACTTGATTTGTAGGCAAAGAGTTACATATGATCCATGTGACCAAGATTCATGTGTTTTGAAACCTCTTCCAGTTTTTATGTGCTATTCTTTAGCTTATGCAGAAGGGAACATCATCCAGTGAGGTAATTTAGCCTCAGTCCAAGACAAAGAAAAACCACAAACGCCTGAAACTGAGTTAGTGCCTCCAGAGGGATTGAAGGAATGATGCAACTGAAGGGGATCTGCTTTCTAGCAGAAAGGAAGGTGGTGGTGTCATTTCCCCCCACTCCCATTCACTTCTGCGATGCTTTGAGCAGGTCATCCCAACTCTTCTTCCTCCTGAGTGTGGTCAGAGTGGTTACAGGGAAGCTAGGTGAGGAAAAGACTAGCAAAGACAAGTGATAAGCAGTAGGAGGGTCCTCTTGGACCTTATCAGATGTTTCTGAGTAAGTGGAATGCTGTGGAGGGAAAATTTGGTAACACAGGCAGGTTTTCTGCAGATTATAGAACCCCGAATGGGTTGCCACTTGGGTTTAGGAGACCATTAGGCTTGAAGTACTTAGAAGCACACACCTGTCATTTTGTAAACAGAGGTACCATAGCCTCTCTAAAAAACAAATGAGATAAATAGATCCCTTCCCATGGAGAAGGCCCCTCCAGTCAGAAATGCCAGGTAAGACCAGAGCTTATCTTTAATTTTGTAATAAATTAAATGGGTCTTGTTCAGCCCTAAGCAAGGATCAGAGTCAATGATGTAGCTTCCCTGTTCCAGCCCCAGAAGCCCACTGATTCAAGCAGGCCCATGCTGGTTGAATTGGGTGGAAATCCCTCTGCACTGGGACAGCAACATGGCAGGAAGCTTCCCTCACATCTGCTTTGCAGGCTGAGAGGTGTCCAGTGTTTCCCCCACGCTAACACCAGTGGTTATCTTTACCTTCTGTCTTCATCCCTGCAGCAAAAGCCGCCTTCACCACCCTCTCCTGACGAGATCCCCATCAACGTCAAGCAGGCGTACAAAACCTTCGCCGCAGTGCCCCTGTCACACCCTCTGCTCGAGACTCAGGTAACTGGTGCTGGTGGGGGGATGTTGCACGAACACTGGTATGAACAGGGGCCTGGGCATCGCCGGTGAGCAGGGGCAGTGCAGGGAGGCAGCAGCAGCCGTTCAGTCCCTCCAGAGAAAGCTGTCGTGAAGGGGGCCCCGTGTTTCAGTGGATATTCTGGTCTTTGCTATTCACAAATCTTACTCACACCTTCCTGGTTTCTGAGTTAATTTTGGCATTGAAAATGTTAAGCAAGGTTGGTCACGAAACTGATCTTTGAAGTCTTGGACAAATCTGTGTGCTTCCCTTGTTTCAAAAATTATTTGTGTTATCAAAGGAGGACAGCGGATTAATCTTCATCGCACCTCTTCCCTTTTAACCTTCGCTGTTCATTTTCATTTTGGGAATATTTGTCCTCTTGAAAGTGAACAGACCAACAGCTCTGCTGCTCAAGTTGGCTTTGCCTGCTTCTTGATTCTAAAGATATATTGGCTGTTTTTCAGCCATGAACTGCCACCCAATTAAACAAGTCAATTAAAAATCCATGCCTGTCAGACTTGCAGCTTCACAGCTGACTTTGTTCAGAATTGTTGAGCAGTGGTTACCTTGTCCTTGCAGGTGACTGTACTGAGCTTTTAGGTTTCCTTCTGTATTAGCACCAATATTTTCTGTTTCCAGACATTTGCTTCTTAGCTAGAAGTGCTTTTTCCTTTTCTTCTTCCCTTCCTGTTTCTGGAATGCCTTTGAATGAAGTTGGAGGTGGTCTACTTGCTCCCTTCTCATAGTTCCTTTTCAGTTGTAGAATTAAAAGCTTTCCTATTTTCAATAACTTTTTGTCAGTTCTCTTTTTACCTTCGCTGATTACTGGTTCACAGATGGATTTTGTGCCCCCTGTCCTTGTACTCATGTGATATCTGTTATTCTTTATGGTAAATACAGATTTTTTTTGTTCCCGATGGTGTTGCCACTTTTTAGAAGCAAACTTTGATTGTTGCATCTTTGATTTAAATCAGTCTAAGCTTCTCCGTCTTAGGCTGAGCTCTCTACTCCTGTTCTTCACCTGTTTCCCTATGTTTTCTGCTTTCCACCCTTTTAAAAACTGTCACCATCTGTTTTTGTTCAGCCCTCAGTTTAACATAAATCCTTTTCACTCAAAATTGCTCAGCCTAACGAGGCTTTGTCTTGTGTAAATCCTGGGACTCTTTTTGCGAGGCAGTCAGACCTGGACCGCTGCTGTCTGCGTGGCGCTGACGCTGCTCAGCTGGAGGGCGGGAGGAAAACTTTCTTTCTAGTATGTGCCTGTTCCTCTTTATTCTTAGGAGCTGCCTAGTCAGACCAGCATGGAGAATCCCAAAACTGCCCCAGAGGTGAGTTCTGGTAACTGGAGCTGGAAGTGGGACAGGGACTCACAGAGGATTCTGGCTTTTGGGGCTGGGGAGTCAGAATCACAGCATGGGCTGGGGGGCAGGAGGAGGAGGGTGTGGAGTGCGTGGCAGGGGTGGGCCACGTGCTGGGGTGATGCGGGGTGTAGGGCCTGGCTCCGTCGCTCTGCGGACGGTGCCACGTGGCTGTTGCAGGTGGCCGCACACAGCCCCGGCGGGCTGCACAGCCCCGAGCAGAGGTCCTGCCGCGAGAGGCAGAAGTATTTCGAAATTGAGGTGAAGCAACAGCAGATGGACAAGCCTCCCTAACGTGTCTCCTTGGTGGGAGAGGATGACCTGAAGAAAATGAAAGAGGAGGAAGGTATGTTGGAATCTGTGCAAGGAAGTTTGGCCTGTTAAGTGAATCCTTTCTCCATGGGAGGCGTGGGAGCACACACGAGAAATCCAGCACTTCCAAAGCCCGTGGGTGGTTATTCATAAGGCCTGGTAATAGCTTGAAGTCAGTGAATGGTGTGGACTGGTGGAAGTGCTGTGGCCTGAGGGTTTCCTGCATTTGGTAAGCTCTTCAAGCACGTTTGAAGAAACTACCACAAGCAGGGTTGCCTGTGGCATCCTTACATAGTATCTGCCAGCAGAGCTTTTACTGCTCAATATGCAGCTCTGATTTTGCACAGGACTTGCAACAGGGGGGGAAATGACCGCTAACATTTTTAATGTCATTTTCTCCTGCTTGAGAGTTGGTTTAAGGAGTGATGAGGAGCAATGTTAAGCAGGGAAAAAAAAAGGGCTTCTGCTGAAATCCTGTCCTGTTCTGTAAAAAAATACAGCTGGAATTGGACTCCTGAGTTTGGGAGCTGTGACCCTGATGCTTGCCAAGATTACCATATAATTTCTTTTGTTAATTGTTGCGTTTTGTTTGTGGTTTCTTTTTTTGGCTTGTTTGTATGTTTTTTCCATTTTAGAAACAGTCTTTTCTGCTTTCCTTTCTATGCTGTTGTTCAGATGCCATTTGTGACTTTGTCTAGAGCATTAGAAACAGTCTCATTTTCTCTTAGGAGTTCAGGAACATGAACACATTTTAAGACAAGAGTAAACTTATGAAAGATAGAAAGGAAGATAAGAAAAAGAAATTGCAACTTGGCATTTTAGATTTCTTCAATGTGCTGTGGCCAGAAGAATCACAGGTCCAAATACAAATTTATCTGGGTAGGTCAGACTCTTAGTGTTGGCTGAGAGAGAGCTGTAGGAGATGCACACTGCTGGCTCCTCTTGAGCTGCTGCCAACCAGCAGCCCCAGGTCCCTTCTGCAGGGCTGCTTTCCAGCCACTCCTCTCCTAAATTATACTTGTGCCTGGCATTACTCTGTCCTGGGTGCAGAATGTGCCATTTGTGCGTGTCAGGTTTCATGCTCCTGATGATTGCCCAATCCCTCTGCAAGGCCTCATGTCCCCTGGGAGTCAACAGCACCTCCCTGCTTAGTATCATCAGCTAATGCTCCACTGAACTCCTGCATACAGATCATTGGTAAAAATATTCAACAGCACAGGCTCTAGAATGGGGTCCTGAGGAACCCCACTGGTGACTGGTCCCCTGCAGATACCTGCCTGCAGACAGCAGCCACTTTCTGGACTCTCTTGTCCCTGATCCTCTTGTGACCTGTATGGCTGCTGCCTAATGGTTCTCCTGGTCAATGCCATGTGGGGGCGCCCATTGCCAGCACTCCTGGCTTTGGTCCTTCCAGGAGGAGAGTGGGAAGATCAGCCTCAGCATGTGTATGCAGGTGCCTAGGGCTGTCCACTCTGGGGAAGGGGGCATCAGAGTCTACACACACCCTCCAGTTTGAGGATGAGCACACTTGGCATAATGAACTGTTGGAATTCTGTTCTGTAGAGTGTCCAGGGATGGAAGGTTAGCAAATAAGGAAGAAGGGGATGGGGAATGGTGTAGAGTTTGTTACATCTCGAGCGTTAGTAGAGTGGAGGAGAAACAAAGGTGTCCATGGAGAGGGTATGGACTTAAAACAGTACAGACTTGCAGGGACAACGAGCATAAGGACCTGCCCAGAGGTTGCATCCTTATGGGGGTTTAGTGAGTGCTTTGTGGTGTAACATGAGTGTCTTATTTTGGCAGCACGAAAACTGCAGCAGAAACGTACCCTTCTGTTGGAGGAAGAGGCAGAAGAGGATGAGATGGTGAAACAGGTGCCTGAGATGAGCATGCAGTCCAGTGTCATCATTGAAGGAGTTGAGTACAAGATTGAGAGACTAAATGGAAAGAGCATCCAGGCTCCAGCAACTCGGTAAGATGAGTGGTAGCTCAATAACACCCACATGGATCAGAGGTTTCACTCTTAATAATTTTCAGGGAAGAGGGCTGGGCAGTATTTCTTCTTCAGCAGAGAAACACACAGGTTTTTCCAGCTCTATCTTTTCAAAAGAACAGCTCCCTCAGCTGTGCGCTTGAGCATTTAGAGATGTGGGTTTTTAGAAATAGCCAGCTCAAGATAAACTCTGATGTTGAACCTAGGCTTGGAGTTTTTTAGGCTTTTATTTCCTGGGTTTTCTTGGACTTTTCCTCCAGGTTGTCTTGTTTTTTTTTCAAATTGTTTGGCATAGAACTGGGGAATGAGAAAAGGCTGCTTGTAAGAGTTCAGCTAAAAATAAGGTTGTGCTAGAATAAAGCTGAAGCTGTCTTTATGTGACTGTCTCTTCTGAGTCTCTGGTACAGACATCCTTCTCTTCACAAAGACTTCTATTGTCAGTGTTACAGTGGCTAAACCCCACAATTCTTTACCTCAGAAGAGCGTGTGTGTGTTTGTGGATGGCTGCCCTCCAAACGACAAAAATGAGTTCTGATGTTAGAGGGTGTAAACATTGATGAGAACCACAAGGAAATGCTTGCAGCAATGGAGAAGGAGCTGTTGAGAAATATTAAGGGTTGTGTCTTCAAACTTGTTGCTTTCTGGGGCTTGGATCCGTTGCAGACCTTTCATGGGTGTGCCTGCCTGGGGTACTCTTTGCTGATGTGCTTGTTTTGCTCTAGGGCCCCCGAGATCAACGAGAATAGCAGCTCACAGAGGAACTCACTGGAAGAGGGAATCAAGCCTGAACAGAGAACCAACTCTATGTCTGGGTAAGTAGATCAGGAATGTCCTTTGCCTAGGAGCTGCCCAATGGAGCAGATAGCTCCTCCTTCTAAGCAGACATAGTTTGTGAAAGGAAGGATTGTGTGGAGAAAGGGAAACCATGATCAGAACCAAACTCACCTCTGTCACGTGTCCTTCTGCCTTCCAAGGTGATGTCCTTGGATTTGGTACTAAACAGTTGACTGGGGGTGTTGGCCGTCACCTTTTATCTTCAAATCAGGCAGATAAGAGTTATGGTGGACCAGGCCAGCCTGCCTCTCAATGTTGCTCTCTCTGCCCAGGTTGAGTCCATTATATCTTGGAGCAGGGGACGCAGTGGCACCCGTGCGGACAGCCAAAGCTGAACGGCGGCACCAGGAGCGATTGCGAATGCAGAGTCCTGAGCTGCTGAGCGGTCAAGAGAAGGAGCTTTCTCCGGCAGAACGTCGCGCTCTGGAGGCAGAGAAACGAGCAATGTGGAGGGCAGCACGGTGAGGCTGAAGAATCTTCACTGTTCTCTTCACTAGGCTAGTTCAGGAAAAGGGAACTTGCTGCCTGTCTTGGATTATTTGGTATTAAAAGCAGGGAGCAGATGCTCCTTCCTAAGCCAGGTGTCCCAGGAGGTGATGCAGTATCTGTTCAGACAGTGCAAAGCAGCCGCCGCTTGGCTGAGCTCTTCTGCTTCTGACAGCCTTATGGGCGAGATGCTGCTTTTAGATTTCAGCAGTGCTTCCATCTTCATGAACACTGGAGTTTTATCAAATGATAACTCGAACACCTTTATGTGATGGTGAATGTGCACCTTCCCTCTCAGCACACAAGTTTCCCACATCCTCTGTAATGTGAAAAAGATGATAGTTACTGAAGCTGCAAGGTGAAAAATGAAAAGAGCATGTCACGTATCCAGTATTGCTAGGCTGGAAAACTTGCCGAAGCCAAGAAATTATCAAGATGAGGGAATTCTCCACACACACTGCCTCATCAGCCACAAAAGAGAGATTAAACGTTATTTCGAAAGAAAGCGAGCTTCCTAGCTCAGAACTTTAGGCTTAAAACTAGTTCAGGCATTTACTGTGTTCCTGTAATTCGTTCTAAAAATTAGTCAAGCTGCTCCTATGGCTAATCATAGTTTTCTTCCCATAATGTTCCTGTAGGAAGCATTCAAAGGACAATCTGAAACAGTGTCTTTTTGGGTTTGAATGAGAGCTTGTAGAGGAACGGGGCTGCTAGTGACTCATCCTTGACAGCCTGCTAGATAAGACCAGGAATTGTGATACCTCTTGGCAATTCGAGTGTTTTTGCTTAGACATGGATGATAATGGTGCTGATGTCTTCTGGAGAGGCTCTAAGGGTGAAGAAATATATAGTGGAATCCTCAGTGAGAGCTGGCTAATTATCTAGGGCTTTGAGGGTGAGCAAAGCTTTCCATTGTTACTTGATCATGTAGCAGACCTGTTTATTTAGAGCTGGACTCATGTTCCTAGTACCAGGGCTTTTGCCCTTCAAGAAAAACTCTCTTGGTATGCTCCAGTTCTTCACCTGGGATGAGTCCTTTGCCTGGTCTGTCTCAGCTGGAAATTTCTTTTCTGAAGCATGACCTTAGTTTCACTGCACTGCCCTGTCATGCCAGAGAGCTGAGAGGTCACTGGAAAGCCTGTTGGGAACCTTGATTTGGAAGATAATGGTTTCTGCCATCTTGTAGCACATTTGTTAGACCTATGAAGGTGGCTCTGCTTTGAGCAGCTTTTAGATCAGATGACCTCCAGAGGTCCCTTCCAACCTGAGTTACCCTGCGATTCTAAACTTAGCAGTCTCTCCTTCCCCAGCTCGTGCCCATGTTAGAGGCACAGGATGAGTCAGGGTGTCACAGAGTGCTCTGGCAGGATGGTTTCCAACCCGTGCTGCTGTTTCATGCTCCAGATACTGCACAGTTCTCTTGCTTCTCTGATTCACTGAACCTTCTGCTGTATTTAGCGTCTCACACCTGTTCTGGTTGATGCTGTTCCTATGGTTTCTGTGTCACAACTTTTCAGGTGGCATCTTGTGCAAATGGAAGTTCTTTGCTGTCATGCTGAGCTAGAAACATTTTACAAAAGCCAGCCCTGGTACAGAAACCTGAGAGGAAGAGGATTGGTAAATGACACTGGCCAGAACAGGCACCTTGCCCCTGTTAGAGGACTCCTAGCTGTGTAGGTGCTGTGGAGCAAATGTGTCCTTACCAGCCACTGCTCAGCAGATGCTGGCTGGGACCGAGGTCACCAGATCCAAATTCTTGCTCTGGCAAATACTTCCCTATGACATTGCACAGGTCCTTGAGCCCCACTGTGCTGCAGATGCATGGAGAGGGGACTCCAATAGCACTTCTCTGTCTCACAGGAGAGCTCTGAGCACTCAATACATGAAAAATTGACTGTCACTATGATACTGTGTAAGCACTGCAGTGCTGGCAGGAGTAGACATCTTACACAGACTTGCTGCTCAGTGTTTTCACACAAAAAATCACAAACTCCATGGCTGTATTTGATCCAACAAAACAGAAGTCTGTTGGGCTTCTCTTCCTGAAAATCAACATCGCTGTGTTTGGGGAGGCAGTGGAGACTGATCTGTCATCCCTTCCCAATTAGATGGCAGGATTTTCTCTTCCTTATGCCTGTTTGTTCATACAATGGGGCAGGTTTTATGAGGGAGCGTCAGCTCTGATTCCTCCGAAGCCTAAGCATTAACATACCCAAGGAGTGCTGTAATAAAAGCTTTGTTTAAGATGGGTGTAGAAAGGAGAAACATGGTATTTCCCATGCAAACCTTTGAAAGCAAAGCCACTACAAGGACATTGCTTCTGTCACAGAATGCAGACCACTTGTCTCAGGACTTTGTTCATCCATTAAGTTGTTGCTGTTGCGAGCAGATAAAGAAAACTGAAAAATGCTGGGGAGGTTTGTATTGCTTTAGGTGATCACATGATTTGTTCCATTTCTGTACATCTGACCATGCTTTTGGGGTAACCACGTTATTGTGGAAATTGCTTAGCTCTCTGTTGCCCTGTAGAAGGGTGAGTGCTGAGTACAGTGGTTTTGTCCACTACGGGCAGGAGAGAGATCCCTGCATTCCAAACCTTCAGTCTAAAGTACATTTTGTACGTGGAAAATGAACTAGTAAATAGAGAAGCTTTGACAGGTAAGAACACCTGACAAGGAGACACTTCTTGCAGCTGTCTTGCTTTTCATTTTCCAGATTCAGCATTACTATTGCTATGTTCTGCAGACCAGGTCCTCAGCTCTCTGTGCTGCTGATACCAAGGTGTGGCTTTTTATTCAGCTCTTAGGGAAGTGTCTGTCTGAGTCCTTGGGTAGGGGTAAGGCCTCGTTTATTTTGGCATAGGCAGGAATCAGTCAGTCACCATAACGTGCTCCTTTCTGTAAGATGAGAATGGACTGCTCCCTGCTGCCATGGATCTCCCAGGATGACCTGGCCTTTGCAGGATCCTGCTTTAGTAAGAGCTAGAGCAGGCCCAGTGGCACAACGGCAGCCAAGGCTCAGGTCTTCTTCCCAGAGCCCCCAGGCAGCACTGCATGTGCTGTGCGGAGGGAGGACTGTGTTGCCCTGCACATGGTGTTGCAGCTTCACTAACCTGTGTTTTCTGTAAGTGCATGCCGCTGGTTTTATTACTTTCTTCCTAATCTTCTATCTTCTGCTTCTTTCCAGTTCTCTGGTCTGTGTGCTGTCACTCGTGACTCCATCAGTTTGCACCTTCTTGGGCTTTCCTTTTTCTCCCCGTCTCATCAGTGCTCTGCCAGGATATGTGATGCTCCCCCCTTCCCCCCACAGCACACTCCCCTGCACCCTGTTGGGACAAACACACTGGGACTCATGCTCCAGAAGTGTTGTGGGCACACAAGGCCACCGGCATTCATGCCGTAGGATGAGTGTGATTAAGAAGGTACAGGCACACCCCAAGGAGTGCAGGTGTCCAGTGAGCGCTGGATGTATCTCAGCAGTTTCCCAGACATGCCCCTGCTGCTTTACGGTTGCATTCACCTTTNTTGAAGACAGTATTAAACAGTACGAGCAGGATCTGGCCAGGAAGCTGTACCAGTCCCGACAGTGGGCACCTGCTCCCGGGGCCAGGCCAGCTCAGATGTCTAGTCCAAGGCAGAGTCACGCCTCAAGAACCCCTGGGTCAGGAAGCCAATCCAGGTGTGCACAGCCCCCTCCCCACCAGCTGCATGCTCCACAGCCCTGGCTGTGACCCTCTTGTGTCCCAATGCAGTGCTCCCATCTGTGGCCTCCCAGGGGCAGGGAGGAGATGGTAGCAGTGACTGTTGTTATTTCCCTCAGGTCCCACAGACTACCAGCAGTTGTCTCAATGAGGATGGGGGGGATGCTGGGTTGGTCCATCTGGGAGAAGGGAGCAGACATTTCTGAGGGCTGAGCCCACTTTTTCTTAGCTCTTTCATAACCTCCTGATGGCTGAAGAGGGTTAAGATGCAATCCAGAGAGAGTACAGAGGAGAGGAGAGCCCTGAGAACTGATTCTACTTGTTTGAGCCCCTGCAGCTCCCTTCCCAGCTTGGGTTGCTCCCCCAACACATGTGGCACCTCTGGAAAGGCCTCCAGGTTCTCAGCGCATTGGTGCTCTGCTCGAGGCTCTGTCTGTTCAACACGCATGTGTGTGTCAGGATGACAGCAAACCGGGCTGCTCTCCTCTTCTCTCCTGCTCTGACAGTGTCTGCCTCAGGGAGCCAAGGTGCTTCATTTTGTCTCCCTGCACTCAGCCTGTTGTTGACAGTGGTCTGGCTGTTGGGCGCAGAAGGTGGCATTGTCTGGTACCAAGGAGGTCTTGTCTGATGTCTTTTTCTCACCCCCCTCATTTCTGAGGCAGGATGAAATCCCTTGAACAGGATGCTCTTAAAGCCCAGATGGTTATTGCAAAGTCCAAGGAGGGGAAGAAACGGAGCACACTGGAGCAGCTGGCAGAGTCACCTTCACCTGTTCCTACCCCATCACCAACACCGCTGGAAGGTACTGTATGGCCATCTTGAGCTCTGAGGAAAAGAGTTAATACTAAACTTGCTTGAAAGCAGACCTGTTGAAAGCAATTTCCTCCTTCAGCCTAGATTGGCAGGTCCTTTGGGGCGTGTGACACCTCTCAGCATAGGGGATGGGCCTGATCTATAGAAGGTATGAGAGAACATTTGAGGTGTGGTTCCAGGGATCCAGAGCAGAAATAAAACCAACACTGTGACTCGTTAAAAGAGAGAGGAAGAGGCTTTTGTTTTGAGCGGGTGGTGTCTTTCCCAAGCCTATTCTGGTGTCACTCTTAAATGCTGCTAAAAGAACAGGGCAGACTGGGAAGCACTGCAGGTAACACAGCCATTCACTACATAGCACTGCTCTGTTTNTCCCTGCATTCCAAACCTTCAGTCTAAAGTACATTTTGTACGTGGAAAATGAACTAGTAAAGGGAGAGGCTTTGACAGGTAAGAACACCTGACAAGGAGACACTTCTTGCAGCTGTCTTGCTTTTCATTTACCAGATTCAGCATTACTATTGCTATGTTCTGCAGACCAGGTCCTCAGCTCTCTGTGCTGCTGATACCAAGGTGTGGCTTTTTATTCAGCTCTTAGGGAAGTGTCTGTCTGAGTCCTTGGGTAGGGGTAAGGCCTCGTTTACTTTGGCATAGGCAGGAATCAGTCAGTCACCATAACGTGCTCCTTTCTGTAAGATGAGAATGGACTGCTCGCTGCTGCCATGGATCTCCCAGGATGACCTGGCCTTTGCAGGATCCTGCTTTAGTAAGAGCTAGAGCAGGCCCAGTGGCACAACGGCAGCCAAGGCTCAGGTCTTCTTCCCAGAGCCCCCAGGCAGCACTGCATGTGCTGTGCGGAGGGAGGACTGTGTTGCCCTGCACATGGTGTTGCAGCTTCACTAACCTGTGTTTTCTGTAAGTGCATGCCGCTGGTTTTATTACTTTCTTCCTAATCTTCTATCTTCTGCTTCTTTCCAGTTCTCTGGTCTGTGTGCTGTCACTCGTGACTCCATCAGTTTGCACCTTCTTGGGCTTTCCTTTTTCTCCCCGTCTCATCAGTGCTCTGCCAGGATATGTGATGCTCCCCCCTTCCCCCCACAGCACACTCCCCTGCACCCTGTTGGGACAAACACACTGGGACTCATGCTCCAGAAGTGTTGTGGGCACACAAGGCCACCGGCATTCATGCCGTAGGATGAGTGTGATTAAGAAGGTACAGGCACACCCCAAGGAGTGCAGGTGTCCAGTGAGCGCTGGATGTATCTCAGCAGTTTCCCAGACATGCCCCTGCTGCTTTACGGTTGCATTCACCTTTCATAATGTGCTTGTCTGTTGTGCTTCCCCTGTTCTTGTGGCCAAAGGTGCGTGCTGGCAGGCGATCGGGTACTTGTATGCAAATGTCCACCGAGAGACTATCAGGGGTGTGCACACCCTGTGCTCCCTTGGGCTGTCTCACACATGCACTTGTACCTGGGTAATCCACCTCCTGAGGCTTTTCCACTGGGCTGATGGGTGTTTCTCATCCTCTCGTCCTGGCCCAGCCCATGGGCATGGCAGGCTCTAGATGCTGAAGCTCTGAAGGTTACTGCTTCTGGGCATGCCATCCCAGGTTGGAGGTTCCTGCTGCTTCTGCAGCAGTTGGTGTTGGAGAGGATCAGATACAGGAGCCTGTTTGAGTCAAGGTTCCTCTCGTATCAGACCTGCATTTCTCCCAGCCAGGGTGTGTTCCTGTATCTGTTTCTTTCTTTCCCTGTGCTTATCCGCTGCAATGTTCATCACCATCATCTCCTCC
>VWZY01000043.1:0-23739 GCA_013399075.1 Chloroceryle aenea
AACCAACCAACCAAACCCCAAAAGCAACCACATGCAACTCACCTCAACAAAAAAAACAACACACCACAAAACCAAACCAAACAGAAACAACCAACAAAAAAAAACAACCCAAAAACCACAATCAGACAAACAAATCAAAAAACCAAACCCAACAAACCAAAAACAAAACCAAAAAATGCCTAAAAACCCAAACAATACTGAAAGGCTGCAATAAGCTCTCCCTAGAACCTTCTCTTCTCCAGGCTTAACCACCCCAATTTTCTCAGCCTTTCATCATAAGAAACATGTTCCAGCCCTCTCATCACTTTTGTGACCCTTCCCTGGACCTTCTCCAACAGGTCCATGTCTTTCTTGTGTTGGGGGCTCCAGAGCTGGACACAGTACTCCAGGTGGGGGTCTCACCAGAGCAGAGTAGAGGGGTAGAATCACCTCGCTCTACCTGATGATTATGCTTCTTTTCTGGAAGCAACCATCCAACCAATTCCTCATCCATGGAACAGTCCACCCATCAGACCTGTATCTCTCCAATCCAGAGAGAAGGATGTTGTGGGGGACCATGTCAAAGGCCTTACAGAAGTCCATACAGAAGTCCATTCATAGCTTTTCCCTTGTCCACTGATAGAGGCACTATTTCAGAAATATTCCAGGTTGATTTGTGTTACAATGTAGTTTCACTTGTCCAATTTTTTTATATATATATGTATTTATAATTGTGACAAGGCAGTGTTAAAACTATTTAATAAGGATGCTATTAGAGTATGGGCTTTCTGAGCAGCAGTTTCCCATGAAGTGTAAATATACAGGCTAGGCAACAATGTGTTTTGTTTTCAGTGCCATGCTGGCTTCACTGAGCAAGAGCCACACTGGTACTCTAACGATACTATATTTCCAGTTTTCCACAACTGCAAATTCATATTACTGGAAGTAGTTACTTCGTTCCAAATGTTCAATCATTATTGATGCTTGCCATCTCAAATCCTGAAACAACAGTATTTACGACACACATGCAATGCACTGCCTCTTACCTTAAATTTCTTCTTGTTACTACATCTTTTTTTTTTTTTCCACTGTATCCATATCATTATAAAATACAGTCTGTTTTGTAACCCACAACAGTTCTTAAAATCTACCCCTCCACGGACGTGGTTGAAAGAAGAAAAATAAGAAATGCAGAAATGACTTAAGGAGGAAACAAGGACACGGGACTGGAATGCACAAATCTAGATCACAGACGGATTAAGTAGTAATATTGAATAAGGAACATTAGGCAGATGTGTGCATTCAATTCTTTGTGTCAAAAGATTCTTCCTGAATTCTCATGAAAATCATTTCTGCAACAGCACTTGAGGTGGCATGTCTACATACCACAGAGGCACAGAGCATCCATAGTTGAATAATGTCCATCCCTGTAGATATTCAAATTTGTCAGATTATGACCTGAACATCCAGATCCAATTTCAAAGACTGATCTAACACAATTTTAGCCCCAGAGGTCCCTTCCAACCTAAATCACACTAAGATTCTACATTGTTAAGTAACTTGTGTTTCACTCCCAATCACGAGCCCTTCATGATCAGTGCTTCATGGCTTTAATTCACTTCTGGCTTCTCTTTTAGACCTAACTAATAAGCTCAAAAGGTGAAGCCTGGATGAAACAGTGAAGATAATTCAAGAGAAGACCAGGTTTGTCTACCTCCACATTGCACAGTCTACACTGCTACCACACAGGTATCCTCAAACACACCTAAATGAACTTGTACATACAAACAGGGCACGCGAGATGTACCCTCAGCACCATGCCATAAAGTCCCCATTTTGGCAGGCTTCAATTCTTTATTTACATTATTTCTAGCACTTTGATCTGGGAAAAACAAATGTACGAAACACAAATTAAAATGTTATCAATGTCTTTGAAGGCTCAGAAAAACCTAGCCCAATTTCTAAGTAGGGAAACACCATTCTGATTCATAAGGGGCTAAATCTGAGCAGCATGGGTGCAAGTTAATATTTCCATCAGCAAGGTCCTGCAGACCATCAGCTGTGCTGCTGAATAAGGTCAAAATGCCCACCATCTCAGCAGGGATCAGTATTTAAGTGCTCATCTTAAAAAACAACACCACCACCACCACCACCACACCAAACCAAACCAAACCCCGACATTCTTAACTGAAGTTGGCAGAAAAGACAAGATAAGTTTTAACTCGTTAGAAATCTCAAACTCACTTATCTACAATCTTGAGTTTGAGTTGCTAGTATGAATCAAAGTCCAAGTCACTCTGTCTTCACTGCTACCTTTCTCTAAAATTAACAGCAGAGTTTTCAACACTGGCACTCTCTGGATCAAGAATTTTGCCTTGTGCCATCCTAGTGGCCCTCATTTTTATTCTATCTTTTTATTTTATTCTATCTTTTTCAGTACTGTTTTCTGAAAAGGAAGTAGCTGTGTCATAGTTATTAAGAACTCAGATCAAGCAGGGAAAATTAAGGCCAGTTGCAATCTCAAGTACAACCAAAGCACGTGTGAACATATAACCACCATTTTCTAAAATATTTTTACTCAAAAGTTAGGATGTGGAAACTTTGGTTAAAAGCAAGCCTCAGTTTTGACCTCTAAACATAAAATGATATGCAACAAATTTGAAAACAGCCACAGAAAGCATCAATCTGTGGAACCTACACTTAAAACTAATGTATTCAATCTAAGGAAGGGCTCAGTAAGGACTATATTTTAAATAATGAGATATCAAATAGTTGTAAACACTTGTGAAAAAAAAAGTAAACTTGCTGTAAATACATTTTTTTCTAGCTCTAGAAAGCAAGCCCTCACTCATCTGGGACTTAGCAGATAAAAAAAGGCCAACATTCATTTTCTTATGAAATGAAACACTTCAGATATTTGAACAAGCAGAAGAGGTCAATCATTCAACTCACAGCACAGTGGCTTTAAAATGCAAACAGGCTTCAATTTAATACAGATGCAGAGCAAACAATTACACTAACTGACAAGTAACAATATTTTTTTCCTATCTCTGTCATATGAAGGATCATATGTAATCTGTATGACTCAGGGAAAGAAAAAACAAAAACAACCAACAAAAAACCAGACCACAGCTTGGATTGACACAAGCTTTCCCCTTTGAACTTAGTAAAACAGTAATATATCTATCGTACCTGAATTTGGATACAGGCAAACATCATTGATATCATATTCTGGCTCCATTGAGGTAAATATCTTCCCCTGAAAATGTAGGAAGAAAATAAAGAACCCCAAACAATATTATTAAACTTAGTAAGTTTAATCATTAAGAATAGCCATTACAGAACCTAAGAAACATGATGGAATAAAGGTAGAATAGATTTTGCAGAACAATAAAATGTTATTAGAGTATCTGAACATAATGCAAGGAACTCAGTATTGCATTTTGTCTCCGGCACAGTATCTTACAAAGGAAGCGCAGCCTACTGGTTATTGAAGACACAGCAATATACAGTGGCACTTCTAATTTCTCAGTCCACAATTCTGCATTGAAAAATATGTCAGATTTACTTTATTGTATGCAAAAGGAGGGGTGACTTCCGTAAGTTCCTGGCACACAGTCAGTGTGCCCCTCAAGTTGTTGAGCTCTCAATGTGGTAGATTTAAAGCATTTTATTTTGGTAAGTATCATTAGTTGAAATGATGGACTGGGAATAGAATTTGATTTGGGATCTTGGTTCCTTCACTCTCCTCATGTCTACATGAAATACACCACAGCTCAGAACTTTATAATGTATAGACTCAATATTAGAGAGGGTGAAACATAAAAGTATTAAAAGCATCCAGTGGTATCAATCTAGCTTAGATCAGAATTGAAGTTATGAAGGTTATTTAAGAAAGAGGTAAAAGCAGGAAACAACACATTCTCAAAAAAAAAAAAAAAAAAAAAAAAAAAAAAAGAGAATTGGAACAAAGTCTGAAAAACCCAGACAAAATACAGGTGCTCTTATAAGCCAACATGCAAGACAGCCAGTAAAGGAAGAGTCTCTAAGAACTGGGCCACAGAATCTGAAGCATGAGAGTACATGCCTACACGATTCTAAATGAGGGACAGAAACAGAGCAAATTTTGATCCTATTCCTCCTTCCCCCCTCCCCTTCTCTTTTGCCTGCAGCAATCCCACCTACCTTTCTGAGCCCTTCCTTTCCCTCCCAGTTACATGCTGCTACCCCACCCACCTCTGGTCTCTCCCTGATGATTAATAGGAGTCCTCCCCCACCTCGGTCTTAGCAGACAAAAGCCTCATGCTCCCCACCCCAAGGCACGTCTCAGCATGGGGCTATTCTGGTATCAAAGCCATATGCTCTCCACCCCGCTGTCTGCCTCTGCAGCTGGTTCCCAGCCAGAGATAGTCAGGAACCAACATCTGGGAGAGGTGGAGCCAGCTGGAACATACTCTTAGGAAAGAGTCCAAAGCTATCTTTGCCTTCCAGCAGTGAAAAAACCCTCCCTTTTCCCACTGCAGAGGCCACCTGACAAACCTTACAGAATTTCATTCTCAATGAGAGAAACACATATACCTATTAAAAATGAAGAGGGGCCACTGCAGATGTTTTAAATAGCAAGCAATAAATTGCTCTCTTAAACAATAAAAAAATAACTGCAGAGGAGCTTATAAGAAAATCTGCTTGCGATCACATAAAAAATAAAGAAGCTGTTGAAAGTTCATGAAGAAGCATAACAATAGAAAAAATGACTGCCTGAAATGGTCAGAGAAAAACTGCTTCTAAACTACAACTGGTCATGGTATGTCTCACTACAAAGCGAGAAAAGCAGAGATGAAGAGTGTTTTTAGAAGGAATACAGTGACTGAAAATTGCCCCTCAGACTGAACCCAGTTACAGCAGAATTACTATGAATCGATGGAGGAACGTACTGTGTGCAAGCTGCATTGATGGAAAGATAAGAACAGTGCAATATAACAAAAGCATTATGAAAATTAGAGATTTCAATTTCACTTACTAGTACAAAAGGATAAAGATGTTGCCTACTGCAACATCACTACTACAGCATAATACGCATTCTTATTCGGATCTAGGCACCATAACTGCTCAATATCCAAATAGGTTTCTGTGAATATAAGCAGCACCTGATTTTAGCAGGTCATAAACTAACTGATGTACCTTCCAAGTTAGCCCTTCCTTTAAGCAGGGAACTGGAATAACCGTATTTTTCTCTGATGAAAAATCATAACTGGATGTGTTTAATCACACTGTGCAAAACACACAAACCAGCTCAATGGCCAAGATACTACTATTTATAATAAATCCTTTTGAAGGGAGCATCTTAGGCAGACATGTAAGAACAGCTAAAAATAATACCCAAGACTACATCTTTATACCTAAGAGGCTATTAATATCTTCCCAGATGTTGGTTTATTTAGACAGAACAAAATGCTATATAAATTAGGATACATTAAAAACCCAACTTTCCACCCTGTTTTTCAGCTTTATTATTCAAGTTGCACAAAACCAACACCACCACCAAAAAAAAAAAAAAAAACCACCCCAAAAAACCCAAACAAAGTATAAACTAAAAAAATCTGAATGCAGCAACATAAAAACACTTACGGTATCTTTGTTCCACATTTTTATGATTCGAGAATCTGCAGAGATGATTAAATCCAACTGATGCTGAAACTGGATTGACTTAATAGGCAGGCCATAGTGGTGATCCTTGACTATTAATGGGTTACTAGACCGGAGATCGTATAATAAAACCTTGAAGAGTAAGAGACAGATTAAATTGACAAGATTGTAAGATCAAAAGGAAGTCACCCACACCAGATCTTCACTAAAGATTAAACTAAATTTGAGATTATTTTTTTTTACCTAAATACGTGGACAGGCAAAAGTAGTTCTTTTAAATTCTGAAAACAGCTTATAAAGAGAGCCCAGTTCTTATTCTGGCAATTTATTTTAACCTCCATATGCCTCAGTCTAGAAAAATTAAGAGAAAATTTAAGAGCTCAACATCTTTCTGAAGTCTTTTTAATTTCTACTGAAAAATGAACCATTTTCAAGGCTCTTAGGATTTCTTAATTACTAATATTTCACTTGCAGATCCTTGAGATTTTCTTACAAGATTTAAATTTTCAGTCTCCCATCCACATTCAGTGAGTTTCACTATTACTAAGTCAAACACCACAAAATATAATATTTTATGGTAAGGAAGCAGAAAGTACAGGCCCCGTCTTCCCAAAACCTGCATTTTTATATCCGAAGTTTCCTATGGAACTTAAGAAAGACATTAAAACTTTCACATGCAAAGTGTGAATGCTAGTAACTTTGGGGACAAAAATATTATCGGTTTGTTTAATAAAAAAATAATCTCTAGTAAAGTTTGACATGTATGCTAACATTACTGCAATACAACTCTTACATATCTGCTCTTGAACAAGCTACAGTTTTCTAAATCATTAAAAGGTTGATGAAGCCAGAAAAATATCCCCATACTCTACAAATATAATAGTAACAATGACTAAATGAACCCAAGCAATCCCTTATAGAAGGATCAGACAGTAAAAACAGTAATTGAAAGACAATCACAGAATCATTTAAGTTGGCAAAGATGTTTAGGATTATTGAGTCCAACCATTAACCTAACACTACCAGGTCCAGCACTAAACCACACCCCTAAATGCCACATCCATGTGAGGGTTCCATGAACAGTGTCAAACACTGTTCATTTCACAACAGGTTTCACTAGAAAAGGCATCAATTCTTTGGTAAAAGACAGCATGTTAGATTTGAAGCTCCTCCTTTCCTATACAGTAATTATGATTCTTGAATGAGGGGGGGATTATTTTTTTAAACCACCTCAAAATTTGTCACAGCACCTGGAAGACAGGGTCATCAATCACTTCTGCTTCTTCAGCCACCATCAAGGTAAGAGAGAATATGTATGTTGCATTGAGAGGATACTGATAGTCTCAAAAAGCAGCAACTTCCCTGCATACTTCACTCTTAAGTAATTAGAAAACATATTTGAAGAGTTTGAAGTTACGAGTATGTAGGTTGTGGTGATTTTAAGTGGTGCCTACAGTATTCTGAAGCACAAGACCATCTGACAAAATTAATTTGCAGTTTAAGAATAACTATTACTATACATGTAATTTATGCTCCGATAAATACTTGTATTATTATATATTTACATTACAGTAAGTGCACTCAATTTATGATAGACTCAGACTGGCAACTTCAAGAACAGCATCTCTTAAAAACTGTTATAGATTAAGTTGTCTACCTGACCAGTAGATGTTCCAACAGCCATATTCAAAGATCCATCAAATTTCAGTGCTGAAATGGATGGTAAACCATCTATCCTGCAAAGCACAATGCTTACAGTTAGATATTCTTTCAATAAAGGCAGACAATATTTGCTAATGTTAAAAATAGAGAAAATAATCAGAGTAAAATAATTTACAGACATCACTCAGAAATACTACTACAAAAAGCTGCACTGTTTACATTTGTGACTTGTGGTTGTACAAAACTACTGAAATCAAATAATTAAGAGAATCCTTTATGATTAAGAAAAGCCTTTATGCACACTAGCAATGAGAAGAGAAGACCATGGTCAGGTCACTTTAATGCAAAGTGGGATTTGATCCCAATACTTCTGGAAAAGTAGAAGAACACACTTTGAAAAGGTAGCCTTTACTTACTCCGTGTCTGCTGTCACACTGCTTAAAGCACAGTCCAACAACCCAACTCGGTTTCTTGTTCTAGGATCCCAGCATTCCACTTTACCCTGAACAGTTCAGAAAATACGTTTCAGGCTTATGTAGCAGATGTCTGGTATTCTGAATAGGCTTAAATAAAATTGTGAATTGTTTAGTCTATGAATAATTACTTTAAATATCCTGTGTTGACATGAGTCGTTAATGGCATACAAGCTCCACATATTGCATTTACATTTTTCAAAACATGTTCTGAATCAAAATCATCAACACTAAATTTCCAAAAATTAATTGGGTTACACCTGCTAGCTGATCTCTACAGATGACTACATTGTAAAGCAAATTAGTATTATTTTCTCTCCCATCTGCAAAATCTCAGAACCAAAGTAGCTCAGATATATCTGCACTACGCTCTAAAAAGTCATATAGTTTAACAGATCTATACTTAAAATAGCAAATGAGATCTAATTAATTAAGTTCCTGTCATGATTTCTTCTCATTGTCATGCAAACTAACATAAAGATACAAACACTACTTCTCTATTTATAAAAGGAATGTAAACATTTACCTCGGCTGTCCCCATGGCAAACAAGAAGTGTACAGGATTTATGTCACACACATTACTCTCTCTAAAACAGAAAAAGGAGCAAGTTTAATTACCTTGGAATAATTTAACACATAAACGACTAAGAAGAATTCTGTAAGCATGTATGCTATTGCTCGGCCTGGAAAAGCAAGAGCTGGAGAGTAGGGATGGATGGCCAACTAGTACCAACTTCCTGAATTTAAGAGATTACCAAGAATGTGGAGCCATCAGAGACAGTTCTGATTACCTGAAACAGGTAAGACTGCAACTGGATGCAAGGATAATATTTTTATGCTACATGGGTAATTAAGCACCGGAGCAGGCTGCCTATAGATGACATTCAATTTCCAGCCCTGGAGTTTTCAAGACCCCCTGAAAAATTTATCTGCATTCTGTGTGACCATGACTTGGAGGAGGTTCTGCCCAGGCAGGAGGCTGGGCTCTGACGTTCTCTCTAACCTGAATGATTCTGTGTTTCTCTGCCTGTACCCACTAGGTACCACCAAGCCTTGCCATATTGCTCTGCTCCACTATATTCTTAAACAACTCAATTATGTCAAAAGGTCTTCCTGGTTACTTATGCTCAGAAGCTCATATCTCATATATATTCTGATGAACAGCCTGCCTTTCTTTCCCTCACCCAAGTACCCTATTTCTCAACAGGGCACCCAAGAGCCCAGTATTTCTCCAATAATTCTTCCAAGTACAAACATTTATCTTTGTACCACTCATCCCAGCATCTTCCAACTCCTTCCATTTGAAGGCCTCTACCTGTAACCCCTCCAATACCCCCACCTCACAACTTCAAGTCTCATCTCTCTAATTGAGATTTTATACTACACTCTGAGGTCTGCTGCTGCAGGATTTTCCCTTACCCCTACACTCAGTTTCTGTATTGTGCCTTCCCAAATACTGCTTTGCCTGTTAAGCGATCCTACCTACTAAGAACCAGCTGTTGCCCACCAACTAGCCACTTTATCTAGTCAAGTCTCTTCTCATTTGTTTCTCCCTACATAAAAGAAGCTCAGCTCCGGCTCTGGTAGGGTTTTCAAAAGAATCAGAAACATGGTGGAGATATAAAAATTCTCTTTGGGCTACTCCAAAAGCGGAAGGACAAAAGACATGTCTGGGAAAGTACACACCCTGGGGGGACATCTCTGTATGATGGCTAAATTGAGCAATAATGGCAAAGTTTTAATGAAATGCTCTTAAGATCAGGTTATATAATACCTATTACAAGTCTATATTAAGCAGTTTTAAAATATCCACAAAAAAAACCCGCTCAATTATAACATAAAAACTAGAACAAAGAATTGCGGAACATAAAATCAAATGAGGCTCAGACTCAGCACATGCTCCTTTTCAGCTCTGCGATGTGTTTGGGCAGTATTCAGTTACAGTGCTGGTGGTGAGCATGCTAGTAGTTTGCTTCCACCTGGTGGAAAGAAGGCAGATATCATGCATTACAGATTACTTACGAGGCATCAGTTTGCAGGGAGTTGAGAAACCTTCCCTGTTCCAGGTTTAGTCTGTATACTTCAGAACTACAAAAGAAAAATCCAAAAATCACTCCTTTCTCTTATGAATACTGAAAAATACTGTTATGAGTTAGGAGGAGTTACAAAAATTCTTGCTGACAGCCTAATTTTACCAAATATACAATTTTCAGTCTTCACATTCTAAAACATAAGACACGTCTATCCTTCAATATTAAAAATACAGAGGAAAACATGCATGTTCACTAAAGACATTTGTGACACTCTAATATCCTACCAATTATTTTTCCAGGGAAAAGATGCATTAATTCCTTTCTTAAAAATCTTTTCATTACCTATGATTTACATTACAACTTGAATTGCTACTTATTTTGACTCAAGTCCTAAAGACCTCATTTTATTTTTACTAAGCTTTGTCACAAACTCAACTAATTATTTTACATGATGGGACTTACACTTTAGCAGCAACAAAACACCAACCAGGATGGAAAGTTTTCATTTTCCTTACTTAGATGCTAATGACTTTTTAAAACAGTACGCTGAATTGCAATTTTTTATAACAACTTGGCAAATATATGATGTATCTGGTTTAACAATCAAAAGAAAAAAAAAAAAAGTAGTCTTAAACCAGTACTTAAGAAGTCTTAAAACTTAAATAATCTTAGTCTTCCCACATTTTGCACTCTCAACATATAGTCTTCATTATTAATTTGTAAGGAATTGCCATTTCTGATTTGTAACTTTTCTGGTATTTTAACATTCATATTACTCTTGGAAAACACTGCTAACAAAAGTGAAACAAAATAATCCACTCAATACCTTGCTCCTACAAAATACAGGTCACATGATGGATAGTGATAGGAGAAATCTCTACCAAATTTTGGTATTCTTGTCCTGTAGTAATGGCCATGTTGAGAATGAAACTCCACAAACCTGCCACACTGCAAGAACACAATCTGAAAATAAAATAGAAAGCGATGAAATACACAGAAGCAGGTGATAATCTCCTCAACTTGCCTCACAGCACAGACTCCAGGGATTGTTCTTCAAGTTCCTGCAGGTTCGTCACTTATTTAAACCGTTGATATTAAAAGAAATGAAACAGACGGTGCTTCATCATTTGCACTAGCCACAGCAAAGAGCTTTATTGATAAACATTAAATTAATATTCTCAAGACTGTATGTGACACCCTGAAAGTGACTCTGCAACCAGAACCAGTGTAGTCATCTTGGTGTTTGCTGCACCAGAATTAACATCTATACTTCTTTCAGACACCATAGTTGGCAATTTCTTCCAGGCATGATGCCACGCAGACACAAATACATTCATAACTACCAAGCACCTGAACTATACATCCTGATGCTCAGCATATTTCAGTAAGTGACACCAACGACTTTTGTGCATTTTTCTGTTTGCCAACTGAATGGGCACATTGTTTCTCTCTGAAACTTAAGACAAACATTTCAGTCCTGGAAGAGCTCAGAGTAAGGCATTACTAGAAGGCTAGATCTATACTAGTAAATAAAATAGACCAGAACCTGCCCCTGTCGTCCTGATGGCAATTTAACATGGCACAACTCATAACTATACAAAGGAATTTGTCCTACTCCAGAGACAGTATCACCCACAACTTCCATTACACACATGCTGCACTTCAAACCATGGCCAGGCACTGTGTGAGGGAGGAACAGTTGGCCTGGCCCAAACTCATGCCATGACAAATGAAACAGTTAAGTGAGATGGATAATTACAGGCTAACTCTTGACTCTGAGCCTCACCCCCATTTAGCTTAGATTGGAAAAGTGCTAGTTTAGTTCCAAGTATGTGTAGTCCATGTATCTTCTAAAGGCAGTAGATGATGAAAACTTTAAATTTTCTACTTCTGGACCATGTTGTTAGCAGCACAAATGAGTAGTTCAGGAAAGGCCAGGTACAAAAGTTAGTTTGAATCTGTTATCTTTATTTATGTGTGTGTATATTCTCCCCTTCCAAGGCATGGAGTCCTGACCTGGGTTAGTACGTCATGACTACTGTTAAGTCCTCCCTGACTTATGCTTTTTCTGGTATCAGGAACCTTAGCATTTCATCTTTTATTCATGGACTAGCTCATCTTGATCCAAGATGAAATGGATCTTTCAGAATCAAAACTACAATTTCATATGAGATTACAAATGCAGTTTCACAGTTGACGTTATACAATGTTTTTCACCTGCATCCCAGTGAATCCTTAGTGTGCCTAATGCCTTTATGCTCTTAACTGGAGGTTTACAACAAGCATAACTCTTTACTTATCTGTTTGAAACAATGCCCAGATCAAGTCTTTTCTCAGTCATCTTTGGAAAAGAAATGTCTGCATCTTCATGCAGTACAGTAGCTACATAAACTATTAGAACACAAAATTAAACCACATTTAACATAAAAATATCAGTATTACACTTTCTTAGTTCACTACCAGCAAGCCATTAAAAACCTCTTACCAGGAAGAGCAATACTGTTTGTCTTCTATGAGAAAAGTGATTTTTTTTTTCTCACCTACTCTACCTCCAAAAAGATAAGGGAAAGTTTCCGATAGCTGCCAAAAGCAGCAAAGTATTCTGCAGATGTCTGCCTTACCTCTAATAATTTCCTATTTTAAGATCAATTTCTACAAGATTGGACTTGAAGATATTTCTGTCCTCTTTCATTAGTAGTGGATATAACTCACTGTAAATCATGTTTGTCTTTCCTTCATAGTAAATTAATTTTGGTCACTACCAGAAAATAACCACCTCAGGGTAGCAAAAGCACAGCCACCAGTGTGTGGCAAAAATACCAAGTGGACACACGTGTCTTTTTGCAAAAGGCTGTGGAAAGACACTCTCTCAAGTCTGAAACTTAGTCCAAGTCTAAAACTTTTCAGTCTAAAATTTAGGAGAGCACAGAAGTGTAACGGGCCGAATGAAATCCAACAGCATGGTCTCACTGTGAAAATGCAAATAAGCCTCCAAAAGCGACCTTACAAGGTCAGCAGCAGACTGGGGAGAAGTTATTCTCCCTGCGCTACTGAAGCATGAGGCAGTGTGCGTAGTACTCAAGAGAGATGTTGAGGGCTACCAAGATAGACAAGGGGCAGAACACAAAAAATGTACACAAAAAGGCTGGAAGAGTCTTAGCTTGCTTAGTCAGGCAAATCCCACTCTGCAGGACAACCAAAGAGCAGCCAGCAATTAAAGTGCAGTTACAAAAATCAAAGAGCCAAACTCTTTACAGCTGCAGCAGTGAAAATTTCAGATTTTCCTGGGCAGGCTGGACAGGAAGGAAAAATTATTTACAGCAAGGTAGAGTAGCATTGCAAGAATCTATTCAGTGAATCTGTGGAACCCCTATGCTTGCAGTCTTTCAACAGTCCTGCCCAAGCATTAAATGATGTCTGAAGGCCCCCTTCCAATCAGCATTTTTATGATTTTAAGTATTTCAAGTGCAATTTCTCCAACGCTGTCCACTCTTTCTAACATGTTCAAAATGTTACAGAAGCTACCTGAAATTAGTTCTCTTTCTGATGATTTAGTATGTTTTAGGAAAATAAAATTGAAAATAAGGTTGTATTAAGTTGTGCAAGTAGGGCTTGAAACTGAAATACAGTACTCATTTCAGCTGAAACACACACAAGCCTTATTGCTCGTAACCAGTCAGAATTTGTAAACCTAAAGTGCTCCTCAGCCTCCCAAATAACTGTTTGTTCTGTATAATCAAAAATATCCTCCCACATACAGTCTAATGGGAGGCTACGGTACTTTATCAGTTGCTGCCTTCACCTGCTTGAGTTCATACACATTCCTGAAAATCAAAATTCAAAAAATTGAAGATATTAAAGCTAGAAGGCTAGATGATAGCAGCTCTGATCAAATAAACATTTATTAAAACAAATCTGTTCCAGAAATGCTGAAGTGTCTCTCAAAAAAAGTATTCAAATAAACAAAACGAAAAGGTAACACCACATGCTGCATCTGAAGAACACAGTCAGATTATCAAACAGAATCAGAATCAGTAACTGTATCGGGCCTGAAAAAGGGCTGATGGTCCTAAGAACTCAACTTTTTCCTCCAGGTACAGAATTTCATAAAAAAAACCAAAAAAACAAACCCACCAAAACCCACAAAACAACCACCAAAAAAACCCAGGACACAACAACACACAGAAAAAGGCAGACATTATTTCTCTCCACAACTTTTGACACATTCGTATGCTTACAATGATTGTGGCTACAACTACACTGACAGATGAGGCTATTAACTTACACCATTTTTGAGAGGTGGTATAGCTATAGGTATCTGTGTATCACTCGTCACAAGAGACTGTGACTGCATGTTTCCTAGAGGAAATAACTAATTCCACTTTTCACGTTATTTTGTTGGAAGGATAGACCATTATATGAAGTTTTTCTCTACCACAGACAAAAGACTTTAAAAGCAGTACGGCAAATTGAAATAGAAAGAGACAAAGAAAACAAACATTTCAAGGGTACAAAAAAGATGTTTATCCTGTTTGATTTTTTTAAAATATATTTTTCCAAAATTTGTGTTGATTACCTTTACTATACATGAAAATGCATGTTAATATACATATTAAACATATTTTTTTCATGTATATATTGAAAGCAGTAAACATACCTTTGAGTAATCATCTGATAAAATCTCGAACGTAACCACTAGAGGAGAGAGCAAGAGAATCTTAAGTCAACTAAGTAAGCAAACTTATTTGCAAACATTGGCATAAATCCTGAAAACATTTACGCTCTTCTAACCTTTAGTCATGTAAGTATTCCCCACAGGTGTCAATACATAATGCAGGCATTGCGATAACATCTTTAATTATACAACTTTATTTGCAAAATAGTAAGTAGTGTTCTAGAACTTTAGACGCATATGAAGCATCTTGTAATCTTTTTATCATTCTTGTAGACTTGACACACGTTCCTCAACACAACGCTCACCCATGTATTTATTGGCTCGGGGAAGGTCTAGTCAACTGGTTTTTCAGAGTGAGGGTGTGGTCCACTGACCTTGGGTAAGCCATCAAAGGTGGTGAAGAATAACATTAATTCAGACATACTGCACTCAAACCTGCACATGCAATCCTTCTGAAGTGGTCAGCACTTACAGAGAAAGGTTTTAAGACTCAAAAAACCCCACCCAAAACAGAACAAAAAAAATCCCCACAGATCTGGAAGATGCTATCCATGCTGAACACTGCAATATATTGACCTCTACCTAGTTTTAAATGAGCTAGGTTGGGAATATTAGGGAGTAGCTCCTTCAGCTAAACAGGTTCCATTTAAATGAGGCTGCTTATTTAAAGTTACCTGAAGTGACTCTACACTATATTTCAAATTAAACATACTTTTGCACCTAGTAAGGTGCCAGTTGAAAAAATACGTACTTCAATCACCAGCAAGCATTTACTATTACAATGACTCCTACTCTTTTAAAGTTGGTCTCAGTCTTGCACACCTTCCTCTTCCCAGCCTCTCTGAACCTCTACCACTACCCCTCTTACTATTTTGTAGCACTGTCTGTTCATCCTTTGTGATTCCCTGTAGTCCTGAGGCACAGGATAAAGAAACACCACCATGCTATACCCCCCTTTTCCTGACCTAATTCAGTAGTTCTCAGGTTGGTTTGGTTTTGGTTTTGTTTTTTTTTTTTTTCACATCACTTTCACACACATCAGTTAGACCTGGTTTATTCTAAATGATTCAGGACTTCTGCCTCTTTATGCTTATCCCCTCACTGCTTTGGTCACCCCTGTGTCCCAGTTTTCAGCCATCAGTCTTTTAATATCCTAGTCTTCAAAAAGAAACCAACAAAACCAAACCAAACATCATTCCCCAAATCTATGAAACCTAAAACTCAGAACCACAGCAGCTCTGACCTTCTTCCCTCGTTTACCTATCAGCAAATTCTCCCTTTCCCACTGTGTAGATGGCTCCTTGCTTTCCTCACCATAGCTGTTAGCCCTCCAAATTAGTAGCAAAGGAGATGCAGTTAGGGCCTTGGTCATGCTACCATCTAGCTCTAAGTACTTGGTTTTCAAAGAAAATAAACAAAAACCCAAACCAAACAAACCCACTAATTCTCTTTATCCTGTAACTCACTGTACCTTACTGTGTTACAGAAGGAAAAAGACAGGAGATCAGGCCACTATCCAGCTATCATGCTCGTGTCACATTCTCCAAACACAGCACAGATTTCAGCCACACTCATTCCATGAGACCTGCTCTTACTGGCTCAAGGTTAACCTTACATTCCTCACACTGCTCCAAGAAAGGAGAGAACTTTGAAAGAGAAGGAAAAGGGGAAAATACAGGGATAATGACTAGCTGATGTTTTATCCCAGATTCTTGTGTTCCCCCAATGTACATTCTGTCCCAGGGAGGGAAATCTCAAGTCCAACATGAATTATGGATGAAAGATATCATGTACTAACAGCCATAGTTTATACTAACCTTCAGAATCTAAACATCTTTCAAATTTCTGGGATAACTGATAGGTGTCAAAACAGCGGACCCTTGGCTTGTAAGTTCCTGAAAGAATAATTTATCTTTAATAAAAAATACAAAGCAAAAGATAACAGTAAAACTTTTTTTTTTTTAATACGTCATCTTACACATACAGGCGTTATTGCATTTCAGCTTTAAGTATTCTGATCTTACTTAAGTCTCTGTGACTGCAAAAAACTGCCTCTTAGTAACATAACCTTATGGCCCGACTTTTGTCTTTGGTGCCCAAAAGCATCCTACTTGTGTGCAGGTTCTACTCATCACCAGATAGAGCGAATGGAATTTAACAATACTTTCCAGAAGGTCTGAAAGACCAAGAACTCCTGCATTCTAGAAAACTGTTTCACAACACCACTACCATGACAGACACTGTCACATCTTAAGAGTAAGCTTCCAAACCAATGTTCAATGCTACATTTAAAAACCAACTCTTACCCATTCTACCTGAAATACTAAGTCATTGAGCAATCAAGATTTTCCAGCACTTTTGGCCTCTGCTTGAGACATACACGTTGTTAACTCACCAACTGCCATAATATACTGTCCATCTCTTGATACCTTAATCTTTGTGCTAATTGTTGGCATTTCAAAGTCTTGAATAAGTTCAATTCTTCTACGGATATCTGTAAAGAAAAAATTGTATCAGTCCATAAAACTGTAATTACTTCTTACCGTGTCATGTTGAGTTTACTGAATATAAGGAATATCTTTTAAGATCTTTTAAGCTATAAAGATTTTTTAAGTCTAATTGATACATTATAAGCAGACTAACGCAGTCCATTAACCCTGAGAAGCAGGCTTTCTCCATGCAAAACACATCTTCTTCATATTCCTCTTCTTCATCTTTTGAGATAGCTATGTAATGTAATATAGTAGCAAATATTTATCACACATTTTACACAACTAAGATGCTGTATAATGTATTCCATCCTCCTGTTATCTCTACACATTTTTTTTCTTTGAGTTTCTTACACTACACTTCCTATGCTATGTAAATAGCCATTTTTACTTAATATAACAAGTTTAGTTTTAAATGATGATACTCCTGTGAAATAAAGACAAGCATAATACCATAGAGGAGTTTATAGCTGGACTATCACAAGCTATACATGGCATTCACCCATCATGTTTCTATACAATCTACAACCCAATCTGGAACATAAAACAGCATTAGCAATTTTCTGTTCATATAGAGCTATGCAGGAAGTTAAAGCAACTATTTATAACTTTGCATGCTGTATATGTGTAGCCAAGTATTACTGAGGACCCTACGATAGGAAAACTCACCTCCATCTTTCTTCTGTAAAGCTCTTTTCTTCCTGTCAGAGAGCCACTGTAAGAAAGGATATAAATTAGTCTTGAGCTCGTTATTCATAAATGAGCCAGAGAATCGGTTAAAGTTTATCAAACTTAAAAGTACAAGGGATTTAGGCTGTTAACTCCTTTTTTTCCAAATTATTTTTAAGTTTCCACTTACAAGTTTAACCACTCCACGCCAAGAAAATTCACAAAGTCGTGTTTTTTAAGGGTCTGCCGAAAACCACACCTACGGTTTGCGACGCACACATTCAAACTGGACTTCAAGCTTTAAACCCACTAGGAGCTGGCTTTAGTTAACGTCCCCCACGCTCAGCACGCCCAGCGCACAAGCAGCAGGAGCAGCTCGGTGAGACGCTGCGGCCCAGGCTGGAGCCCAGGCCCGCAACGCCCGACACGCTCGGAGAGGTCCCTGCTGCAGGAACCGGCGGGCGGCGGCCCAGGGCCGGACCATCCGGCAGCACGTCCCCTCGCCCCGCTCGGAGCCCGCCCCGCATCGCTNNNNCCAACACAAACCATTCTATGATTCATAAATCCCATGGAAAGCAAACTCTGCCAGCATCACCACTCACACTGAAACAATTTAACTGCTATCAGTCACCCCAAGCGTTCATTTCTAATGTTCAAAAAGCTACTGTGCAGGACAGTGCTAGGCACTGAGATCTGTGGAGGCAGCAGCAGCGGCTGTATGTGCCTCACAGCCTGTGGCTCCTGCCTTGGGAAGAAAGAGCTCATCTCGTAACACCCAGACAAGAAGACAGCTGTCTGGCTGTGAGGCAGGCTGTGGTGCCATTCCGGGTGGCCTGAAGGGTTAAATCATGAAGGCAGGAGTTGCTTTTGCAAAGTTAATTTTCTCACCCTACAGCAAACCACATCTGTAATCTATGGAAAATGGTGAGTCCAGGATTTGGTTGATCAGAACTGTGCCTGCAAACGTGGAAAGACCACTTTTATTTCTTTGTAGATCACCATTTAAAACAGAATGGACGTGTAAACTTCTGACCATTCCCATTCTAACTTACAAGAGCAAAGGCAAGGACTGAAATAATGTATATCCAATCTACTTACAGCTTCCAGAAACAACAGAAATTCCAACTAAATTCTTATCACCATAAGTAACTCTGGCACAAGATGCAGACTGAAGCTGTCTCAAATAAGCTTTATGTCTGGCATTCCCTGTCTCAACAATGATGATACCAATACCATGACTAGAAAGGACTCTGTTCTAGACTGTGTTAGAGGGCACTACAGCAGGGATTCATGGGAGATCAACACATCTAAATATAGGTGCCTATGTAGGTGCGAGACATCTAAGCTCCCATTTCTGAGATCTAAGGCTTCACTTGCTTAAATATAGGTTGTCTAGTGGCATTTGAGCTGTTATAGGGTATCCAGGACACCTAGATGGGGCTGACACAAGACCTATGGAAAACCCATACTGCTGCATGAGCTGGGGGCCAGGTAGGATGTGCAAGGACGTCTCAAGTGGCACTAGAACTCAGGCAGCTGAATCTCATCCCTACTAAATGCAGTTAGTGAAGTTTGAGGAGCAATGTAGCAAAGCTGCCACCAGGTGTCGTCTTCTTCGGGGTGAGCTCGATCATTTCTATGTTCCATTGTCTAATGGCTTAGACCATCACTACCTGTTAACGGCTACTCAAAGTTGAATTCATTTGTCCGCACATAGAGGTCTTGTGCTATTCGGGATGCCCTAAGGAATCGCAGATATCCGCAGGTGATTAGTTGCTGTGACATGGGATGTTTAGAAGGCCATCATCATCCTGAAACAGCAACTGAAGGCTCAACAGGATGATCCAGGGCACTTCAAAAGGCATTAGGCAGGGTCAAGAGGACTGAACCTACAAAGAATTCTAGAGGTATAAAACACTGGAGGTTCTGACAGACTGGACAGTCATGTGAATTTCATAGGTGATACTGCCCAAGGATTCCTGCCCCTCTTGTCTGGTCTCTTGATGCATTTAACTGACCCCAGTGAAAGTGAAGAGGGGTAGAACCCAGAGGCTCTGGCTGCACAGTAGGAAACAGTGGTTTATTTCAAATTGCTTGATTTTTATTTTTTTTTTTCTTTTCAGTCAGATTTATTTTTTGGGCAAAGTTGCTACATCTGAACCTGGCCAACCCTACGTTTAAGACTGCTTACAAAATCGAAGGGGAAAAGATCAACCAGAATATGGACTAGTCAAATTTCAGTCCAGATAACATAAGAGCAGCCAAATCTGCTTGCTCCCCTTACTATAGAGTTTAAAAATATCAGATGGGGGTGAGTGATGCAGGAGAAGTTTGACAAAGCATTTTGCTTCCTGTATATAATGAATATTTTTAGCATGTAGTAACTGTATACTTTTAGATTTTCCACTCAGACAAATACAGATGAGCAGGTAGGTGTTCCAGCTGCAGATAGGTGTGACATAGGATGCATTCAACCATGAGCAAATTGCTTTGCTTGTTTTTTGTTTCTTTTTCTGGTGTCAGAGTTTGCTCTGTGTGTTACCTGGAGACAGACATGGTGATGCAGTGCTCTGAAACAACATGATCATAAGCAAACTGAATGTAAACTGTTCTGATTTTAATGACAAATAGACCGTCCCACTTCAATTTGTACATATGTATGATTATGTTAAGTATGAGTTGTCAGGTATACTCACATTTAAACAGCATTTCATATAAAGCTCAATTCATCAGGAAGATTCTGCTGCACTTCACACTACAGAGAGCGTGAATAACCAATATTCCAATATTCTTTAACATAATTAAGAAATAGGTATATCGCTAAGAAATTGTGATAAAAAAATAGTTTGTGCATTAATCTTAAAAGGACATAGAAAAATGTTTTCATTTAAATAATACTTTATTATCAAGTTACTTAAGAGGTCCTTGATTTAAATATTTTAGACTGTAACTTCAAATACATTGCTGCAATAGTAATAAACCACACAGGACTAGGAAATAGGATTTAAGAGTCTTTCTAAGCAGAGGAAAACCCCCTCCCCACATTACTAAAAGACTGAACAGAGAATGCATGTAATAGATGTACTGTTTTCTAGAGAACTACATCTCTCTGGTTGCCATTTTGCAAGCTTAAAAAATAAGCTTTCCCATATCAGTGTCAAAAGTGCCTAGGTAATTAATTTTGGTTATCTGTTAGAGAAATTTGCCTTGGGAGATGCTTCAGGCAGGATGTTTCATACTCTAAACGACTGTTTGGAGTCAGTTTTGCTCCTTAGAGTAACATCTGAAGAAGTACTCATAAACCTAGAGAAAGGCTAAGTCACAGAAAGGTTCATTGCCTTGATGGATCAAAGGGAGCAGAAAGACACGTGAAGATCATGAGGGAATTAGACAGCTTTGAGATCACATGGCACCACATGCAGGACTAGCCAGGGAAATGGCAGGGAGATGTGAGCTGTCATAGCTGTGTGAGCACCAGAGTGCAGAACACTCTCCGTATGCTGTGGCATGCGGTGCTGCACAATCCTTCCCTCCTCCTCCTCCTTTACTGCTGCTCCATCCAGCCTAAAAAAAAATATAGTGTGGGGGAGGAAAAGATTAAAAAATGACAGTAAAAACATAAAATGTAGAAATAGAAAATATTTAATAGGACATTGCTTAGTTATTAAAATCACATTTCCATGATAATTTTCTATTAAAACAGTAAGTAGGATAATATTGTCCACTTTAATAATAGTAACCAAAGCAAATGATTCCATGTAAAAAAATAGCAACAGCGACATTGCTGCAATAAAAACATTTAGAAAGGAAATAGCATTTGTTGTAGAATCTAGAAATCTGACAACCCTTCCGTTTATATTTTACCTTATTCACTGTAATATCCATGCATAGAGAATCACAGAATGTTCTGGGTTGGAAGGGACCTTGAAAGATCATCTAGTCCAACCCTCCAGCCAGAGCAATCACCTAGATTTGGTCACACAGGAATGCATCCAGGTGGTTTTTGAAAGTCTCCAGAGAAGGAGACTCCACAACCTCTCCTGGGCAGCCTGTTCCAGGCTCTGTCACCCTCACCATGAAAATGTTTCTCCTTACATTTATATGGAACCTCCTACGTTCCAGCTTGCACCCGTTGACCCTTGTCCTGTCATTGGGCATCACTGAGAAAAGCTTGTCTCCATCCTCCTGACCCTCGTCCTTTTCATATTTATAAACATGAATGAGGTCACTCCTCAGTCTCCTCCAAGCTAAATCCCTCAGCCTTTCCTCACAAGGGAGATGCTCCACTCCCTTAATCACCTTTGTGGCCCCGCACTGGACTCTTTCAAGCAGTTATGTAGAAGCATCCCCAAGAGCTCGTGCCACTGCAGCGAGCAACATTGCCTGCCAGCTGACACAATTCTAAATTTAAGAAGCTTATGAGACAGTAACATTTCTAAAATTCATCATGAAAAGCGTTTTCATGGCTTGAGATGGCAATGAGGATCCAGTGAAAACCGTGCATGGTTTACGACGGGGAAGAACTGCTGAATCTGTGCAGGTGCTGAGGTTTACTGTATTACTACAACTTTCAGACCTCTAGTCTGTGAGTAGAAATACGTGATGTACATACTCAAACATCACTTAATTCTGTTTTCATTATTAAGATGTGTAGTCTAAATAATGAAAAGAAAAAAAAAGGAAGATTAGACAATAATCACTATTTCTGTGAATACCATCACACACATTGTTATGTCAGGATTTTTGCATAACTGCTGGAAAGTCATTTGCTGTGCTCTGGGGGGTACCATGTTTGAAAAGATCTAGAATACTCAGTTATGAGCACTGAATGTTTAATTAGCCTAGAAAGTAGAAAGAATAAACTCCCAAAAAAAGCAAGGAGAGAAACCCCATAGAGAGGTTATTTCAGCTACAGATCTTTTCAATGTCTTTTTCTGGAGAGCTTTCAGTAGAGACTGTCCTCCTCCACACATGTATTGCCTTTTTATATATCACTAAAAATGTTAAAGAGAATCAAAAGAAGATGAATCCTTGGCTAATCTAAAGAGTCTATAAATTCAGAGACTGGGACTCATTGGCCTGCACATTAGCTACCTAAAGTATGATTTAGATGGAACAACGCCAAGTCAAAGACCGTGATCCAGGATGTCTTCCATTAGCTACTTCTACCTAGTGCTGGAGATACTTTAATCTATAAGGGGTCTTGGAATTAATTTTCTTGGAAATGTCAAGAGCTCTGATTCTGTACATGACCAGACTTGCCTGGCCCCATCATCTCAAACCCTCTCAGTTTAGGACAGATAATGTGGGAAACCAAGAGCATCATCCTGTTTAATTTCTTGTGGGGCTTCATTTACATTTGATACATAGAAATGTAAGAAAAAAATGCATTATCTTTTGAAGAAAATAAACCACCAGTAATAGCAGAGGTTGCCTAAGTGCCGTATGACAGCGTAGTGATTAGACCACTCAGCTGGAAAGTGAGACCTGGACGCATCATGTACTCTGTGAAGGGGTTAAATGCCAGCTTGCAGGGATGCTGCTCAAAGGCAGGTACTCGAAGTGTTGAGACACTTGTTTCCTTCAGAGCACATCTGGTTTAGAAGGCTCTGGAGAACACTACTCAACACAATTTACAAACCACTCCCAATAGCTAACCAAGCTTAAGGCAACATAAGGCACCCTAGAGACATAGTAAGGGCTAAAGAAAGGCCACGGCTATATTCTGCCGAGGATGAAGCATCGCTACCTTGCGGGCTGCTGCAGTCTCTGTTAAATATTGCACCCAGGGAAGTCTCAGAAACAGAGTTTCTGAAAAGTTTCTTTCGTTGCTCCAAAACCTTCAGCCTTGCTAGAGGTGGACGGTGTTTCTTTCATAAAAGCAAGCGGCCTCTGCATTAGTTTTGCGAGTTTAAAAGACGGCAGAAAGATGAAAAGCTGCGGGCGTCAGAGTTGTCACCGGCTGCCGGGCGGGTGTCTCACCNNGGGAGACGGTCCGGGGGAGCCCCTGCAGCGATCTCCGTCACCTCTCCGGGAGATCTCTGTGCGGTTTCTGTGTCTCGCTGCGCTGCCCTGATCTGTTCGGTGAACGGCGGCGTAGCTGTTCCCCCCCG